>OZ004704.1:152183328-152451567 GCA_963924515.1 Vespertilio murinus
AGGAAAAGAGAGAGGTGGGGTGGGGGAAAAAACAACCCACAAAAACCTTGAACATGCACGAGCTGGTTGGGGTGCTGAAACATGTGTAAGACCGAACTCTCGGGAGAAACAGCTAGATCAAACAAACCTTACGCATGATCAAAATAAGGACTCAATGTGTGGCTTATTTTAGCCAGCTGGGTGTTCACCCCCATGCCTGCCTGGCGCCTCCTCCCCGCCTCCACGCAGGTGCACCGGGGAAACGCTCTTGGGTCCCTTGGGTCAGTGTCCCTCCTCCAGCCTCGGACAGCATCCCAGAGAGCTTCCAGGGCCCATGGCCTTCCTCCTGACATTCTGGCCTTCTGTTCCGGCTCGCCGCATCCTGAGGTGACCTGTGCCTCTTTGCCCTCCCGCTCCACTGCCCTGTCATGGAATAAAAATTGCTCTGATCTTGTCCACGATGACTTTGAACGTGAGTTTGTCCTAAAATAGTGTCTCCTTAAAACGTCTCTGCGGTGGACTCAACTGTGTCCCTGCCCAGTTCCTACTGGAAGCCCTAACCCCATGTGACCGCATTGGAAGACGGAGTTGTTAGGAGGCCTCGGCAGTTACCTAAGGTCATAAGGGAGGGGCCCTAATCTCGTAGGATTGGAGGCCTTCTGAGGAGAAGACGGAGATCTCTCTCCACACAAGTGCAGAAAGGCCATGTGAGGACACAGGAGGAAGGCAGCCGTCTGCCTCTTGATGTTGGACTTCCACACTCTCCCAGGGAAGTCGCCCACTTTTTCCTCCTTGCCAGTGTCTGCAATCAGGGAAGGGAGGCCAGACTTCCCTCTTCCCCCGTCTCTCTTGCTCTCTGCTCTCAGCCCCTAAGACTTTCCACCCACTTTTCTCAAGGAGTGCACAGCATTTGCCCTCATTCCTCTCCACCACTGCGGCCAGCGGAATGCTGACCTCTCGGCCACCTCCACGGTCCCCAATGGCTCTGTCCACGCCAGGACGCTCCTCTCCACCCCGCTGCGGGCCTCCGCGTTGGACGGCGTCTCTCTCTATGACAAAGAGCTTCCTACTGTCTCTCCCCTCCCGATTCCGGTGTCATCCATCTCTACTTCACCCCGCCTGGGTTTTGTCAGGCGGAGATGCTGTCTTTCCAAGAACACAGGCCTTAAAGGGTCCCTTCCCCGCTTCTCTGCAATCCCTCTCTGTCTTCGTCTGGATTTGCAAGCCCCTCGGGGGGCCCCCTGTGTTCCCAGCGCACTGCACACTTTATAAGCCTCCCTACTCAGCATGGGTCTTTATTAAAATAAAATTTATTGTCTTGTATTCTAAATGCAGCACACACTTTAGAGAAAATTTAGAACATATGGGTAGTATAAGGAAAATAAAGCGTCACCCAGATACGCTACCTCGCGGTAGTCACTGCTGGCGTTTTCATTTGTTCTTCTAGGCCTGCGTGCGCCTGTGCTTCCTTTCACCAAACTGGAGCCCCATCATACACCCTGCCTTTCCCGTGTTAGTTCGCCTGGTAATATGTTGAAAGATTATTTTCCTATCTCAAACATTTTTGAGGATATAATTTTTAACGATTATACAGTAGCCAATAATATTCCATTATGGTCTTCTATGATTGAAAATATAGATGGTTTTGCTTTGTTCAGATAATTATACACATTTTTCACAATTACTTAGATATACAGAAACTTCTCAAAACTGAGTTGAAGAATCAAAATGTAAGGAACTAATTACAAATAGATATTACCAGTTTAAATTCCAAAAAGATTAAGCCAATGTTGATTGTCATTATTGAACCAGATATTTCCTTCTACTCTGGACACTATTTTTGTTTGTTTGTTTTGTTTGCTTACTTTGATAGGAAAAAATATTTTGTCCTGATTTTTGTATTGATTTGGTGACTAATTATCTTGAATGTTTTCAAATGCCTGTCGGCCACTTTTAGTTCTTCTTTTGTGAATGAACCTATTCCCCTGTGGCTTTTTATCAGGTGAACTTTTTCCTTATTGATCGGTACATTTTATGAAGAATACTAACCCTTTGTGCTTGTTGTGTGATGCTGCATATATTTTTACCACTTTAATGTGTACTGCTAAGGTGCTTTCTTGACATTCAAAAGCTCTTGTTTTTATTTTTAATAAAATACATCAGCATTTTTTCATTATAATCCCTTTGCTCTTGTGCTCTGACAGAATTTCACTAAATAAAGGAAAGAGAAATAGTTACATCCACTTCACAGAAGTCTTAAATGTGGGACATATTTTGATGGGGAGTACTGAATGCTTTTTTCAAACATAGTTAAAGCACTAACCAAAATCCATTTATTGAATGATTCCTTTTTTCCTCCATTGATTTGAAGGGATGCCTATAAAATTAATAAATTTCTTCATACATTAGGACCCATTTGTGCATTCTTATTTTGTTCATATGATAGTTCTCCCTCCTGTGTTAGCCACTTTGTAGCTTCCTAATCAACTTTAACAATACTCAGTGCAAGACCTCCCTCCTTTTCTTTTCCAAAAATAGCTTGACATTATTCAGATGAACTGTAGAATCATTTTTTAGTCATGATCCCAGAAAAGAATATCTCATTGGAATTTTGACTTACCAGTCAGCCATTTCAAGAATTCTCTAACTAAAACTCTTCCTCTCTCCCAGGTTGTCAATCCCAGGCTGAGCTAGGTTCTTCCTGCCGCCCCTTCCACCCCTCTTGCCCCTGGTTCCCCGAGTTTTGCCAAAAAAGGATGAATCGTGTGGTCCATTCCAGCCGACCTCTTCCACCCAAGGCCGTCCCGCTGTGCCACCCTCATCACTCTCCGTTGCTAGTCAGACAGTCAGAGAGGCTCTTTTCTGAGTTCCTCGGCTGTCTTCCCACTTGACAAAATGTGCCTGTCTCTCACTGACCTTTCTACCTGTGTTTGGACTGCCATTTCACTGGCCTCTCCGTGAACCTCGCATTATCTATTGTCATTCTCTCCACTCCCCTCTTACCCCCGCCACACACACACCCACATGACAGTCTCTCTCCTGGATCCCTTCCCACGCTGAGGCAACACCTGACTCACCTCAGGCACCTCTGAGAACAAACCCTGCCGCTCCCACACACTGTGCCCTGTTCTTCCTTGTTCCCTTCCAACTTCTCTGCGCACCACCCAGCCTGAAGAATTCAAAGGGAGGCCATGACCCAAGTGCCAAATCCCAACGTGTATTTTTAGTCATCACTGTCCTTGATCTTCCCGCAGAATCTACTTCCTCCACTTCAAAACTCCTCTCTTCGCATGATCAGATTATGCGGATAGTAGTCCAATTTATCTCTGCTCATTACTTTCTCCCTTAGATTCTGTCCCTGCCCTGGCTGGGTAGCTTAGCTGGTTATAGCATCATCCTGATACACCAAGGCTGTGGGTTTGATCTCAAGTCAGGGCCCATACAAATATCCACCAGTGAATGCATAAATAAGTGGAACAATAAATTGCTGTTTCTCTCTCTTCCTCCTCTCTCTCTCTCTCCCTCCCTTCCTTTTACTGACTTAAAAATCAATAATACTACATAATAAAAGTCTAATATGCTAAGTGTCCAGTCATCCGTTCAACCAATCGAAGCATACTATGCTAATCATATGCTAAGGCTGCTCAACCACTGGCTATTATGTGTACTGACCACCACGGGGCAGATGCTTCGACTGGTAGGTTAGCTTGCTGCTGGGGTCCAGCTGATCGGGATTGAGTGAGACAGGCCAGATACACCCTGGAGCCCTCCTTTGGTCCCTCCCCAGCTGGCCAACCTCCCACATCCCTCCCTGGCCTCAATCATGCTCCCGTGTGAGTCACTCAGCCTGGAGTGCACCCTCTCGAAATCTGGGCTGAGGGCCCCCCCAACCAAGTGCACGAATTTCATGCACTGGACCTCTAGTAATGATAATAAAGAGAAGCCCTAACTCCCAAACTTCCATAGAGGTTTCCCCACCTGGATTTTTATCTGGCTTATGTGTCTAAACCTAGGGTCTCACTATAACTTTTCAAGCTTTCCCCACTTTTCTGCCATACCTAGTCTCTGATGCAGCCCAAGAGGATTCAGTCCTAAGAGCTGTAGAATCCACACATCTCAGAATGTAGCATCAAAAGTACATCCAACTAGAAACTATCTTCAGGGAAATAAAAAGAAATCCCACTATTCTCTTGCTGCAATGAGCTCACCTGAGTCTCTCACAGGATCCTGCCTCTCTCGAGTGGGCCAGTGCGACTGCCACGTTAGGGACATAAAACTGCTCTTTCCACCAGCGTGGCCGGATGAAAAGTGGCCAGCTGCTGAGCCAGTTAATGCTCAGGATGCAGAGTTTATGGACAAAGAACAAAGATCTCCAAATCCCCACGGAGTTTGGTCCGACGCGGTAATAATACAAGTGGGAATAGGTTTATTGGGGAGTTAAGTTTGCTGTCCTCCAGTTCTCTCTCTTAAGCTCGAGTCAATAAAATTCCAAAAATTCCTTTGATTCACTAAAACTGTGCCACAAAATGAACGGTCCACAGGGTCTTTTGCCCTTTTCCCTTGTACATGTCATGCTGACTGTTGAATGTGCTTTTCATGCCAAACAGACTTAGGTCAAAAGAAACAAATACTTTTCTTTGAAGACTGTTTCCTCCATATCTAAGTTCATGTTTCATGGAGCTAAGACAGAGTGAATTAATTCTTGATTATATGGAAACATGAACAAATATCATTTTATACTTACATGGTGTTCGCCCTTTTTTCAAAAGCCGATTTCTAATCTCAGCTAATCCTCAAAGCAACAAGGTGAGAAAACCAGCAGTCAGAAAATTAAATGACTCGTCCAAGGTAACTCAGAGAGCAAAAGGCTGCGCTGAGCCTGGGATCCTGGTTATGTAACTTCAAATTGGTCCTAACTCTGCTGCCTCCGGTGTATATGAAGTCTTGTAAACAGAAGGGATTCCTTTCTCCATGCCCTGAAATATTTGTTTACTTTTGTAAAGAACAAAGAATTAAGAGATTGACCTAACTATCTCAAGGTAGGAAAGGCGCTGATTCTTTTATGAATTACAAACATTTCCATTGTCCTCTCCACTCAGGCCCGACCATAAATTCAGGCAAACATAAGCACTCCCTTAGCATGCAACTGATTACATATACATTTTGGAGGAGGTGGGGCATTTGGGATTGACTTGGACAAGAAAGTACAAGCAAGTAAGAACCAGAGAACTAAATCACACGCTCCCTTAAACTTACTCTGCAGAAATACATAAATAAATTTCAAACTGTTCTGAAAGAATTCTCAGGCCGGCAACAAGTCATATTAAAAACGGATGCCTTGCCGAAACCGGTTTGGCTCAGTGCTAGAGCGTTGGTCTGCGGACTGAAAGGTCCCGGCTTCGATTCCGGTCAAGGGCATGTACATTGGTTGCGGGCACATCCCCAGTAGGGGGTGTGCAGGAGGCAGCTGGTCGATGTTTCTCTCTAATTGATGTTTCTAGCTCTCTATCCCTCTCCCTTCCTCTCTGTAAAATATCTATAAAATATATTTAAAAACAACAACAACAAAAACCGGACGCCTCTCTGCATGTTCATGCTTGGCTATCACTTACATGGTTCACCCGTGAACCTAAAAGCCTCAGGATTAAGCAATAAGGTCTTCATCAAGGTGCCACCGGGTAACCCGTGGGACCGCCACGCGGGTCTGAATTTTTGTTTTCTTAGATATTAACACAAAAACCGAACAGAGCCTATAATTGACCAATAATGGTCTTGAATTGCCCATGCCCTCTTTTCACCTTTTTCTCCCCAAGTCCCTGGGAGGCAGGGTTTACAGCGAGTGTGACTGACGGCTGCCTGCAGAAATCCGGAGACCCAGACATGGACCCCGTGACTTCCCACCATGGGGGAGAGAAGGCTGCCTTCCGGGGGAGCCCCATGTGTCACCAAACCCACGGGACTAACCCAGCCTTCATCTCTCCTCGAGAGAAGAGACTTTTTCTTTTTGAAAGACTAGTGTGGCTCTACCCCCCATGCATTTGGGCTGTTTATTGTCAACTTATGACAGAGCCGCCCCATGTGTCCAGGGTAAAACACAAGCCATTTGAGAAATGTAGAACAGCCGTAATCTCACTTATTAGTTATGAAATCGCCAGATTACTTCCATCAACATTAATTTTAGAATATCTGTGAATATATGGGGGATGGGGCAAGGAGCAAATATAGCTAGATAGTCTATAATGTTATGTTGCATTATAATCACTGAGGTGTTAAAATGAAGAGCAGCAACAACTTTTGGTACTGGGCTTAGCTGGGGCGATCTCCCTTATCTGACTACGTGAAAAGTACGTGGGATAGTAGGGAACTGGGGGACAGGGTGGTTCCAAGAGGGCCGATTAGTGGCTCATGTTAATTTGCTATGACGCTCAGAATAGCTGGATAATGATATTCTCTTCTATTTCTTTTCACTTCAGAATCCCACAATAACAACCTCTTGAGCTGTAATTTTTCTTTTTGA
This sequence comes from Vespertilio murinus, assembly GCA_963924515.1. Taxonomy (NCBI): domain Eukaryota; kingdom Metazoa; phylum Chordata; class Mammalia; order Chiroptera; family Vespertilionidae; genus Vespertilio; species Vespertilio murinus. The sequence goes on from OZ004704.1 coordinate 152,189,825, forward strand.
GGGTAATCAAAGTCAGGTTCAACAAACATCCGTGTTATCTATAATAACCCAGAAGTAAAACCATAGTTTAAGAAAAATTATCTGCCATTATATTGTGACTTGACAACTTATCCACTATCAGATGAAAACAACGTAAATTAGTTCTGGCAGATTTGGGACTTGGCAGTTCAAAATATGAATAGCAAATGTAAAAGCCTGAAAATGGCATTACTATTATGTTTTAAGAGGATAATACACCTTTAAAGGGTGCCCGTGATTACTTTGCATACTGTAAACAACGGCTGCCAATCAATGCAGAGAGGGGTATCCGGCCTCGTAAATGTAAGAAGGCAAATTCCATTCAGCCAACCTAATGCTTTCTACCCCAGCCACTGCTTCTCAACAGCAGCAGCGGTGGGGCTGGATATCAGCTTCACACTTCATAATCTGCTCCAAATTGCAAAAGCAGATCACAGCGTGGGGAAGGCAGGGCATTTCCGGGGGAGCCCTCAGCAATCTGGGCAGTAACAGCCTCTAAAATAAAAATGAATCCTGAATGTGAAGGTCACTTGATGACCCTCCTGGGCAGCAGAGCCGAGGGAGGGACAAGGAGCCGTCTCACAGGGGGCCCGGCCCCTGGGCCTTTAACTCACAGCAACGCCGCCTCCCCGCAGAACACACTTGCGCGCTGTGGTCATGGGGAATGAAGAAATGGAAATTTTCTCTTATAATCAGAATGAATATTCAGGGATTTCACTAAGCAGCATTTAACGGCACTCTATTCTTAGAGTTTTTAAATAGCTGGGTATTCGGCGAGGCACATGCTTTCTATTTTCTTTTAACTGAAGGGTTCTCTCGATCCTCCGTCTCCTTAAATGCCTCAACGAATTTTTTAAACAATTACAGTTCGAATATTCCATAAAGCTGGGCGCTAACCTTTGAGCTAATCATTATTTTAGTTTCTTTTTTGACGGCCATTTAATAAGCATTCCATTCTTCAATCTTCTCAGTAGCTTATTTTTAAAATGCGTCTGTCAGCTAGTAGCTCATAATCTGGGACTTGAATTTTTTTTTTTTTTTTTTTACTCTAACTCAGCTGAACTTCTTTTTAAACAGGATCGTCTGACGTACTTTTGAAATGTCTTGACCAGATGTTTCTGCGCTGAGGAGACCACACATGGCATCCCCCCCCCCTTCCCCATGAAAGGCCACCGCCAGCACCACTGTACCGGGGACTTTACCTCCAAGTCATTCAGACTGTGGACAAAGGCTGCTGAGCCCCCAAAGACATGGGTCTTTCACATGCAGAAGCCCTCACAATCCAATTCTAAACACCAAACTGGGACTCTGAGTAAAAGGCTATGACACAGCAGGATGCATGTTTTTTTTTTTTTTCTCCCCTCTAGAGAGACAAACTAAATTTAGTTGCGATTTTATTTCTTCTAGAGGCATTTCTAGGATTCAATACAACGTTACATTTTTGGGCCTGTCTCTTTAATTTGGGAAATTGTAAAAACGACGACAGATGGCACACGGAATTGACTTATGTCCCCTATTCTTTACGGAAGAAGGGAGAGCAGAGAAACTTTGATAAAGGCAGCAGCTACAGTGTGCAGGTCGCTTTAAAAATCACCCGGGGTCAGGGCGGGGAGGGTTTTCTCTACCTCCAACTGGCACTGTCGTAGGTGGCCACCGGTGATCAGAGCCCCGGCGCGGAGTCCCCTCCCACCCCAATAAGGACATGATGGATGTGCCATTAGCTCCGAACCTCGGCAACCTCTGAAATGATCCCTCTCCCCTCCCCAACCTCCGGCCCCCACCCCTCAAAATCATTATGAAATGAGAAGGCCGCTCCGGCTTACAGTTAATTGGAAACATTGCAAGAGAAGAGGAATGCTTAGGACAGCATGTCCACGGGAAAATAAATTACCCGGCATTGTTATTTAATGCATCGTGACATCATTTCCTGAAATTAAACAGAGATGACACCAATTCAGACGATCTCCAGTATAAGGTTCTATTCAAATAATTCACAGATGTTTTCTCCTGGCAAGCAGCAAACAATGCAAAGGCTGGGGCCTGGGCAGCCTGCTGCCGCCGCCGCCGCCGCCGCTGCTTGTGGGAGGCTCGCTCTGCTGGTGTTTTCCAGCTGAGTGTTCCGCACATGCGTCTCCACACAAGCATTTCTCAGGCCTGGAGCCCCACTGGTATGCAGTGCACATCTGCATCTCGGGCTGTGGGAAGGGCCTTCTCCCGCTCTGTAAGTACGGGTAAACATTTCCTATTTGGTATGCATTTGGCCTACAGCAATCAGTGGTAAGCAGACCAACCTCGGGATCATGAAGATGCCCACTTCGGAGCAGAAGCAATGACCGTCCAGGACACACCGGCTGGATGAGCCATTCAAGGCCCTTCCAAAGATGTCCGGGGATGGACATGATCCCGGTGCCTCCGTGGACACCCCTGTGGAAATGGACACGTGGGGAAATCGGGGGAGGGAGGGAGGGATGAACAGGGCGGACAGCATTCTCTCCCAGCCTTGGGAGCCCGAGCACACAACCAAAGGGCCCAGACACTCGGCATTTGCGCAGCACATCGTGGCTCACAGATGGACTGTCATCTGAGCCGCACGGCAACCCCACCAGCTAAGCAGGGCACCCATTGGCCATTTTCGCTTTTAGGCAAGGAAATGGGCTCAGAGGTTGAATAGCTTACCCCCCAGGTCACGGAACTCAAACCCAACTCTCCTCAAGTCACACTCAGGGGCCCCTTCTCACGAAACCATACTGTGCTGTCTCTCAGGAAGCCTGGACTGGAGCCCCCCGAGGAAGCCGGGGGCTCGACGTTCTGCTCACAGACTGGACGCTTCCCGGCGAACGGGGCGTTCTCTACGCAAAGCAGGCCCCGGCGAGGGCATTCCGAACTGCCCAACAGCCAGTGACTTCCTGGCCCCGCTCCTTCCCGGAAGGCTGGCCGGGATGCCCTGGCTTCCCCGCAGCAGGCCGCGGATGTGTCACCGCGCATCACCGAGCAGCCGTCAGATGTGCACCGGGGTCTAGAAGGCAGAGTTCAGACCTTGTTCTCCCCTGCTGGGGGGCACCGGGGACTCGTTTGGCAAAACCTGGTCTCCCCCCCCTCACACAGTCCCAGGAAAGTAAGCGGTAACTTCGGCTGCCCAGCTCCACTGGTCAAAGCTTTCTGCTAGTCATTCAGCTAGATTAAAATAAGAATTATCGTTACTCCGCATTATGTACTTGTGCTGTAAGAGCCAGGCATGGGGCTGAATGCTTTATATTATCTCATTTAACCCCTGCAATAACCCTCCTGGGTTGGTTCTAGAATGATCCTCATTCTATCCATGTGAAAATGAGGTTTAGAGAGGGTAATGGCTCAAGACCACAAACTTGTGTTTCAGATTCCAGATCCTGCAGTCTTAACTGCAACACTTATCACCTCCTTTAAGAAAGAAAGCCATCTGGATAAACCCAAGATGAAGAGAAGTAGTTGAAAAGGCTATAGATTAAATCAGTCTCTCTCTCTCTCATCTCTCTCTCTCATTCTCCATGTGTGTGTGTGTGTGTGTGTGTGTGTGTGTGTGTGTGTATCCTATATAATAAAAGCCTAATATGCTAAGTGTCAGACCGTTCGACCATTCAACCAGTTGCTATGACGTGCACTGAGCACCAGGAGTTAGCTTGCTGCTGGGGTCCGGCTGGTCAGGACTGGGCAAGATGGACCAGACATGCCCTAGAGCCCTCCTGTGGTCCCTCCCTGGCACGGATTGTGCACCAGTGGGGTCCTTCGGCCTGGCCTTCATCCTCTTAAAATCCAGGACCCCTTGGGGGATGCTGGAGAGCTGGTTTAGGCCCGATCCCCACAGGCCAGACCGAGGGACCTCACCAGTGCACGAATCCATGCACTGGGCCTCTAGGGCACGCACACGCACGTACGCACAACACAGACACACACACAGACACACACAGACACACACACACACACACACACACACACACACACACACACGGGACACATATGCGATCACTAAGCTGTCTGTCATATGTTCTTGGACTCACTGGAGAAGTGACAGGAGTTTCTGTAATGTAACGTGGAGCTTTATTTACTCATAACTTGGGCGCATCGTCTCTGTAGGGCAAACTACCTTAAGACACATTCTTAGATCCCACAGAGACTTTTACCAAACCGCATAAAGCAAACTCTGACGGACCAGGAGTGGGCCAAGCGAACACCTGGGTGGTGAAGGAGGGGGGCCCGCCCGCCTCGCCTCCAGAGCCCCTGAGATGGGACAGAGCGTTTGCCATAAACAAAGGAGAGAGTTTCCAGAACCTGCAGCTTCAAGAAGGCTGCCTGTATTACCTCACTTTAAAGTAAATTTGCTTCTGGTTCTGTACACATGCTAGCATCTCTGAAAGAAGCCCCACATCCCCTAAGTGTGAGCTTTATCCCCGTGTTTTCAAATAAGAAAACCTTTCGTCGGAACCTGGTATGAGCAAGTGGTGTCTTTGTGCGTGAGCACTCCCCGTTTTCATTCCATGAGCAAATAGATTCTTTGCAGCACAGCTAAGGGGGCTCTTGAAGGTGGCGAGTGAGGTGCCTGAGAGCCTAATTGAGCGCGCTGAGGGCTTCTTGCCACGAGGAGTTTTTCATGGTTATGAATAAACCGTTAGCCCGGGTATGATTTCTTGCTGTTTCTTTCTTTAACTATCTTTGAAGTAAAATAAAAACAGTTGTAATGGCAGGCTTACTTTTATGATATCATAATGATATCATAATCTCCACGTATTCCTTAGTGAAAGGAATACATTTCCCTAAGATTTTTTCTTTTCTTTTCTTTTTTCTTTTTTGCCATTGGGTACTTTCCAGCAGAAGTAAATACATTTTCAACAGATTATTCTTTCTTCGATCTTCACTCAATTTCTTAGTCTGAGAACCAGGCCCAGCCCTGTAGTCTTAACCAATAGAAGAGGAGGTAATAGTATATACAACATTTTCAGTAGTTGAATTTCTAAACATGTGCGTGTGTGTGTGTGTGTGTGTGTGTGTATAAATATATATACACAAATGGACCTATTTCTTTAAGATAATTGTGGGTTCTTAAAAGACATTTTGGAGATCAGTAGTTAGGAAACAGAACCTAATTACTTAGCCTCAGATGAAACAAATTCAAGTTTGCTTAATTCGGAATATAAAAATTCCTCCGTTCCTCAAACAGTCTGTGTGTATGTGCTCTTTAATGCCAGGGCGGGTGTCCCTGAAACGCTTTCTCCATATAATCAATGAGCTGCGAGCACATTACCTTTCCCCCCTAACGCTGGCGATGCACAGGAATCTGAGAGCTTGTTTTAACTGTTACAGTTGTAGGGGAGCCTGTTCCTCCAAGAAAACTGAAGGTTAATGATTTTTGTCATCCTGAGACTGAGACTGAACAATTGCTACAGTTGGCCTTTGTTGAGGTGGGGCTCCTTTCTCTCCGGGCCTTTTGAGGTATTCAGGGGAGGTGACAATGGCTTGCAGTTGAGAACATATGTAGAGAGACCCCTGTGGCTTATTGGGAAACGTTGCTCCATGCTGGTTGGGTGTTTGGAGAGAAAAAAAAATACAACCAGAGTTCTTTTATGTCCTGCTAGTTAATGAATGCATGAGTGTCAAAATGGGCCAATGGCCCATTCAGGGGGCAAAGCCTTCGCAGCCCCCTTCTTTAAGAACACATCCTGAGATGCAAAATACATTTGCTTAACAAATTAAAATAATGAGATAATTCAATTAGCCTCTCTTTTTTTTCAAAAAAAAAAAGAAAGAGAAAAAGGGTACATCGGGGATTATTGTAATACAAGACCAGGTCATATACTGCACAAAAGGGAACAAACCGGTTTGAAATAATGCCGAAGAGACTAATAATGGAGGAACCCACCCTGAATCGTGCGCTTGCGAAGAAATTTACATGAAACAATAATTTAGACTACATCTATTTTCAGGGAGCTAGACTAGCCAACGTTTCACTTTGAAAGTTGAAATTAATTAAAAATACAGAGAAATATAGCGGGGCATCTCTCTTTCCAGGGACTGCCCCCATGCCTGTGAGTGCCCAACTAAGAAAGGAAATCTAAATTAACGTGTCACTGGTTCGGGGTCTCTATGCTCGCTTTCTGAGCTCAGAATTATAGCCGAATAAATCTTCCAGCTCATTAAAGATCGGAAAGTAAAAGTTTTACAGGACTATCCTCATCAAAGTTACTGAGCCTCTTCTCTGCTTTTTTTTTTTTTTGAGGGGGGGGCCGGGAAGTCTGGATGAAGAGAGAGAGATTTTCAAAGGAAAAGCCAAGGAGAATTTCCTCAGGATGCAAGGGAGGTGCAGAAAAGGCGGAGGAGGGAGCAGAGAGGATGCGTGGAGACAAAGCTGGTGGGAGGCAGTGATGCCAGGGCCGCGCTGTGAAAGAAGCCCTGGGAGGAGGAAAGCCAAGCTCTCCGTGGAAAAAAGAGGGGGGACAGGAAGAAAGGATGACCAGAGGCCCGGACAGAGCAGAACCAGTACCTGTGAGTGTGGGAAGGGAGCCTGCCACCTGCACCCCTCGCTTGAAAAATAGGGAAATGGCAAACACAGAGAACGTAAGGAGCCTGATGGAGGCCATCTGAACTTGAAATGCCGGTTTGACCACACAGTCCTGTGTACACATTTCCATCTCGGCCCTCTCCGAAGTATTTGTTATCTGTATGGTAACGTGCCTCTCTCCCACACGGGAACGCCGCTTCTGACACATGGTGACACGGTGTTACGGAATCAACATAATGTTTTCTGGAAGGAAATGCCAGGGTCCTGGACTCCTGGCTCCGGCTCTGGGCTCTCCTCTCCCTGCTCTGAGGGCAGACACTCTTAAAACGTCCCGCTGGAGAGAGAATTCTGCACCACGCCTTGTGCACAGTTAACTAGGTGGAGATGGCACTCATGGGGTGGGGACAGGTCTTGGCAGCACCTTGCACCTCAGAGGCACAGGGAGGGCCCAGGAACCTCTGGCCACCCACCGCTCCTCACCAGGGGCCACGGCGCAGGGTGAGTTCCTGCCGGGAGAGGGACCCAGCGAGGGCTTGGGCCACTTTCATGGGAAATTCAAATCCAGAATCGGAGTGGATAAAGGGGAAAGTTGTCTGGAAGATGGAGGTGCAAAGAGAGTCCTCCCTGTTTGGAAAGGCTGGAGGAGCAGGAAGCTTCACAAACAAAAGAACTTTGCTGGAGTGTGCCCATGGCGGAGGTGGAGAGATTTACATGCCACTGTTGAAGGTGATAATGATTTGTGCAGTCATCATAAAGTGGTGACTAGGAAAAGCCTAGTTTGGGGGGAAAAGGAAAGCTGGGGTCCTCGTCATCCCTTGGTTGGCCTTGGAGCTAATCACTTCCCTTTCTGGGTCGGCTTCCTCTAAGCCGACCAGAGCAGCCCAGTCCTCTAAGAGTCCACCATGCTGGGGCGTGGGCTTTGATAAGGGAGGGAGGTGTTTGCTGGGAAAGCGATGGTGGAAGCCTTTGTTTTGGGCGAAGAAAGGCTGCATGCCTGTGAAGGAAGGCGGAGGGAGGAGGCCGAACAGGTGAGCTCCGGCCGAGAGCCGCCTGCCCGCCTTCTTCCTCGGGCCTTTCTTCGTCCTCGCTACTCTAACCACACCAGCCTCCAGTTCGGAGATGAGAGAGCCCTCCCCTCCCACTCCCTCGACTTCCAGATTAAAAAACATTTTACAGGTTAGTAAATCTCCAGCTGAGGTGATGTAGCAAAGAACAGCTGTGAAGTAATTTTGATAATGATGAGAATAATAACCACATGGCAAGGTTCGGGGCTCCGCGTTGCAGCTTCAGTGCTCCTGAATAGATAAAAGTGATTAAATACTCCTGATTATCCCTGACCGATATGTAATGGATTTACAGCCCTTTCAATTAGTCAGTATTTGCTTAGGACTCATTATTTTGTCTTTGGTTAAGTAATCAGCCCGGAGACCGCTTGTTCCGTCTAATTCCTCTGAGCCGAGTCAGTGCGGGGCCCTGACCTTTGAAATGGCCGGAGAGCTGCAAGGCGAGAACCGCCACCGCCACGGCCGGCCTCGGCGGGTCCCCCACCCCGCTAATCCCGACACCGCGGGCCGGATCGATACACCTTCGTTTGCTACTAATGTCCTGACATCAAAATGGCCGATTTAGGGACGTGAATCTGTCCCTCGGCCCTCCCCGCCGCCCGCCGCCCGCCCCTCCGCCCCTTGCCCTCGGCGGCCCTGTCGGCTGCGCGGACCGGCAGCCGCCACCGCCATAAATAAAAGTGGAACCTTGTCCCGGGCCCATGACACTGTAACTAATGTCATTCAGCATGGCGACACGCAGGTTGGGTAATCAAAGACCTTCAGCTTCCAACGTGCTACCCTCTTTTTAAGCACCCGCCCCCACAGAATGGCCTGAAAACAATACGATGGCAAGACACGGCCTCTGAAGTCGTCCCCGCTCGCCCAGGATTTCCCAGTGCACGGGAAAACGGGAGCGCGCCCGGTGCCTCTGTAAACACCACCTTGTCATTTTATTTTTTTATTTTTTGGTCACGAGAGATGTTAAGAGTCCACAGTATATACAGACACATAAAACGGGTGGCAAACAGGAGGATAACGTGTTACTTTAAAAATGTGGCACGTGGTTGATCTTTTCCCAGAAGGAAAGAGGGTTAGATTCTAAGATAACGGATTTGAACAGCTAAAAAGAAAAAAAACACCCACACCTTTAATCCCCATCTTACAAACAAGGGCATTATGGCACCTACAACCTTCTGTGAGTGTCACACAGACACAGGACATGTCTGCAAGCCGCCTCAGAGACCACGGTCACGCTTGATACCGCGAGCTTGGGCACGCACGCATGTGGCCAGGTGCCGCCCCGCCTCCTGCAGGAGGCGGCCTTCGTTAAGAGTGTGGTGGGCAGTGCGGGTAGCTCCTCACAGCCTTGTCCCTGGGTTGCATGACCTAGGGTTGCCCTCAGACCTCTTGGCATACGTAACGCACGCTCAGGGTCCCACGTCCTTGTGAACGAGGTCCGTGCCTGGCCTAATCTAGCAAAAACCCTGCTCCTTTCTGAAGGGTGCTCAAGGGGAGAATGGGGGGCCATGGGGGGAAGAGCTGATAAAACCATAACGGCTCCGTTGGTCTTCCGGTTTTGAGAAAGGAGGGAATCGGCACCAAACGCTGAGAAATCTGTACGAGCCCGCATAGCATCCTGGAAGCAGGCAAGGCAACAACAACACCCGCTCCTCTTTCACGGGGACTTACCGTGAGATGCTGGAAGAGCCACGCCCTCATGATGTTGGTTGCGACTTTGGGGAAAATGCCTCTCTTCTTCTGGCGCTTTTTGTCCTTGTCGGGGTCGTCGTCGTCACCTGTGCCAGGCGAGGCCACGCTGTTGTCCAGACCGTCCCCTGGTGGGAAGACGCGAGCACACGTGTGAGAGAGAGAACCCCGAAAGGGGGCCGGCAGCCACGCGCGGCTAATGAGGAGCTAGCTCCCTCTGCGCGGCTGGTTGAGGGGCATCCATTAGCGCCCATCGTCTCCTTCATTAAAGTATAATTGGAGACACAAATATGTAAAAGACAAAATTAAGCCAGGCCTCTTCAAATGTTAATTTTGTGTGTCTCACACTCGCCCATATCATTAATTCGATTATAATTGTGTGCTTGACACAGTGCAGTAGCTCTTTGTCAATTATGGGAGCCCAATGTGGGAAAACCGCCATCAAGAAAACCCATTCGGAGGAAATGCATCCCCGTGCCCATAGCGAACACAGACTGTAGGGTAATCAAGTTAAATGTTCTGTAGTCTATATATTCTAGGCTGCCTGCATAGGTGACAGTAACTGTGTCACTGTTCATTGCACATAACACACTGCCTGCTCAGCCCCTCCCAGAACTGTCACCTCCGGAGCGCACACAGCTGCACACTCCTCCGTGACCCCGCACTCGGCATTTGCATGAAACTTGTAGCTCTCTGCACCTCGGATCATTATCATTAAAAAAAGAAAAAGAAAAAGAAAAAAAAAAGGGATACACATCAAGGTAGGGTGCTCACTTAATCAGAAGTTCCTATCAACATCTTTCTCTTCTGTGCTTTTTCTCGGGCATCAATTGTGCATTAGCAAAAAAATCATTTACTTTTTAACAGTCATAGTTATTTTTCTTGCCCTCCGGCAAAAATGCCTTGAAAGCCTGCCTGGAGGGCATCTAAATTATGTATCTGAAAAACTCTTCCGGCAAGGCATTGCAGGACCCCTACTTTCTTAAAATTCAGACGCGCACGTCTTCCTGTTTTTGGGAAGGCATCAATCAAGAGCAGCAGTATATGCCATATCGCTACATTAATATTTGAACTAATAACTTTAAAAAAAAAGGAGAGAAACAAGATCCGACTTGTGGCATAATCAAATGCAAAATAAATGAAGAATACGGGGACAGCACTGGGGCTTTATAGATGGCTGTGTTTTCCTTGCACATCATTAGCCTGGAGCCACACGAAAGAGGAAAACAGAGAAGTGGAGAGTTTATGCTCCCCGCTGGTGTTTAAGAAGCCAGGGTCCTGGAAGGACATCTGGGAATTGTGCTGAGATGGGGGTTTTTGTAATTTAAGAATAGACATTCATTAGCAGTAAATGCCATAAATCCCATGCTAAGTAAAAACCTTGTCCAAGAAAGCCTAAAACAATAAACTCCGTGCTCCGTGCAGCCTGAGCCGGCCGCTCCACGGCGTCCCGGGGAATGCCGCAGACCCCACCGGGCCCTCCCCGGGCCCGCGCCCCTCCTGCCGGATGGGGGCGCCCCGCCGCATCCCGCCTGCCGGGCCCCTCGCCTCCCAACGTCACCGTCTGCTCGGGGGGGCTTCCCTGTACCTGTTCTTTCCCTTTCTCCCCCCAAAAAAACCCTCAACCTTCTTTGACCAGAGAAGCAGAAAAGCCACGGCAAAGAGCCGGCAGATTAATTTTATTGACATTTCCATTTTCGCTGCAACGCGATACCCTCCATCACACGGAAGAGATGACCCTCACTATTTACAGACTGACAGGCCACTTCATTACAGCCACCCTGCCCCAAGGCAAAGCAGCTCCCCTCCATCTGCCCAAACACTAGAGCATGACCCCGAAGTTGCTGTTCTCTTTTGCTTTGCCGTCTGTTATGATTTAAAAAAAAAAAAAAAAAAAAAAAGAGCGAGTCAAAGGGACCCCAAATAGTCAAAGAACTAATCAGAGTGCAGGGAAACAAAAGGCATTTGACTTTCGGATAGTGGGTAGACGGAGGCTGCCCTTCATCGCCTGGGCTCCCTGCACACACACCCATGCACACTCACGGGTCACTTGCACAAGGGCACACACACACACACATGCACACACATGTACACAGCAGGGACGAACACACACACACACACACACACACACACACACACACACACGCTTCTACCATGCCAAGGAACTGCTGCAAGGCAAATTCTCACCCCCACTAATGGCTTCTGACTGCTCCCTGGCAACCCCGGCATTTTAACCTGGGTGGATGTGCTCTCCCCAATACAGACACGGGCGCGATCTCATCAGCTGCTCATGTGACACAGATGGAGAGTGGCTATTAGGAGCCAGCCAGTGGGCCTTGGGGATCTGAGGTGCTGTTCTGTAGCCCGGGGCGGTTTTGAAAAGCAGTACCCGGAGATGAGGAAGGGAGGAAAAAAAAAAAAGGCCCACACTGCCAGTGCAAGTTTGAAGTCGGTCAGTCTGTCTGCCTGCTACCGATGAAGATATCTTTGTCTCCGTGGGAAATCTGGGAGGCTATCTGGATGTACGTGTCACATAATGTATGTGTGGAACGGCTCTCCCCTCCACGTCTTCCAAATATAAAAACACGCGCTGTAAACAATGCCTGTGTGTATGGCTTTCTTTCGGAGCACATATGGTTTCTGTGTATATGTTTAAGCTGAAATTGTCAGGATTTTGTTAAAATCTCGTTTAGCTTCTTTCTGATAGGTTTCTGAATATACTTATTTTCAAAGGTTAATGGCTTAATTGATGGAAGTTCAACCAAAAAAAGGGGGCATTTGCCTTTCTAACCAACCGATGACCTTCGGAATGAGAGATGGCGTTTCCACAGTGCATTTTCTCTTGCTTAAAAGCTAACAGGGCTGGTAACACCTTCAAACTATATGATTCACTATATTTAGCTCAAGGAAAAGATAGAGCGAGATTGAGCCTCTTTGGATGATTGACTTAAACTGGGGAAGACAGGATCGTTACATGAATTTTAATATAAAGCAGTCTGTTTCGTAGAAATGTTATAAAATATTTGAATTGGGACCCAGTGTAAGAAATGATAGCAAAGAAAAGGGTGACTGTTTTTATAATAACTACGTAGATTACTAAACATTAGCTTTTTCAAATTAACGTTAGTGTTTATGTGTCCGTAAAGAGAGAAATTTTCCTCTTCGAATACACAATAAATACCATTGTCTTTCCTTCAATGGATTTCTGAACCAACTCCAGCAGAGAGGACTAACAGCAGCATGAGGAAAAATGGCAACAAGGCAACTGTGTGATCTGCAACCTAACATGAAACTGTGCAGATGCTGCCGGGGCTGGGGTCTCCGATGTGGCCATTGTTTCCAGGTTGTGCCCGTGTGTCAGAGAGCTGGCAACCCTTGGCACCTGTGCCCAGAAGGGTGTGTGTACCAGCACAGAGATTTGTGCCAAGGGAGGTACAGGAGCTAACAGTGTATGTGTCAGCATCTGAAGTTAGGATTCAAAAGTATTTCTTCTCTTATTTTTCTTAATATATTATTATTGATTTCAGAGAGGAAGGAAGAGGGAGAGAGATAGATAGAAACATCAATGATGAGAATCATTGATTGGCTGCCTCCTGCATACCCCCTACTGGGGATTGAGCCTATAACCACGGTCACGTGACCTCCTGGTTCATAGATCGACACTCAACCACTGAGCAGCACTGGCCGAGCTGTTTCTTATCTTTTTATCTTCAGAGTACACCTTGTCACTCACACATCTGACCCAGAGCAGGTCCCCAGCAACTGCTGGGTGAGTGAGTGACAGAATTTACCAATAAGCTTATTCTGGGGTCCACCCCTCTTTGCAATTATCCCACCCTGGGGCAAGTACATTCGTTATGGCATCAGGGGGCTAGGTGGGCTGCCCTGGGACACCTTGTCCCAAACACGCCAGGAACAGTGCGTCTTAGAAGAACTCAGTGCCCATTAGGGCCCTTCTGAGGGGCTGGGTCACAGGCCTTTCCCCCGCGCTGCCCCCTCCGATGATGAAGAGTGGAGTAAAGAGGGCCTGGTGCATACCTCTTTCCAAAGGCTGCTAATCCCTTGACTAAGGGCCCCGTCTAAGTCTTAAGCAAAGATAGTCCAAATAGCTGTACTGCTGGAATATGCTGTGTGTGACCATGACCTGGAAGAAATACTCAAGACTTGTGGACAGGTAACTTGGAAGTGAGGGGGGAAAAATCATGGGGGAGACTGTTAAAAACACAGGTCACCAAGCCTCATCCCAGACTTACAGAGTCAAAATATCCTCGGGCACAGACAAGGCATTTGTATTTTTAACAAGCTCCCTGACTCTGCTTATGCAATCAGCCCGGAAGTGACGCTGAAACTGGTTTTTGAAAGCCACGACGAGACTAGATGACCGCCTAATTTGAAATAAAATGCAACCTCAGGAACAGGTGGGTTGTTAAAATTCTACTGTACTGCCCTGAGTCTGGTCAGTGGTCATGGTGGGCAGCTGTATTCGGGCCGGGGCCTCATTCACTGTAGGAGAGCCATGGCGTTCCCTCCGTCACACACACACGCCAACACAATGAAGCCCCTTGAACCTTCTGGAGGTGAGGGCTTAATGGAAAGAAAGAAGCTATAGAACGTTGACTCTCAAAATGTCAATCAACCCAGCTGGGGTGGCTCAGGAGTTGAGCATCATCCCATGAACCAAGAGGTCATTGGTTCAATTCCCGGTCAAGACATATGCCTGGGTTGTGGGCTCGATCCCAATGGGGGGCGTGCAAGAGGCAGCTGTTGGATGTTTCTCTCTCATCAATGTTTTGATCTCTCTTGCCCACTCCCTTCCTTGCCCTCTCTCTGAAATCAATAAAAACATATTTTTTAAATAAAAGAAAAACAAAAGGGTAAATCACTGATGAAGAAATTGTGAGAAATGCAAATTCTTGGCCCCATCCCAGACCCACTGAACTGAAACTCAGGGAGTGGGACCCAACAATCTGAGTGTCCCCTGGCACCCCAGGGACTCTGACACCCACATTTGAGGAGCCTTGCTGTAGAGCACAGAGGAGGTGTGCTTAGTGGGCTACCCTGGCTGGGGTTGTCTGGAAGGCCTGAAGCCAGTCTCTGGGCCCTCCTCTCTGGCTGGGCTTACTGGCATGTGCTGGAGGAAGCCACACAGCCTTCCCACAGCTGAGCACTCTACACTCTGGGCAGGGTATCCTGGAGAAGGCAAAATCTGTACCTGCAGCCATGTAGCTAGCGAATCAAGAAAATATATGGGCATATTGCCGAAACCGGTTTGGCTCAGTGGATAGAGCATCAGTCTGCGGACTGAAAGGTCCCTGGTTCGATTCCGGTCAAGGGCATGTACATTGGTTGTGGGCACATAATCGGTGGGGGGTGTGCAGGAGGCAGCTGGTCGATGTTTCTCTCTCATTGACATTTCTAGCTCTCTATCCCTCTTCCTTCCTCTCTGTAGAAAACAATAAAATATATATATATTTTTAAAAGAGGATATGCTTTAAAAAGATATGGGCATCTTATGAGAGGATCCTGAGATGGTTCTAAAGCAGAACTTCCCCGACCGTCAAATTCTTGGTCATGAAAAACTGCCCAGGCAAAAGGACACCACTTCCTTTCATTGGCATCTTGTCTCCTTCCATTTAGCCAAAAATCTGTCTATATTTTAGATATAAATTGCTTGGCTTGGAACAAAGAAATGATACAGTGACGATGTGCTATGCTGAGTTCAATCCCACTGGGATGCGACCTATCAGAAATGTGATGCAACAACCAAGAAGATCCTAGTCCATTTCTTTTAACTTTCTCCATTCTCTCCATCTCAAACAAATAGAGGAAGGAAAAAAAAAACCAACCCAGACATTTAGCACTGAAGAAGGTTAAATCCTTGCCCAAGATTTCACAGTTACACATGGTTACATAAACTTGAGTCCAGGCAACTTCAAGCCCAGCGTTATTCTCACATTAACATTGTAAGTTTCCTTTTACTTTTCAAAGCATTACCTCATTTGAACTCTGGTATCAGGGACAGTTCTAAGCAAGGCCTGATCCTATACGTAAAGGTTTAAGTGCAGAAAAGAGATTAGATGTAGGTCCCAGGGCCGGCACTGAGCTAGAGCTGGGCCAGGCTGATCCCAGTTCAAACAGAAATGTGCAAGCTTTCCTCCCCAAAGTAAGCCAGTGTCTGTAAGAGATATAAATACATTCCGTTCAGCAAGGGTCTTTGGCACCCAGGATTTTTGTAGTCCATTTATTACGGACCAAGTGGAGACCTTTATAGGCACCTCAACAGAGCCCAGAGATGTTCCACACACTTGAGGTGGACTGCCTAGGCCCTCACTGTGCAAGCTGTTAAACACTATAGAGAACAGAGGTTAAAGTGTGATATCCCTCTGCCTCCAAGTCACATTTTGAAAAATAGAAGAAGGTTTCTATGACATTTTGGTACACGGTGACATTTTAAACATCTAAAACTGCCCTCTCACTGAAACCGGTTTGGCTCGGTGGATAGAGCGCCGGTCTGCAGACTGAAAAGTTCCAGGTTTGATTCCGGTCAGGGGCATGTACATTGGTTGTCGACACATCCCCGGTGGGGGGTGTGCAGGAGGCAGCTGGTCGATCTTTCTAACTTTCTATCCCTCTCCCTTCCTCTCTGTAAAAAACCAATAAAATATATTTTAAAAAATAAAAAATAAATAAATGGGTTGCCCTCTCAGTTTTATACTTTCAGAGAAACAATCAGGCCAGAGGAACATGTAGTTTTGTTAATAGCTAATGATATTTGTGTTTCTTTTGATAAACCGGTGGTGTGTTATTTAATCCTCACTTTTCCAAGTTTTGGACCAAGTTTAATAGTTAAGTACATTAATACAAAAATATGTGCTTTAAAGAGGAATATCTCACCTGGAAGAACATGATCTTTCCCTCTATCATTGATACATAGAAACACAGTATATTACCATTTTCAGTTTGTGCCATGTAAATTTACTAACTTCAAACATATACATGCATATGCATGCATGTGCACATGCGGCGCGTGCGCGCGCACACACACACACACACACACACACACATACACACAATCTTCCAAACAAGCTATTCCCAGGAATTAAGTCTTTTCATGAATAAATAGATACTTATATATGTGATTATAAATCTATGTGTATATAAATTAAATTGTATCTATTTCAAATAATTCACCAATTTGTAGACAAGTGTCCAAATATATTTGTAGATGAACTGCATATTTTTGCCTATACTCCAACATACATATGCATACATCTACATACACTAACGTATACAGTTCTTAAAATGTTCTTATCCAATATTAAATAGGGTAGTCCCTTTTTTACACCATTTCTCTAGCTCTAGAACACAGGGCCCTTGTTTTTATCAGCACTGTTACTGATTTTCATCATCGTCATCATCATCACAAGTAGCGTTCACTGGGCACTTGCATTGCCCCAGTGTTCATTTACTCTTCACAACAAGTACATGAAGTAACTACTACCCTGTTTCCCCGAAAATAAGACAGTGTCTTATATTAATTTTTGCTCCCCAAGATGCGCTAGGTCTTATTTTCAGGGGATGTATTATGTTTCCATGAAGTAGGTCTTATTTTCAGAGGATGTCTTATTTTCGGGGAAACACGGTATTACCAATCCCCTTTTACAAATAAGGAAACTTAGACTCAAAGAAGATAAGTTGTCAGAGGTCACACAGTCAGTGGCAGAGTGGTGTTTGTCCTCCGAAGACCATGCTCACGCCCTCTACCCTCTTCCTGACACTTAGGAGAGGGCAAGAAAATGTGAAAAGGGAAGCTAGGTGCTGGCTTAGCCCCCACTGCATAAGAAATGAGCCCCAGGAGTGAGGACTTGCGTATTCACATTTATGTCCCAAAGTGAGAGTGGGTGACAGCATATTCAAAAGTAAATATGAGGAGCATTGGAGATCTTGCTCCCAGGAATATGTCCTCATTTTGGCTCAAACAAATGCATAAATTTTTTCAAAAAATAAAAACAAATAAAAGGAAGTATGAACCAAAACAAAACAAAACAACAACAACAAAAAACAAGCAGATGCACACTTTTACACAAACAGGTGTGTCTGTTATATACAGGATCATTACTGCTCCCTGTGGATCTAAAGTTCATATTAATATTAAATGAAATTTTTGATATAGGATTATCTGTTCAATTTTAAATATTTTTCTGAGCCAAGAGATCTTCCAAGATTCCATGCCGTCAGTCCTTTCCTCTTGGCCTGGAAGGCCCTTTTCCTTCAGTTTTTTTCTTTCCCTCCTTCCCATTCATCTTCCTTTGTCCAGGCAAACTCCTATTCAACCTTCAAAATCCCAAGAAAAAGGAACTTTCTTTGTAAAGCTTTCCCCAGTCCCCCACAACAAAGTAGGGTACTTTGCTTTTTGCTTCTTTAGCAGTTTGTTCTTGCCTTTGCTCTATTTACTCTTCTGTTTTGGTATTTTCCTTTGTCCAGGCAAACCCCTATTCAACCTTCAAAATCTCAAGGAAAAGGAACTTTGGAGGTGCTGTGTCTGATTCATTTCTGATTTCCAAGCCCTGACAGAGTAAATACTCAGACGTGAGTGGGGTGGACACGTTGGCAGGAAGAGCCTGTAGACATATTATGAGGGCCCTGTGAGAATGTCACCTGCTATGAAGAAAGTGTCCCTGACGAAGACCCCCTGGCTCAGGTAACCCGTTCCAGTGGCCGCCACGCCCTGGGCTCCTCACGTCTCCCTCCCTGCCTTACGGGCTGGGGGGCATGGGGATGCCCAGAGTCTTACTGTTTGCACATGCGCATGACCCTCCTCGAGGATGGTCCTTACACACTGGAGCCACGTGTCATACACTGTTTATGAAGACAGTACTCGATCTCAAGCCCCAGTCCAATGGGGAAGAGAGGGTGCTGGGTGAGAGTGGGCTGCCCATTGCCCAGGCTGCTCAGATTCCTGGGGACATTAGAGCTAAAAACGAAGTAGCATGCAGCCGTGGACCGGCAACACAGCTCTTCACAAGCTCTTTTTCTGCCATCAGTTTGTGATGCTTTTTCCCCTCTTAATGAAATACTCTGAAAACAGGATCAAAAGGCACCAAGAGTCAAAATATATTTTCTTTCAGGGATCACCTTCCAAGAGTTTAATTTAGGACATCCCACCGAGGAACCTGCATCAGGGTTTCCAAAGAGATGGGAAGTGGATGAAGGAGAAGGTGGAGGAGGGGAGGGGGGAAGAGAGCAGAGAAGAGGAGAAGGGAGAAGAAGAGGAGAAAGAGGAGAAGGGAAGGAAGAGGGGGAGAAGAAAGGAGGAAGGAAAATGGGAGGAGGTTGGAGGAGACTGGAAGAGAAGGAGGAGGAGGAGGAGGAGGAGGAGGAGGAGGAAGAGGAGGAGGAGGAGGAGGAGCAGCCATCCTCAAAGTAAACCTTTTTCCACATGCGATTTACCTTTCTTCACATTAGATCAGCTTGGGGGGCGGGGGAAGCTGCAGCCCCAGAGATGTGGGGAGGGTGAGGGGCGAGAGAGGCCAGCAGCAAGACCCGCTAATTACTGATCTCCTTTACTCGCCTGCTGTGCTTAACTGTCTGGACACGTTAGAGTGAAATTTTTCTGTGATTTTTCAAGTGACTAGTTCATGGCCCACTAGCACGGAGGGAAGCAGAAGGGATGAAACGCTTTTCGTTTACATGCAACATTTGCTAACCGTGTGGATTTTCCGACATTAAAGAGGACAGTGACCCGGGCCACCTTTTTCACACTCAAAAGAGCACTGAAAAAACAAGTCTTCATCAGCTTACCTCGGGCTTCCCCGGGCCTGAACACCCTCCCCCCCAGGCAGGGGCCGAAAGGGGGAAAAAGAGGGGATTTTAGGCTCCTTTCTCTTCAACTTTTCAGGCGGTATAAGCAGCATTTAGCAAATTCAGCCCCGCATGGCTCCGAATGCTCAGAGCTGCAGGGGCTCATTCTTTGTGTTCCTCCCTCTATTTACACAGGATTTACCGGGCTCTCCGCCGAGGAGGAGGCCCAGAGCACTTGCATTCTCACCGGCTCGCCCCGGCCTGTGGCGGGCGGCGTGGCCCAGGCCTGCAGTGGATGGAGGTGTTCTGCAACCTGGACAGGGCAGCGGACCGCTGCCCGGCCGGTCCATCCGGGCCACCTGGCTGGCGCTGTGCTGCATGCACCTCGGAGGCCAGTGGGCGCAGATGAGCTCACCTTCCAGCTGAGAGGTGGGAGCCCGGCCAAGGCCATGCGAACGTGTGTCCAGAGACAAATAACGTGCACTTTAAAATGTGCACCCGTGTAGTATCATGGGAAGGGGGGGGGGTGGGCGAGAGAAAGAAAAAAATGCAAGAGTGCATCTTGGATGAAAACCACTTCACCCACTGGTTGGAAAAATAAAGTGTAAAAACAGACAGATGGACACATATGTAAATGTGGCTGTGTTTTAGGCTTTCGCTGGCAACGCGAGCGGCGTAGTATAGTTTTTGCACGCCTGTATTTTCCATATCGTGTTGAAGCCTGTTAAGTGTTGAACAGAAACATCCTCGTCCTGGTCCTTGACCAAACCAGTGCCCTCGGTTTACCTGTCAGGGGCCATAAAGGGGCTCTGTTTATTGGCCGGGGCTCTCTGATCCTTTAGAGCCGGAATGAACGAAAGCTTCCGACACGCTAACCTTATGGTCCACTTAAGTTGGTGGCTCTCGTTTATACGTTTCACTTGAATTTTTTAAAAAAAAAACGATTTGAAGAAAGGATGCCTCCTCTCCTAACCTTCCACAGAATTTTCTAAAGGCTACTACTGACTGGAGCTGGGAGCAAAGTATATTCCTTTGCCCATTATAATTCAGCGGACGGCTTAATCTCCGCGGTGGAGGATAAAAGAATGTTCTCGTTACTCCCTTACCTGATAAGCACGTATAAAAGCACAGAGTGGGTTCTGAAGTTATTCACCGTACATCATAATAAAGCCCTTCTGGGCACTCTAATGATTCATTTTTAGTGATCTCTCCCATGCCCTTTTCCACAGTTAACACTCGGGTTTTATTAAGGCGGAAACAGGGACAAATGTCCACTCGAGTCCCAGCTCTCAAATTTGACTCCCCTTGCACTCCACTACCTACAACTAAAGCTTTTGTAATGGCCTGTTCACCTCCCCAGAGTGGCATTTCGGCTAACAGAGTTCACAATCTTTCAGCCCTAAACACAGGAGGCTGCTATCTTCAAGTCATCCTAGGAATGTGCCAGATACCATCATCTCCCTCCTGAGATACAAAGAACAAGAAAGAGAGGGACCAAGAGAAGACCGAGCTGATCAGGTTACCAGCAGTCCCGAATGCCCCTCTCGGGAGGTTAATCTTTGAACCAGTAAATGTTATAATTAGGGGCCTTGAAGTTGGGCTTAGGCTGGTCACTGAAAGACTGACCCTGAAAGAGAAAGTATGAATGGAACACATCTCTCTCACCTAATGGACTGACACGCGGGTCATGATATTGGTGGGAAATCACACCAAAATGGGTTGCTATGATGTGTGAGTCTCTTCCCCACATCTCTACACAGGAAAGAAGGTGGCTGGGGAGAGATGTCTCCTCCGTGTCACTTAGCTATGTTTCCGTACAAATGGTGAAAATTATGCAAATAATGTTGGCACCTTTGCTGGAGGAAAACATTATTAAATTATGCTCTAAGTATTTTGTCTGCTTTAGTAATTACTCTCATGTAACTGTAAATATAAATAGCTGTTATTCTGTTTAAATTTTTAATCATGCAAAATATTGTCACACAAAATGTCCTTCTGTTACAGCCTAACTGGGATTTTTCTTTTTAAAACTATCCATATTTAACTGAAGTGGATTATTTTTAGCATGGGAAAGTGTTTTAGCGGAGATAGCTGGCTAACATCTCTGAATCAACAGGTCTTTCCAGGGAAGATATGGCCTTTATATTTGCACAAAGAATTCCCTACTGAAGTCCTTTGATACAAAATGTATTTTTTAACATTTTATACTAAAAACTGGAATATAATTAGGCTGTTCCCAGGAATGTATTAACTACAGCCAACCTACATGTTTAGTATACGCTGATAATACTCTCATTTTTTCATTAACTGTCAGATTTTCTAGTTTATTGTCTCATTTAGCGTACTTCTATATGAAATGAAACACTAAGTATCAACCAATACTATTTGTCAGGAGTGACAGCAGGAAAGTGAAGTTCAATCTGGAGCAGTAATGATTTCACCCAATTGTTAGGATCCTTACTTCATTATCCTATGTGCTGTCTAAAACAAAAATAGGGGCAATACATTGTATAACAAAGAGTAGATCAGTCTGAATTCTTAATATGGTATTTCTTTATAAATCTGTATTATCGGGTATTATTTCAAATAGCAGCACAACAAAAACAAAAAGATTAGACATTTATTCCACTTTCTCAACTGTAAAATCAAAGCAAAAGAACATTTTGATAAAAGTATGACTTTGTGCCCTGGCCAGTGTGGCTCTGTTGGTGAGAGCATTGTCCCGTGCACTGAAGGGTTGCAGATTCAATTGCTATTTGGAGTGCGTAAGGGAGGAAACTGATTGGTGTTTCTCTCTCACATGGATGTTTTTCTCTCTCTCCCCCTCCCCGTCCCTCTATATCTAGAATCAGTGAGAAAGATATCCTGGAATGAGGATAAATAAATAAATAAATAAATGCGACTTTGCAACTGGCATTGTAAAATAATGCAAAGAGACAGCCATCTCAATAACAGTAATGCTTACTAAGAGAACTAGATTGAGCTAGCTATCAACATTCCCTTTGGGAAATTGTTAGGAAGCCAGCCACAGTTTATCCAGAAAAAAAGAACAATAGTACCTATGAAGTTGATAACTGCCTTTAGGTGAATAGTTTTTAAACCATGAACCCATCAGAATGGAAGCATCTTTGTTAATTATAAGAAAATAATATTTGTACATTTTAAAAAACATTTTCGCATGACAGTTTCCTAATAAAACTCAGCATTTTTGTTTTAAGAATTTTATAAAATAACTGATTAATATTTTAAAAGTAACTATTGTGCATAATTGTTTTAGTTAAATCTACTTTGATTTGAGAATAAGCAAGTATGTTTTTGTAAACTAATACAAATGGGTATAGATGTAATAAATCTAAGGAAAACAAATAATAGGACTGCTTACCAAAAATAATCTAAAAACAGCATAAATTAATTATTCTTCATATAGCCTGTATAATTAAGAATGACAGACACAGGGTCTTTTAGAAGTTTAAATGGAGAATAACTGCCAAAGGGTATGGGTTTCTTTTGGGGTGATGAAAACATTCTAAAATTGATTATGGTGATGGTTGCACAACTGTGTAAGTATACAAAAAACCATCATATTGTACAATTTAAATTGGGGAGTTATATAGTATGTGAATTACATCTCAATAAAGCTGCTATGTTTTCATTTTTTATTGATTTTAGAGAGAGAAGAAAGAAGAGGGAAAGAGAGATAAAAACATCGATGAGGAAAAAGCATCAATCTTCTGCCTCCTGCTCACCCTTACTAGGGATGGAGCCTGCAACCTGGACATGTGCCTTGACTGGGAACTGAACTTGCGACCTGTTGGTGCATAGGTCAGCGCTCAACCACTGAGCCGCACGGGCCAGGCTGCTACATGTTTTAAATGAACACATTTTGCTCTCATATGAAAAAGCATGGTGGAACAAATATAAGATCCTAGTAGTCGAGGTTGAACATATTCATAATCTTTCCTTAAATTGCTTCAAAACAATGTGATTTCAAGGCCACTCACTAAAATTGTCTCAACACCTTGCATATAAACAAACATATGTACCTAGAAACATTCAGGATGGATTTTACACTGTTTATGTTACAAAAATATGCATTAATTAAAATAGTAGATTGACCTTAATACTGAAATTAATCCTTTTCCACACTCCATTGTATTATTGCAAAATGCTGGCCCAAATTATTTTGCCTCTTTCAAGCTTACTTTAACCATCAGAATAACTCTAATAATATCCAGAACACACCATTCCTTCATTTCTTCTACATAAGCTTCTTCGAGTCAGGAACAATATTCTTTATTTCTTTATTTATTTTTTTACAGAGAGGAAGGGAGAGAGATAGAGTTGGAAACATTGATGAGAAAGAGTCACCGATCAGCTGCCTCCTGCACATCTCCCACCGGGGATGTGCCCGAAACCAAGGTACATGCCCTTGACCGGAATCCAACCTGGGACCCTTCAGTCCGCAGGCCGACGCTCTATCCACTGAGCCAAACCGGTTTCGGCATATTCTTTATTTTTTTTATGTCCTTTTCAGAACTGTAAGTGCCATTGGTGCAGTCAGTACCTAACCTTTTATTGGATAAATGGAGAGATGACACTCATATTTCTTGGGATGTGCTTTATTTTTTGTGAGTTTATATCTACAAGTTGCAAACAGCAACTATCTAGGATTTTGGCCTACAAGAGTTGAAAACTGGTCACAGAGTTGATGTCTCCTAAATTTCAAAGACATTAACTTGTATGACACACTGTATGGAGGAAGCAACGTGATGGAAACGGGCATTAACAGCAGAGGCACCCGACTTTTGGAAGCGCGCGCCTTACATCCTTGCTTCACCCTACTTTGTCTAAAGGTATCTATTCTAATTTTTGAGCAACTATTCTGCTTTGTCCAGAGGAGGCTCGTTTCTGACATACTCCATGCCCTTCCATTCTGTCCCTCCGCTTTCTCCCCACAGAACTGCACGCACCCTTGGGGGGTGGGGGAAGACTGATGATGCAACAGAGGAGGCCTGAGCTATGGAATAAAAACAGATCTTGTGTTGAACTTCCAGATCTACTTCTTACTGTTACTGTAACCCTGGTCGAGAGATTTCATTTCCTCATCTCTGAAATGGGAAGAATCACACATACCCAATAGGTTCATTGTGAAAGGTAGATGGAATAAGAGTAACAGCTGTTACTTATTGAATCGCTACCCTGTGCCTGGTGCTTCCCTCTCATTAACAAGCCCGGGAGCTTTTCACAGGACGGTCAGCCTCACACAGTACCTGACACAGCAGAGGTGACATCAATAAATGTTAGTTATTTCCTTTCCTAAGATGAACTAATATGAGAGGATAAATAAAATGTAGCGTATCCATACACTGAAATACTTACTCAGCAATAAAATGAAGCTACCGATAACGGCAACATGTCACATTTCAAAGTCATTACGCTACATGGAAAAAGCCAAACACACAAAAAATGCATACGGTAATAAACTTCCCAGTATATTAAATTCTAGAAAATGTCAATTAATGTATGATCACTGAAGACAGATCAATGGTTGCTTGCGGGCAGGTCTAGAGGGAGGGGTGCATTCAAAAGGAGTATAGGAAACTTTTTGGTGGTGATGAGAGCTTACAGTATCTTGATTACGGTGCTGGCCTCATAAGTGTACACAACTGTCAAAACTCATCAAATGGTATACTTCAAATAGGTGAAGTTTTTGGATGAAGATTATATCTCCATAGAGTTGATAAAAAAAATGTTCAGCAGATTGTAGGTAAATTTACAAAAACCTGTTATTGGCATAAAAAAGATTTTAGTGGGAAGTATGGCATGCAATACACAGAGGTGAGAGTAGGGAGAGGTTCTGAACGGATAAAATGATTTGGGGCAGCATTTGAAATTCAACCCAAAATAGTTCATTTACGCGTATTTTCTTCAACTTTATGAAGATGCAAGGTGGATGGTCAGAATGCACTTTGCATATTTTACCAAAAAAATAATTTTCTCATTGACCAATTGCCATTATGAGAAATATTAACAAAGAACTATTCAACTTGCAAAAATGTATCAATAATTTTAAAAAGGCGACAGAAGCAATTCTTTATTCATTAGGCCATATGTCCTCCCTCGGAAACAATTTTAATAAACTACATTTTAAAAATTCTTTTGGGAAATTCAGTATTTTTAAAAATATATTTTATTGATTCTTTACAGAGAAGAAGGGAGAGAGATAGAGAGCTAGAAACATCGATGAGAGAGAAACATCGACCAGCTGCCTCCTGCACACCCTCCACCGGGGATGTGCCCGAAACCAAGGTACATGCCCTTGACCGGAATCGAACCTGGGACCCTTCAGTCCGCAGACTGACGCTCTATTCATCGAGCCAAACCAGTTTCAGCAGGGGAATTCAGTATTAACCCATTTTCCCATTCATAAAAAAAGATCTCCTGCTGGAGCTCTTAGCCATTTTCCGCAGAAAATGACACCACTTATGAAAGACTCTGAGCACCCTTAAGATGAAAAGTCAGTGGGAAATACAGAATTAGGACGAACCCTTGCCAGCCACCCCCAGGCCTTCAGAAAACCCCTGCATCCATCATACGAACATGGAATGGAGCTAACATTTGTGGAGGACTAGAGTGTGCCCGGTACAGCAGGTATCATCTCCTTTGCAGGACATTTCCATGTTGGGCATACCAATCACCAGTTAGTGTCTTCAGAGAGGGAAGCCACACCGATTAAGAAACTTGCCTAAAGTCACATGGCTAATCTGTCACAGAGTTGGTCTCTACTCAAGTCCATGAGCTCAACTTCACAACAAAGCCTGTATTTCCATAGGAAATAGAATTAATATTTTTTAAAAGTAGAATGTGGGGTGGGGGGGACTGCCTTATGGCTTTGAATCTAGGTACATGGTACTTACTAATGTCTGATCATGGCCAAGTGATTCATCTGAATTTTGAGATATGTGATATTGGGCTCCTATCAGATTATTAATGAGAGTTTCATTTCTTTCTTATTTTTCCTTTCCTTCTTTCATTTATCTTAATGACTCATTCACATGGGGGAAAAACTGGAAATAGAGTCACCACCTGCTTAAAAACACCCTTGCTTGAGAAAAATAATATTTTCCTCAGTCTTCTAGAACTCCTCCTTGAAAACAGCACGAACGCAAAAGGCCACGTTTGCCACAACTTAAGAAATATTATAGTCCCGGATTGCCATCCATCTAATTCTAGAAAGACCAGACGCTTAGAACCACATAACTATTAGTTTGCCATGGCACACCCCCATGGTCTGTCATGAAGACAGAAAGTTCAACGTGAGGGGTGCCGATGTAAACTTCATTCAGGCCCTGTTAGCTGATAAAACAGGAGCAGTAAAGGTCTCAGTCTGGGAGGAAAAGTGGTTCAACCATTCCCCAGGAGGAAAAAAAAGGGAGGGCGGGGGGCGTTCTCTCAGGTTTGTTCATATACCTGTGCAAGCCAGCCTATGGGAGAACTGACATCTTTGCTGTAAGATCAGATCTCAGAGCCACCAATCAAGTAGCGGTCCAACCTCAATATGCTGATGCAGCGAATTTCCAGATCTTGATCACACTAGGCTAGGGAGTCATTCTTCTCAGTGATGAAGTCTGTGAATGCACTCTTGAGAAGATAACAAATTAAAAACCAGCTGACTCGACACCATTTGAGTGAGGAATTCACTGCTGACCCAGTATAACACAATTTCTACCACCAGTCAGTAATCACTGAAGAGGTGGCCAACTTTATCTCATAATTGTAAAACTATTCCTAACAGAGGGTCTTAGCACAGCTAAATGAAAACTGCCTCATTTACATCATGCTAAAATTGGTAATGACTTCCTCAACTATTTATATCCTGGCTCTTACTTTTTGTTAAAATTTAAAGATTCTAAAGCAAATTATAAATTCCCCAAAGTGGCGTGTTATTTAAATAATCAGAAATCTGAAAATAACTATATAACTAGAGCATTACCCCATTTTGAAAATATATTTTGTATCTATACAAACCCCAGTAGAGTAAAATATAGCTGATTTATTATTCTGCTGGAAAGTAAAGTTGACAGCAACCACAAAACATTAAAAAAAAACAATTACAGTTATTATGAGACTTGTGCCCTGCACTGCAAAAGATGTGATGTTGAATTAAAATACTTTATATTTGCATAGTAACTTCAGCTTCCAAATGATTTTTTCCAATTCTTGATCACCACAACAAAGCATCAGAGGCATATACCATTATCCCCATTTAACAGATAAAGCAAGTACAGTTAACATCATGCTAACTCTTGCCTTGAAAGCACTTTCCATTACTTATGGTCTATGAATATTATTAAGTTGAACCATCTGAAATTACTAATATTTGACAATTTTTAATCTACCAACATGGCAATTTCATAAAGCAATATAGCCAGTTTTTATCAATCATAATGTGGTTGTTTCTTTTGTTTTGTTTTTCTATTTTTTTATTGTGCTTGTTTTTAGCAATATGTCTAGCCTCACCTTTACAAATCCTTTCAATTATTTTCTCTTTCTATATTGAGTAGATAAAAAGGTAAAGTGGAAAAAAATACTAATAACCGAAGCCCTAGCCTATGAGGAGTCAAGAAAAATTACATGAAAAATTACACAGCAACCAATTAGGAGGTGGGAGACTTTCAATAGGGATGTAGCAAAAAGCCTGTTAATACTACTTAGAAAAAGGAACTACCCTTGTCAATTCTAATTTCAAACTCCAACCATAGCAATTAGCATTGAGAAATTATTAGAATGTATTCTACTATATGCCTCTGGAGAAATGCTCACTCTAAATGTTTCCTATAATAGCAGCAACATTAATAAAAACAAAAAACAACAACAAATTTATTGAGCACTTACTCTCTTCCAGACACTCTGCTAAGCACTTTATGTGAATTACCTCATTTAATTCTCACTCTCCTATCAGGGTTGATTTTCCTTTCACACGTAAAGAAACTGAGGCTTAAAGGGACCGAGCAGTTTGCCCAAAGTCATACAAGTCGTCAGTGGCAGAGACAGGACTCATAGCCACACCCTTACAACACTGTAAGACGTTGCTTCCCATGAGACTTCAGAGCCCATCTACCCAGCGTTTCCCATCATCATAAAGCATCGTGACATTTCTGTACTCCACTGAACTGTTCAGTTGGTTGAAGTTTTGGCAGTCTGTCAATTTAAAATACGTAATAGGAAATGTACATGTTAATAATATAAACACCACGAGGACAGACGCGAGCTCCGTCATGTTAGCAGTCTGCACTCCCAGTACACGCAACGGTGCCCAGCACTGAAGGAATGTTTGTGAAGAGGAAATACCTAGTAATTCTCCTCTGTGACTTTTTCGTTCCTGGAGCCTTAGTTTCACCTCTCTTCCTTGTGAGAAAGTAACTCCCAACCACTCCCATTCTAGACAATACTTCGCAACCCCACCACCACCACCACCCAGAGCCACTACCACCTTTGCCCTTGCTGTAAGTGCCAAAATTGATTCATCTTAATGTCAAAAATGTGATAAAAGGACCCCAACCACCGAGGTGGAGAAACCACTCCTACCCCTTAAACAAATGCTGCTTTCTGATGCCCGGATCGCTTTTCTTCTCTTGCTAAGGTTCAGTAAGTCCTGCAGGCTCAGGCCCAGTGAATATGGGTCCGGTTTGTAACACAACAACTCCACCCCTTTCATTACTATCCCGCTAGGCGTACCCCCCAAAACCATAAATAAATAAATCTATGGGTCCCAGTGGTTATTTGGGTACTTCGGAAATCTTAAAAACACCATTATCTCCCGTGGTGATTTGCTAGCCTTTCCGCACTCCAACCAGCACACTGGGACTTCTAAATTACATACCATAATTGACATAAAATATCTGTCCCATCAGTGAATATCTTTATTAGCATCAAAACCGCTCACAACTAGTGCTCCTCAATGTTATTAAACAGAACTTGTTCTAGGTGTTGCTTTACTAATTAGTCAGGATGAGCCCGAGGAAGAAAATCTGGGTCATGTTAAATTAATTGGAATGAGCATGAAAATTAGCAGAGCAAACTGCATCAATTTTCTATAGAGAGCCTTTCTTCATGTTGAGAATAAAAATGGATATTATGAGGCATTAACCAAACTGCCTTCTGTGACTGCCAAGAGGTGTGTTACAGTAGCCCAAAATATCATGCTCGCAGATTTTCAGAAGTTAATGAGACATTTCCAGGAATGGTAAATACATGGTGTTAAAATGGGTGTGCCTCCGATGGGAAAATGCCAAGTCATTTCATGTTTATTCAGGCATAACAAGCTCTTCAGAGTGAGCATAATTTAAGAGGTGAATAGTGCAAAGAGGGCTAACGTTCGACTGATTTTCCTTCAGAAAGAAAAGGTGACATTGAACCAAAATAATAATAATAATAATAATAATAATAATAACGAATGAAGAGGTTTACAAATCAACAAGTCAGCCCACCGGGACGGCCGCTCTGCTCGGCACCTGCGCCGCCACCAAGTTTTCCAGAAATGTCCCGAAGGCAGGGAACAAAGCGAGCAGAACTGATTACTGCCCCGCTCACCACCTCGCCATCGCAACTCTGTTTGGCTTCCTAATGAGCTCACTAAAAACCCAATTCATCTCCCATAGCCCTCCTCGGCCCTCCTTGGAAGCCACCGGCATGGAAATTGCAGATGAAACATTTCCAAGCTGGGTCCTCCCAGACTCGGTCTCCCCCCCCCCCGTGGGGCCCTGACCCCCCAACCGCCCCCCCCAACCTGGGACACAGTGGAGGGGGCTCCAGAAAAAAGAGACCCAGCTAGAGAAAGGCTCTTTCTCAGGACGATGATGATGATGATGTCTGCCTTCACGTGCTCCCTGCTCAGGATGGTGGGGATGCCCCGGGTTCCACAGAAAGCGCACATTGTCATGCAGGAGGGCAGAAATGAGTTGTACTCATGACAAATGGCGGAACCAGGCTAATGTGAATTCCCGGCCTGCTCACGAGGAAACTCCCCGGGTTCCTCATTACATCCAGTCAAATCCTCGCGGCCCCTTCGCCTGTAACTGGAAGATTACGGAATTGATGGATCCTTAGTTTAAAATGCAGCTGTTTTATTCTGCTTTAGTAATTAATTCTTTTTCCGATACGCTATTGATTAAGCGTAGGCCCTGATAAAGTTCAAACTGAGGAGAATCTCTCGTGGCGTCCTTAGTTGCTCAGGAGAGTCAATGAAAACTTCCTGCGCTCCCACCTGCCCCCCTCAGAGTGCTGATCCAATGAACAGAGCAGTTTTCTTCTCATAAATTAGTCAGGCCATGTGGAGCTGTATTAGCTGATCGTTGCTTTTGTCTCCCTACTTGCTGACTTGCTTTTCAGTTTTGCTGGCCTTTGTGCTGTCACACACAAAGTCGGGAGTGCAGCTGCCATTCTGAACCCAGACCAAGGTAAAGAACAATTCGCACCAACTATGGTCCCCCCCCAACCCCACCCCGGTTCACACAGCTGCAGCTCCCGGAGCAGCGCAGGGCTCCGTGGGGGTCTCCCGGGACCCAACTAGCTGAGAAATCAGTGCTCTGGCAGACAGACAGACTGTGGAACTGAGGGGGGGGGGGTGGTTAACCTATTTTCTTCAAGGCTTACCAGGCATTTTTGTGCTTTTTTGCCTTTCCCCAACAGAATTTGTGCTCCCGCATGTGCGGCCGCACTGAGCTCCCTGTTTTTGTTTTCACAGAGGACATCGAGGAACGGCAGGAGACAGGGCAGAGGGAATCGTCTGAGGACACCTGGTCAGATGGCATCAGTGAGTTCGGGAACAACGCCTGCTAAACCGAACGGGCGTGGAGTAACAACCATATATAAATGGCCGTTATCAACACAAGGCTGGTTAGGAACAAGAGGAATCACCAACACGGTGCTCCTTTTCAAAGGGTCACATGTACCAGGATCAATGTGGGTGAGGAGAGCAAGTGCGATAACAGAGAAGTTTCTCAGGTTACAGCCCTGCACAATGGAGTTTTGTCTCTACGGAGATCACTGCTCCTGGGAATGCTTTTAGAGTAATGGACTTATTCCCTCTACCTGCCCCCACACCCTCCCTCTACACCCACCTAAGCCCCCCCTTCCCTCCCCCCCCAAGACAATGTGCACAGGCTTCAGTCCCTGCAGGAAAACAAGTCAAAGACATGCGTTCTGGCCCATGCGCTGGTGGCAAGAACAGAGCTGATTTGTCAAGCCACTTGCAACATATGTTTATAGGGAAACTCATATTTCAGATGGCAGGGGCGATAGTGAAGGTCTGGAGAAATTTTAGGAGAATCCTTCAAGTTTTCAGCATCTAAGAGCAAATTCAAAGCTAAAGCCAAGCGAGGGTCCTGTGAGCAGAGCGGCTGGAACTGTTTTCCACGTTCTCCTGGGGGGCCTGGGCTGAGAGTACATTCCCCACCTTCACAGCATTCCTTCCGGGGTCAAAAGGTCATCTCTCCCAAGCCGTCTCCGGCAGACACTCAGTTGTCAAAAGGTTACAGCATGTGATCTGGGCAGTCACTGCTAACAAAGCTCTCTCCTCACTGGGAAACTAGCTTTGCATGTCTAAATAATTTCCCCGTTAAAAATGTCTTTTCCTCCCTCCACCCCTGCTCTTCTCTCTGGTGTCGGAACAAGGCGTTCAGCAGTGGGCACCAAATCCATCCGCAAAGCTTCCAGATCACTTGGGTCAAGATGCCACCGCCTTTACTGGACGATGGGCTGGGGAAAGGTAACTGCCAGAGGTGATCCTGATTTCCTGCATTTAAAAAAGGCGTCCCTTTTCCAAGGGTTTTCTTTTTCAAAGGAAAATCCCATTTTTTAAAGCAAACACCTATATTTTGAGTAAATTGCAGACAGGAAAAAAAATAATGTAAACTATATCAGGTTCTTTTGGAGAAGTCACTCCACAACATTAAGGTGATTTTTTTTATTAATGTATATTCAACTGCACTTAAATGACCAAAAAATGTATGTAGTGTATGATGAGGCACAAAAATGAGGGGGTAAGAATATGTTCATTTGCTCAACATTCAGAACTGATGCAATCCTAAAGTTTGCCATCGGTGATGTTATAAATAAAAGGTCCCAGTTACTAGGGGAGCAGGCTTTGCCTTCTTAAAAAAATTTCCTGCTGCCTAGATGAATAATATAACAATTTTCTCATTGTCGGGGATTGTTACTTAGAGCAGCTTGAAGCTCTCACAGGCAATCCAAAATGAGTCATTTATTTCTAGAAGGGAGTTAAACCAGTCTATCAACATTGCTTCTATTTATAAATTATATATTTAAGAGTAAAATAAAATAGTCATGGCTGAAATGTTACATCTGGCAGATAAAGAATTAGAGAAACTTTCAAATTATTTGGCCTAGTCCTAAGCAATGGACTCTAAGAACAGTGATAATTTTTGTAAAAACTAAGCCATTTGTGCATTTGTTTCCTCAAAAAAATAAATAGAATAAATTTAAAGAATAAAACCACCTTTACGTAAACACCTTCAGACATTGGATTCAAGTTCTTACATGTCTTTAGGATACTACTAAGGTGTGCAGACATACAATACTTTCCTAAATGTACTATCTTCTTTTTAGTTTCTAATTACCAAACTTTCCAAAGGTACATTTTTCTCTCTCAAAATTTAGCTCTGGGGCTTTCACGTGTCCCTCTTCATCTGCCTTGGGATTAGCAGGAGCTGGCAAGATGCATATTCTTAAGAACGTATGTAGCTGGACTTGGTACAATCGAATATCTTTAAAGAGCCCAGTTTTATGGGCTTTCCTTTGGGTAGGTAGCTCACTGTTATAAAAACAGTGTTATGGACAGTTAAATTAAGCCCATGCTCTCTGGGCCAAATTTGCCAGGTTAGTATCTGTAACCCAGGAACACGTGCTCTAGGCCTTTTTCATGAGGTGTTTGGAAGGTAACTGAAAATACTAAAGTAGGAGAAAAAATACTAAAGTGATGAAGCTGGTATCTAAACCTTTATAGACATTTGGGTGGGATCCGATGAAACAGAGTGAATAAAAATCTTGTAATGACTTATAAGTGTATCACCATTCCTAGTAGTACCATGAATATGATACTTAGCATTAGGCATTAGCTATAGAATGGAAGAATTCTGCACAATTCTAATAATTGCAGAGAAAGCCCTAAAAATAGAAACTTTGGGGCCAGTATCATGTTTTATCTGCCAAAAGAATCTGGGAAGAAAATAGGTACCTAATAATGAAGTGGCATGAATTTAATTATTGTCTATTCTGAGAGTATCACATAGTTTGCAGCCCTATCAATCAAGAAAGGAAATTAAACAAAAAGTTAAGAATTCCCTACAGATAATACATGATGCAGTTAATAATTTTCAATGGGCATGGTTAGACTTCTGCACAGATTTGCATCTGAACCTTATTGTTGGTGTGACTGTCCACATCTGTATTTTTTTTTTATTCCTATTACTACATTACCTGAACACAGGAGGCCAGCTCCAGGCGCTCTATCTCTAAAGTCAACACAGACCTTCCCACTGGGTGTACATCAATATTCTTCTAAGTGTCACAGAGGAGCGATTGGAACACTGGGCCGAAGGGACCAGGGTGTCTCCTTAAAAGAAGCTGTGTTAGAGAATCACAATAAAATAGACACCCTGAAAGAAGGTCACACAAGTCCACAGTGGCAGTGTTCAAGGACAAAGATGACTAATTTACACTTCACCCAGGTAGCAGACTAGTCTCTCTAATCCATAAAATTCTACATCAAACACTGATGTACTTGCATCTGTAAAATATCTTTAATATAGGTCTTTAGGTAAAAGCACAAAACTACCACATATTAGGGTTCTTAGTTGCAAAGGCATTCACACTCAAAATAGATTAAGGATATTTCAGAAGTAGCTTGTGACTCTTAACTTGTCAAGTCACTCATTTGGAACCCAATACTAGCAACTGGAATTTTAAAAAAATCCTAAAGTGACCAAATTATTTCTTTGAAATGAATTATACAAGGAGACAGGAATTCGGGGCCTTTGGGGGAGATGACCAGAGAAACTAGGATTTGTAGCCCCTGAACCAGTTTTTCTAAAACCCTTTTCATACGTGTACCATTTTCTCTTAACTTTTGAAACCTGGATCTCCACTCTAAATAAAATAGAAGCCATAAAATATCTTAAAATAATGTTTTAAAAAATCTTAAGACTGCTAAAAGAAGCAGACAGAATATAAAAGACATCAATACCATTTGATAAATTCAAAATAAGGCATCTTATTTTTCCAAGAGAATTGCTTAAGCTCATAGGAGAAATTATAGCCGAGACTAGAACTTTCAGCTGCTGACACTCTAGTCCGTGTCAGTGACCTGCTCAGAAGCCTGCTAAAATGTGTTTACTTTGCCTCGAGAGCAAACTGTAACAAAGGGCACGAGAAATTTCCACGGACCCAGATGCCAAGGGTGAGCCAATGTAACCCATGACTCAAAGTTCTGATCTCCAGTTCAACACACTTTGCATGTGGCCTTAACCTAACAAGTCGGTCCTCCCTCTTACTGAGGTCCTTGGGATAATTCTGATGTCCGCCCATGACACTGACCTATTCTAACTTGTCTTCTTAGAGAGGAATTAGGACTGCTAAAGTAGGCCTGAAAAAATACTGAGAATGCCCCTCCTTCAAAGTCAAAAGTTGTAATGACAAACAGCAGAAATCAGTTAAAAAAAAAAAAACCAAAACACTTTAGTTACAAAAATATAAAGCTGTATAAAGGAGTGTAGACCCCAAAGACATGATCAAAGAGACAGGGGAAGACTTTCACAGGGAAGACTGGAACATGCAACTTTAGTCTCATCTTACTTTGTCTGTGGTCTTGTCCTATGACCAGGAACACTGAACAGGTCAACCAATACTTAAATCAAAATAAATACCCATGTCTATCCTGTGCAACTACCTGGAAGAAATTCCAATAAGATGCTTCATAAATTTTAGCTTTTTCCTGGAAAGAACAACTATATGGTATAAAATCTACATTTAAGAACTCTTAAAGAATTTACCCAAATTGACATTCTCCTACTATTTATTTCTTTTATGTGACATACTGATTTTCTAATAAATATTCAGTTTTCAATGTAACTAATCTAACCTGATTTTTACTGGAATATCTGAGAAATTTGGCAACCAGTGATTTTTGTGCCTTCATCATCATCCTGTTCATCAAGATAATGACTTAGCAAATTTTCTTTGTTAAGTTACCTGATTGTTAACCAATAGCAGGAAAATGTTGGAAGACTCTGTGTGGCCTTCAGGGAATGTGCTAAGAGGCTAATTCTATCTATCACCAATGGTTTCTCAAGATTATACATGGCATTAAACACCTGCCATCAAACCAGAATTTATAGGGGAGATTTCTAGATATAAGTTTATCTCCAATGCTGCTTGGTCCTATGATGGATGAAACAATTGGGAGAAATGTCTTTAAAGACAGAAAATATACAAAATATAAAGATTTTCAGAATGGGGAAAATACCTCCAGCCCCAATTTCCAGACTGATGAAAGGTATCTGATACCACTGACACATCCATCTCTTCTTATAGCTAGGGTATGGCCAAGTGGTTAAGTGCCTGAGTTGGGGTCAGACAGACCTGAGTTAGGATGTTGGCCTGGCCACCTTTTTTAGCTTCTCTGATCCTCTGCTTTTCCAACCGAAAAACCTACACAAGTTATAAAGATTAGATTACACTAAATATACATAGCACAATATCTGCCATAAAGTAGTTTCCAAATATTAGCTATGATAATTATAATGTTTCTGTTATCGCTGCCAAATTTGGGCATGTATATCATGGACACTTTTTCCTGATTTAGGTCTGGTATTTTTAATCCAACAATGGTAATAATCAAATAGAAGAACTAGATCTCAGGCTAGCATAAAGACGTAGTACTAAATAAAGATGACATCTGGAAAGATAATGATTAGATCCAAGGAAGCATCCTTTAAAATTGTTAAAAACAAGGAATTAGGGCAGACATCACATTATTTTTTCTCTTCCCTAATGACATCTGAGACATTATGAGGATAAAGAGAAGAACTGCCTTCAGACAAGGGGTGTTGAATTGCAAGATCTGAGTTCAAACTCTTGCTTGAAGCAAACAGTTCTTAAACTAGAACTGGTTGAGGTATGAAACAAGACAATTTGTTTAATATACAGTAAATGAAAAACTTGATCAAAGGGACTTCATAGTAAGTGATTTCTGAGGAGAGTAGTTACAAAAGCAAAGAATAAAGAGATATTGAAGTCTAGTGATGTCTTGTTCTGATATCCGAGCCAAAATAAAATATTTTTTTCTAAACTTAAGAAATCAAAAGAGAAAAATGCCTCTGTGTCTCTATGCAATGTATCAAATAAATAAAAAAAAACTAGTAAATTAAATTTGACTTTGTACACATTCACTTATTCTCAGGGCTGAAATCAAATTACCAATATAGAGGTACTATATTGAGCATGTTTGTATTATTATGGAAAATATCCCACAAATTATCAAACTTTAAACATCCATAATCATCAAAAAATCTATATCATTTATAAAAATTTAGAAGAAAAGAGTCATTATGAATCATACTAGAATATTTATAGTAAATGACATAATAAAACATTTCCACAAGGGTAAAGTAAATTTGAGAAATTAAAACAAATTTAGATTAATTTTTTATTGGTGTGGAAAATAAAATTTTTATTTTCATTAGTCAAAATAATTGAATAATTAATCAAGTCTTGGCTTAATTTTAACTGTGCAGACACCATCGACATTATCCCAGAATTTGAGCAAAAGAGGATGTAGGAAATTACTTATGCATGGGAAATTTTTATTGGATTGCTGTATCAAAGGCCATTGTCTTTAAGAAATCCTGAAACTCTATAGGTTTTAGGAAAGTCGGGATTAACTTCTCTTTAGACCACAAACCCAATCCAGTGAGTAAAAATCAACAAACAAGCACAACATTTCTAAAGAGGGAATACATTATCTTTTGTCCGCTATCATTTCTTAGGCAACCAATTCCCTCTGAAATGTCAAATGCAAAGATAACTGGATATTTACACATGTATCTTTTAAAATCTTTACAAAAGTATAGAAACCTATAAATACAGGGTACTACATGATTTTGAAAGTATGCTTTCCTATTCTCATTCTTATCGTTACTCACGAACCAAGATTGCCTGAAGTTTTCAAGACTGGGTCAGCTAGAGTTGAAAACTACTCACTTGGTCCCACCTCAAAGTATAGCCTTTCAAAAATGCATAATGTAAATTCTGGAAGCCCCTAGACAGGCTGCAGTTTAAGCACTTTAT
Source organism: Vespertilio murinus (assembly GCA_963924515.1). Lineage (NCBI taxonomy): Eukaryota > Metazoa > Chordata > Mammalia > Chiroptera > Vespertilionidae > Vespertilio > Vespertilio murinus. Next base: position 152,227,292 of record OZ004704.1, read on the forward strand.
CTGGGGCATTGCAGGCAATCAAATGTGAGGTCATGGCACCTGGGCGTGTGGCTTCATGCTTTTGACACTACCGTAGGCACTGAAATACATCTCTGGAGATTTGTCAGGAACAGCCCTGGAAGTCAAGAACTAAAGAGAGTGTCAAGAAATCCTTTAGAGAAAAAATATTGCCAAAGAGAAGAGGAAACTCGGACTGGGTCTTTTTTTTTTTTTTTACTCTGGAGTGGGGCAGAAAATAACTTTCTCAGAATACTCAGGACACCTTTTAAGTAATTCAAGAGCTCCGAAGAAGTTGAACAATACACGTGACTGACACTTTGGTTTGAATATTGCAGAAGTACTTTTTAATTAAAGAGTGTGGTTTTATTTTATTGCTTCGATGTTTTCATGCCAGATAAAAAACAAGATGTTAAAACCCATTTATAGCTAAAGAGTAATCATTCTGATTTAATTTTTTAAGTCCATCTAGTGAGTGCTTCTAGCAGGTTGCAGAGGTAATTAAGCGATGTTGGAGAGCAAATTAAAAAGGAAATTGAAATGAACATCTTTTAGAAAGTCTTTTTAGGCACACAAAAGTATCTTTTAAAAACCCACAGTATGAAATATGTACTAACTCTCCAATTTTTTTTTATGCAGTTGCATATGTTACTAATGGAACTGGTAGATTTTTCTTTGGGTGGCAGAATTCTTATTACCTCCAAAGCCATTGAATGTCTGATGCAAAGAGCAAATGGTAAAATGCAAATAACTATTATTTAATTATATATGAAGTTGGTGATTATGAAATACCAACTTCATATCGAACTGCCAACTCTTGGAAGAAAAGCCGGCTCATTATTTTATGGCTCAGCACCTCTTGTATTCTTGTTCATTTCTAAGAACATGGAGAAGAGAACTAAGCCTTTAGAATATGCCAACTTAACTTTTTTTTACCTCTTTCCTTCCTTCTCAAAGATTGACCCTGTACCTTTGACCAACATACATGAAAAAAAAAAGATGGAAAAAAATTACTTTTCAAAGCATAAGTAACTGATTTAAAAATCTTTAGCAAGTGGCATGTGAGAGCTCAGGCTCCAGTTGAAGAAATAAAAATAAAAGGTTGTAATAAAGAATTAATAGAGGGGTGGCAGTCTTTTGATTAGAGAGATGGTATAGGGGTTGTAAAAACTTTCCCAAGACAGCCAGTTGCCATCACTACATTTTACAACATTTGTGAACTGTCTTCCTATGCAAAACGTACTTTGTAGATAAAGAACAGGAAAAAATTCAATGGCTTTGTCTTTACTCTCCTGCATCTTTTTTCTATGGTATAGGCAAGTAATTGACCCTCCTCATGGCCAATCTTGCTAAAGATTTTTAAATCGGTTACTTATGCTTTGAAAAGTATTCCAGAAAATGGGGTTAAGCCTGAGAAATTCTGTGGGATTCAAATAAAAGATTATATAAGAATGTATTAAGAAGCAGAAAAATAAAACTAAAAGGTACCATTTTTCAATATGCAATTTGGAATTTGAATGATATTATTTAAAAAGTAATAAATACAGCCTTTTAGAACTGGAAAAGACCTAAGAATCCCCCAATATACTCATCACCCAGAGATGTAAGGTAAGTCTATGAGAGTTTACAGAGATGATGATAATATTAACAACTAACATTTAGTGGATGGTTATCACAGCCAGGCAGACATGATCACCTCATGCTCCCTCATAACGTACGAACCTGGGTTACAGGTAGCTAAAACTGGAAGCTTGCCCAGGCTCTTTCCGCTCTGAGGGTTGAGCCGGTAACCACGGGGCCTCACCAAGCTGCCCCACACTGCGCCTTCCACAGGCTAAATGAATCTGGTGAGTCAGAACCTGGTGAGCTGAGCTCAGTCCATTCTGGCCTTCAGGTAGATAATAAAAATTAGAAAATGCAAAAAAAAAAATAGGAAAAGGAGAGTGGGACCACATTCGACTTCAAACCAAAGCATGCCACCCAGGAAGCAGAGTGTTTTGCCTCATAATTCTCCCAGATTTACATCCTGACCTGAGCCTCTTTGCCTACAAATCCCATCTCTGTATGTCTGTGTGAGAGGACCAGGAGAAAATAGAGAAGCAAAGTATCTTCGGCTGTTGTTCTCATATTTTTAGAAACCACATTATACTGTATACGGAAACAGAAACTCAAAGCGAGTTAGGTGGGCTTAATGTTAAAGTTATGGACCCCAAACTAATAAAAAGCCAATGATCACATGCATATTATTATGGAGCATGTTGTATTATATATGCCTGGCCTGCATCACCTAACTAAATTCTCCCAGAATCTCTGTAAAGGTGTGGCAATCCTCATGTTGTACATGAGGAAATTTAAACACGTTAAATAAGGTCAGACTGTGTGTGGGAGTCAGGATTCAGACCTAGTTATGTGTAACTCCCTGCTCTTAAAAACAAAGCTATGAGCTTTTATAGAGAACAGAGTGATGGGTGGTGAGGGGTGGGGGGCGGCGGGGGGAGGTGGGGACTGAGAGACTGGGTGAAAAAGGTGAAGGGATTAACAAGTATAAATTGGTAGTTACATAAAATAGTCACAGGGACATAAAGTACAGCCTAGGGAATATAATCAATAATACTGTAATAACTATGTGTGGTGCCAGGTGGGCACTGAAATATCAGGGGGAACGCTTTGTCAAGTACATGACTGTCTCACCACTGAGCTGTACACCTGACACCCATCCAAAATAACACTGACTGTAAACTGCAATTGAAAAATTGAATTTAGCCGAAAACCGGTTTGGCTCAGTGGTAGAGCGTCGGTCTGCGGACTGAAAGGTCCCGGGTTCGATTCCGGTCCAGGGCATGTACCTTGGTTGCGGGCACATCCCCGGTGGGGGGTGTGCAGGAGGCGGCTGGTTGATGTTTCTCTCTCATTGACGTTTCTAGCTCTCTATCTCTCTCTCTTCCTCTCTGCAAAATATCAATAAAAATATATTTAAAAAAAAAGAAAAAAGAAAAATTGAATTTAAAGTAAAAAAATTTAAAGCCAAGTTATGGGATTTTGAATTTTGAATACTAATTTCCCCACAGTGCCCAGAAACACTTCCCTCAGACCTGTAGGAGTTGGTGAGACCTCCAGCCATAACCCTGTGCCTGCTTCTTGGGCCCCTAACCACCAACTCCACCTAATAAACCCATCAGGGACCTGGTGACTGACACTGACAAACGCGACCATTTCCCGTCAAACCCTAAGCCAATAGTAAGAACATCTACTACGTTGCTACAAATTATTAGCTATTAACGAGTTGTCAAACTGGAATAATTTATTCCATCAGTGTGTCTCTCTCACAAACTACGCACAGCGCATGTGGTTGGGTAGGAGAGCGGGTCTGTGGAGCAGGCAGTAGGTGAGAGGCCCTCTGTAATCAAGATTGATTTCTCAGCTTTTGTTTTCCTTACCTCCTGCTGTCAAGGGCACCATAAAAACTCAGCAAATGTTATCAGATAACATGGCCAAAAAGAGGCCGGTCGGTTTAAGTAAAAAGTTAAAAAAATAAAATAAAAAGTACGCTGGGGCAGATGAAAAAGGTAAAATGTCACAGCGTCAGAGATTAGTGTCCCCAGAGTGATGTTTTATGAGGCAAAAAGATGTCCATGAAGTCAGGCCTTTCACTACCCACCTACAAAGCAGTAAGTTTCAAGGTTCCTGTCAAGTTCAAAGGGAAGCTCACTGATATTTCTGCCTTAAATGCCCAACATATGGAACAACACAGTGTGTTGAGAAGCATTTTCCCCTCTAATTTTTAAAAAGTCTGACACATTACTTTTCAGTGTAAATTTATTTTACCCAGGGTCCAATTTTTGTCTTCTTTCCTTTTCATTCTTTCCTTTTCATTCTTTCCTTTTCTTTCTTCCCTTGTCTTTCTTCCCTTGTCTTTCTTCCCTTGTCTTTCTTTCTTTCTTTCTTTCTTTCTTTCTTTCTTTCTTTCTTTCTTTCTTTCTTTCTTCCCCTTCCTTCCTTCCTTCCTTCCTTCCTTCCTTCCTTCCTTCCTTCCTTTCTTTCTTTCTTTCTTTCTTTCTTTCTTTCTTTCTTTCCAGCTGAAAGCAACTCATGCTTTATACTAGCGGAAAATGAGCAACTAGAATTCTATTTAGAACAAGAAACACAGTGATAACTCTCAACCATCAGGTAGCTGATAGCCATGCAGGGATACATAGCTCATGGGTGCAGAAGCATCAAAATCTGGATGCCTAGAGAACTATAAACCATGTTTCTGCTCTCAGGTTTGCATCTTGATTCACGGTATTAAAGATCATTGGCTTTCCAATTATCGTTAGCTTTCCAAGTGCCTCTCAATGAAATAAGGACATCTTGTAGAAGTGTTGCAATTTTCTGAGCTAACTGCTCTAAAGGGTTCAAAATCGGGTAGGAAAGCTTCTTGACAAACAAGACAAAGCCAGGCTTTTGCCCACCAAGTTGCAAAGATAGTCTTAGTTCTGTCTTAGCTGCTTGCTCCTTTCAAAGGTGGACCGACAACGCATGCCCAGCCTGATTCTCCCTCCTACGGCCCAAAGCAAGCGGCACACTGATGTGGGCGAACCCGCCACGATACTCAGGAGCAGAATGTGTGGATGCAGAGGCTTCCCCCTCACGTGCTGAGCAAGAGGAATCAAACTCCTGAATGCTCCTAAAACGTTGATGGGCATCGCCCAACAACACGAAGAGTCAGGGAAAATGTTACTGCCAGTAGAGGCATCTCCTACCTACTGGCAACCAGTTGGTTCTAACATTCCGCTAAACCGGAAATCCCAGAACATCAAGATTCAGGCAAGACTGGGGTTTTGCAGCTCTGTTTTCCAGACACTTCCCAACGGGTGGACACTGTATCCAGTGCATTGCTCACCATCTCAAGAGAGCAGAGCCCAAGCCACCCACTCCTAATGAAGAAAGACGTCTTCTCCCTTCCTCTCTCCCTCCACACCTCATAGATTTACCATCTAGCCTCCATCTCCGCGGCTACTCTAAATATAAACTAAAAAAAAAATAAGTTTGCTTTTGAGGAAACGTCATCTACCATGCATCAAACTAACTATTAATACAATTCATAACGGGATTCTGCTGGGATCCTCATTTATAAATTTTTGAGGATGGAACCAAATGTGCTTGCATTGAGCCAAACACTCCAGGGATACTCAGGAAATGCAGTCTGATTAATACAGTGCAGCAGAACCACAAGGATAGCTGGGCTACAGAACGTTGTGTGCAAGGACCGCTGAAGTCCACCAGACTTCTGACCATAGAGGAAATTGCTTTTTACACGACTGAAAATTGATCCTGGGCCCACGCGGACCTACCTCTTAAATACAAGATGCAAGAAGACTCCCGAGGATATTAAACCCTCTCTGAAAGGAGTTCAATGAGAGAAGCAGTCGAGGACAGTTTTCCAGAGTGTGTTCCGAGGAAGATTGGTCCCCGGAGACGATGCACAAAAGGGTTTCAATGGTTAAGTGAGCCAGCGAGGCTCTGTGTTTCTACCCCTCGCAGACTTCAAATGCACATTAGCAAATTAGAGGATCTGAAAATTCCGGTGCGAAAGGAAGCCCTGCTCGACTCCAGCGTTCAGTCTATTTAACCACAACGTCTTTTATTTTTTATTTTTTTTATTTTAGTGATGTCTACTTACATATCCTTGGAACCGTGGTCTTTCAAATATTGAAGAATATATATATTTACTCAATCCTGTGGAGTCATTTCTAGTTGCTAATAATTATAGCAATGCTATATAAAAATTTGCAAAATGGTGTTCCTATATACGAGTTTCAAGAATGATGGTACATATAAATCGTGAATCACGGTTTAAGTGCTTAAATTACTTTACAAAGAACGTCAAGGCTTTTTTTTGTTTGTTTGTTTAAAGCTACTTGAAATTTGCTTCTTCATTCAAAAGGATATTCACGCTTTCAAATAAGCAGTATTTCAGGCAAGCACACGGGCCTGTTATTTTGACCGCGGAAGACATCGTGGAGAACTCGTCATTGGCATTCAAAAGGAAGGCGATTATGTCACTACCCCCATTCAGGATTCTTCAATAGGTCCCTATTACCTACCAAGTCAAGCACAAACTCTCCAGCCTGCTACTCAATGGCCTGTACAATATGGACCCAATCTTCCCATCAAATATATATATAATTGAAGGCCGGTGACATTATCAGAGCACAAAGGGGGCAGAAGGGAAGGTGTCTAAGACCTGAAAACTGTCCTCAAGACCCTTACACTCAAAGAGGATAACAAGTCAGTCACGTGACCAATCGCGTTAGCACCGAAGAGCCGGACTGTGAGCAGAGAGCATCGGAGGGATGCGGAATGGGACTTCAAAGGAAGCAGTTACCTCCGCCCAGCTGAGCCCGGGCTGGCGGAGGGCGGAGGGCGGAGGGCCTGGCTCGGGGCAGGTGGATGCTTTCCCAGCTTTACAACCTGCGACTCCCCTTTCCCGGGCAGGAAGGCAGGATTTCATTTTCAGGTGATTCATCACGATGTCAATTATATGGGGTTAGTTCTCAAGCTATTTTTTTTTTAACAGGAGGAAGAAAAAGCTATTTTAAAGGCAATTATCAACCCAGACAGTGTTTATAATGTCTTATTCCTCGTGAACCAACCACAAAACCACTGTCATTTTATGTGAAGCGTGGCATTTAATCCCTCCCCCCCCCTCCAAATCTGTTCAGATTCGGTATTATTTATTGCTCCCATTTTGCAGATGCGATGTTGAGGGCTGGAGGCTTGCCCCTGACGGGTGACGGATCTGAGGATTTAAAGGCGGGCAGGACGATGCCAGAGGCCACATCTTTAACCACTGTGCTGCACTGCCCAGAGTTAACTTATGCCCCCAAAAGAGTCATTATTCGCCCAACATGCATCAGAATTTCCATTTCAGCAACCGTACATGTGCAAACAGAATGTTCTTTCTCCTCTCTTCCCCTGGTTGATCAATGTCCACACTTTAAAACTCATTGCAGGGGGGAGGGGGGAAAACTAGACTGCAGGACCTGTACCAAGAGAAAGGCTTGCATGTTATTTGAAATTCTGTCCCCTTCCCATCTTCCCATATGTCATCTCTCTATCAGTCCCGTCCCCCCATCTCTACTGCCACTGCCGTAACGCAGCCCTCATCCGTCTTCTGGAGGATTAACCCATACCCTATATTTGGTCTTGTTTCCTTCCAATGTGTTCTCCACATTCTAAAAGGGCTTTGAGGGGAAAAAAATGTAAACTTCATCATGAGCTCCTTTTGCTTAAATTCCTTGGATGTGTCCCCCACATCCTAGAGCAGGGTTTCCCTGGGGCCTGGGTTAAGAATTCAGACTCCCAGGTCTGCCCATGGAGACCCCGATCCTGGGTATCTGTGGTCGGCCTGGGAACCTGTATTCACACGCCCCTTAGGAGCATCCCCAGGAGAGTTGGTAAACAGCGCTCCACAGGATCAGGAATCAGCCTCTTACTGTGGTGAAGGAGGATCTTCACAGACAGCCCTGCTTGCCTCTCCGGCCACCCTTCCCACCTCACATTCTCTCACACAAGCAGCGATACCGACCCGGTTGTTGCTCTGCACATACCATGTTGCTTCACATGTCTGGGCCTTCGCCTTGGCTGGCCGTGTGCTCCCCATCCCTCCCTACCACGTCCACTGAAAACACCCACGGAAAGCCACCAAAGCCTTGTAAAATCTCGCCCATTCTGTGAAGCCTTCCCAACATACTTCAGACAGAATTCATCACTCCCTCTTCTGAAACACACTTACATGTTGCGTGCACCATCAGAAGCGTGCGTGCTGATTTGCTTACATTTCTGAGTTACTAAAGCAAATAAAGAAAACACGGACCACGTCTTATTCACGCCATGTCACTAGCACCGAGGACAGTGCGTGGCACCAATTTGATGGTCCGTAAATGCTGAAGGAAGAGCATATTTGGGGGGTTCCACTTGGTCATCAACCTGAACTTTTTAAAAGCTGATGTTTACTTAATCCTAACAACTATCCTATGACCTAATTATTGTTCCCAGTTTACAGGTGAAGACATTAACCCGTAGAAACACTGCCGCTTGGAAGCGGCAGGGCGAGGATGGGTGTTCAGAGCCACCTGCTTCCAAAGCTGCCATCCTCTCTACACCGCTCTGCCTCCATGTCAACAAGTCTTCCTCGGAGCATCCCCCAAAATGCGTATCTGTCTTGCATAAGAGTTATGTACATACATGCGACGGTGCTCCCAACTCCTGGGTGATGGTAAATTATTGAGGGCAGGGACCCCTGTAGTTTCTATGTTTTTAGTCCCATGGTGCCTTGCTCAATGAATATCTTTGTTTATTGAATTTAAGCAGCATACACTTAGCTGTCTTGAGAGACTGAGAGCTTCCTCCCCCCAGACAGATGTGTGTACTGCCTACATATCTGCCCCAGTGCCCAACAGTATGCTATGAAAGGATAGGCGTGAGGTAGATTCAACAGGCTTCCGGTAATCCAGGATTTATCAGCTTTTCTTCATCATTCACATTTAGTATGTAGAAACTTTGGAGGTTTTATTTTAGTGGATGGCATTTATTACAAATGTTAGTTGGAAGGAGAAATATGAAATTTTACACTCCTCATCTACTTTTGAAAAATCTTCTAACTTAAAAAAAATGAATTCTTGGTTTTGAGGCAACAGTAACACCTCTAACTGGTAGTGAGGGTTAAGGAACAGTGTTTTGATGAAGCAAAGATTCTACTGACTAAAGGGTAACCAGCTACATCTTGTATGAATTATCAGCCTAAAAAGAATTATAACCCAGTAAAATATACTCAGCTGGTGTAAATTTCTCCTGAAAAATCCTTTCGGTTTTTTTGAAGTTATTTGGAATACATTTCAGGAAAGGATCTAGTCTCGGCTTCTGTAATGGTTAGCATTTAGTGTTCTTGTTAAATAAATTTCCACGCCGAGAGGTTTTAATTGATTAGATAATGAGAATGGAAAAGTTGCTCTGTGTTTACGAAATACCCCTCATACCTACCTGGCTGAACAGTTGTTTGATATTAATGCATCACCTCACCTGACCTACGTCTGAACTGTGTCATTCTACTATCCCAGAAAATGAACTGGGAACCAAGCAAAGAAAAAGTTCTCCTGGTAAACAAAAGCAAGAAACAAACAAACCAAAAAAATGTAATTTCACTACATACTAAAACTAGCCCATAAAATCAAGGAACTAAAATTGCTCATAGTATAGCTCTCTCTATATGTATGCACAAATAGAAAAATATTATGACCCATAAATGTAAACATCAAATTCCCGGAGCTTGAATTGAAAGATCACCAAATTCAGTCCTTTTCACAGGTAAGCAAAAGTCCAAAGAGGTTAAGAGATTAATCCAAGGCCATGGAGCAAATCAATGTCAGCGCAGGACAGAAGGACAGGGGAATGAACAGTGCCTGATTCCAGGCGGAGTTATGTGCTTAAAACATGGACTCTTACTTAATGGAATCTCCAGGACATGCAGGCTTTCCCCCACTTTGCAGATGCAGAAACTAAATCTGGCAGAGACCGAGTCAAACTGGGATTTGAACCCATGCCTCTACCTCCTCAGTCTGTGCTCTTTGCAGGCCTCTTGACTCACAGTCCAAGATTCTACACAGAGCTCCAAGCAGATGAAAAAAAGCTCACTTCAAGACTTTGCTTGCGTCACCCAAAATAATTATACGTACCCAAAACCATACTATGAAAAAAACTAAAGGACATATGCAGGAAATCAAAGAAAGCATGTGAGGCCTAAAAATTCACGAATTACTTCCAGACTACCTGTGTATGAAGACCAATGACTTCCTCCAAGGTCATTCTCATCCAAAACAAGCAGTACCAGCAAAATGGACTCTGAGTTCATCATGGGAAACTACCACATTAAGCAATTTTCCTTATTACATTTGCCATTACATTAAAAGACATATCTACCTACTTTCTTTTGGTAGAGATCACATCATAAAAAGAAATCCCATCTCCAAATTCTGGCTGTATGTACATAATTTAAGACATCATTAGAGGAAAAATAAGACAAATATTAAGTACCTACCTATTACCAAAAGAATTCTAAGTTTGAGTTGATGGTCCATTAGCTTATTTAAGGTAGTGTTGTATACAGCAAAATTTCAGTAAAAGGAAATATTTTTCATGATCTATTTTTAAATATATTTTTTATTGAATTCAGAGAGGAAGGGAGAGGGAGAGAAGAAACATCAATGATGAGAGAGAATCACTGATTGACTGCCTCCTGCATGCTCACCACTGGGGATGGAGCCAGGGATCCCATCACGTGCCCTGACCAGGAATTGAACCGTGACCCCCTTGTTCATCGGCGGATGCTCAACCACTGAGCCATGCCGGCCAGACTATTTTTTTTATTATTATCTCTTAAGGATGTAATGTGATTATATGGAATGTATAAATATGTTCAAAATCATTTGTTTATGTTGTGGTCCACCTTAAAAAGAGGGGAAAAAGTGAAATCTGTGGCTTTTGTTAATTGATTCAAAAGTGGACCTACTATTGCTTGATAGCTGAATAAGTGACTATCCCTGCTTTGGAAAAGAAGTGAGATCGATCTAGAACCAAATAATAACAGCGCAAAATGTGAGAGATGGAGGCAGAGAGTGACGCCAGGATACAGGAAAGGGGACCCTGTCCTCTATTTGGGCAAATCAGGAAGGAGATGACAGAGGAGTGCCCTCGGCAAAAGAGAGGCATTCCTCTGGGTCTCCCTCCATTACCCTCTTATCCCCAGCAAACTGAAGGACCCTATCACTACAGACAGGGTGGGGCCAAAATACCAGCAGCTTTATAGTTGTGAGCCCACAAATCCCAGAATTAATTCTTATATTATTATTTAGTAACTTGTATTAATTTTCATCAATCAACTAACTATAAAAGTACTTTGGCCCAGCCCTGTAGAATGAAATGGGCCACCTTCGTCTTAATGAGAAACTGGATTTTAGTGACGCCCCATAGCATTTTCTTGGACATTAGAAAAAGAAAGTGAGTAGCTCAAGACTACGAGAGGCAAATTTGGTAGATAAAAAAATGGTTTATATTATTGTCTGCTGTGACATCAAAATATTTTTAGAGGCCAAATTAAAAACAAATGTCAGCCTAGCAAGATCAATAAAAAAAGTTATCCTCCCACTATCCACCCCCCAAAGAAACACCAGTAAGAATTTCAAGAAACTCTCTGAGGGCAGAAACAGAAAGACGGGGATGGGAGAAATAATAACATGGCGTCAGTAGACTCTCCTTCGGAAGCGAAGGGAAGACAATGAAGGGGAAAGCAGAACACGTGTATTACAATGTATAGCAACACAAGGCCGCGTTTGATGCTCTGGAGGGCTTCAACAAGTACTGTTCAGCCAAAAATCAATTGAAAAATCAGCATGATAACAGAGCATGAGTTGCCCTATAATAGCCTTAAGACCCCCAAGGCTATGCAAGTCGCTTTCATCTGCCACACTGCGCTGACTCCAGGGGAACCGCACTTCCCCTCCCCGAGTGCTGCGCCTGCCTGTGCTTCTAACCTACTGCTTACCCTCTCTTGAAAGGAGGGCTGTCAGGGACTGATGCTGTTTTAAAGGAGTTTTTAAGAAATTTTTTCCCCTTTTGCTTTATCCTTTATCTTTTCCTGACATTTGCACTCACATGCAGCCTTACAATATCAGTCACAGGCTATTTCCGCGGTGTTAACTGGTCAAGCACCATCCCTGGATAAGCTAATGATCTTGTATTTTGTGTGCCTTAACTAACAGACAGGAAACTGCCCCTTAGTAAAATCAGAGTCCCAGCGTATGCAAATGTGAGCAATGCGCAGCATTGTTATAAATATACATATAGGGCTCCTTCCAAGATTTCATCTCAATATTTCTTCGATCACTTCCTCACAATGTCTGGTTTGTTCAATTTATATTTCTCCTTGGCATTTGGTGTAAACCCCCAAAGATAAGATACATCTGTCCCTTTAGTCACAAATCTTGGCATTTTTTACCTTAACTCAATCGTGAAATGATTGGTTGGAAACTACCTTGCTTATGATTAGCAGGGATTACTCGTAAGAACACATTTTATTTCCAAACTTTTGAATGTGACATGAGATGCAGCAACCCGGTAGTGACAGATCAGAGCTTAAGGAGGACATATAAACACCCTGATCCGTGTGTGTGAGCGGGAAGGAAGAGCTAATTGGAAGTCAGCTTCCCTGTGATTATCAGCTTGTTTATGGGGAGGGAGGACTCCTCTGAATGGCACTGTAAATTCATCCCTGATTATGGTGTTAGAACCAGAGCTCGTTTCCACAAGCTCCTCCAAAGCCCCCCGACCCAGTCCATTTTGTTTAGTTACAAAGGGTTGTGCACTGTTTTCGGAGAACGACGGTTTTTCATGCTTTGGCTTTCTCCCGTTTTAAGGAAAATTAATCAGTTGCACAAGCCCGTTGTCAGATCTCACTTCCCTCGTGGCAGAAAGCACACACGTTCATTGTCTGCTGTAAGAATAAATTTTAGTAATTTTTCCCCATGTCAATATGAATATTAGACTGACCCAATTAATATGAAATGCTTCTACGCTGCTGGAACAGACAGTGCTACAGAAAGAGCCATTTGCACAACCTGTTCATGATTATGGGCCATAAGGACACAAAGATGGCACACACATTTGTGGGCCATCTGAATTCTTATACGGAGACGGGGGGGAGGGGGGGAGGGGGGAGAGGCATGACATGAGCTTGACTGTCGTGGGTCATGTTTTTTAATCCGGAGTATTGGACATGTAACACAGCAACAAGAGCTGATCATTTTGTTTAATCACCTTTTGGATCTCTGCCAGATGGTCTCTATTGAGAGCGCCGCAAACAGAGAGAGATGAACTGCATCTAACACGCCACCAGAGCTTTCCCGTAAATGTCTGAGAACCGATTCCAACAAGAATCGAGTCTCAGAGCAGAAAGGGATACATTTAAAAACTATGTGCATTAACTATACTTTTCCCCATAGAATCCTCACTTGGCATGAATAATTTACCCACTCTTATGCTAATGGGATCATGAAAGTATCCCTCTGTCTTTAGAGCAGCTATTCTCAGCTTTCAGTAATTACCCCACCCAGTGAAAATAACATGGCTTCTGCATTGAGCGGCCCACTAGTACCTGGCAATTAGAAAGATCATGGCTGACGGCGGAAGGGTCCGGAGCTGGACAGAGAAACGCACCCAAGGAAGAGGACCGCTCAGAGCACCGTGGGTGGCGGGGGAGGGTGCAGGGGGGGAAGATGGGGGGAAAGGGAGGGAAGAAAAAACGGTCCCTTGTCAAGCTTTCCTTTTCTTTTTCGGACTCACCAAATTTCACTTAAATAAAAGTATGTTCCTCTTTATAAGTGTATAAGACACTCGTGGCAAGACTAGTTTGGAAGGAAAAATAAACGATACCTTAGAAAAAGAATGAGAGTTGTCTTCAAAGCACATCTGCATTAAGTATTTATTTTATCAGAATTTTTAAGAAATCGAAGTAGTGGGAAAATCCTCTGCATCTTGCTTTTTGGAGGGGAAAAAGAGTTTTGTGTGTGTGTGTGTGTGTGGTTTTTTTTTTTTTAAACCCTCACTCTCAACCTCTGTCCACAAAACTCCATGTTAGGTAGTTCACTGTGTAAAAATTATCAGGCTAAAACATCTGGGAAAGAAAGCTATGAAACAGCAGGGAATGTGGCTGGTTTATTGTTTATCTTTTGTTTATGAGGCAGTATTCAAGTTTAATTACTACTCTAAATTAAACTCTAACTGGCACCAGGAGACATCCCTTTACATGACTAAGTTAAAAAAAAATCTAGAAATCCCAACTCTGGGTTTTTCAAGTAAGTTGATACATATAGGAAGAAATTACTCAAAATTAACAGCAATTACAGAAAGCTTTTAAGCATTTATGGGCACCATTACATGTTCCTAGAGCATTTATTTATTAGAAGAGTTTCATTTTATTTCTAATGGTTACCATTTTTAAGGTCCTAAGAAAACCAACAGGAATTATTTGAATGTTTGCTGGTGTTTAAAGGATGCTATATTTTTTACATTTTTTTGGGGGGGGGGTGAGGGGAGAGGATGAAGAGGGAACATACATATTCTCTCTACAACAGTCCCTTCTACGGCAATGATAAATTATCCATTCCATCCTCAGAGAATTTTCTATACAATTAAAAGAACAGGGAAGAAAAGAAATGTCATTGCATTTATTGTAACAGTAAGTGACCAGTTTCGGATGAACTTAGCTCCAGGAAAAAATAAAAGTTAAAAGCAACTAGCAAAAGATTATGCCAGATGGCATCTGTCATATTGTATTTAGGGTTATTTTAAAGAGATTGCCGCCACTAGGAAAACATTCCATTGACAGAGTTTTCCTAGACTGAATGAGACATTCCAGTAGGATATATATTCAGGGCCACCGTACGTGGGTTTGAAACACGCCCCTCCCACCCCCACGTAACTATAACTGGAATATGTTGGTGGGGGGGGAATACTATTTCATAACTATCGCATATATTATAAACTCAGGCATGTAAGGCCATTCTAGATGTTTGCTTATCTCTAAATACTTGCATCCCATACACAGGGGGTATTTTTAGGTTTTGACACCACGGTGGCTAAAGAACTGGATAATAAATAAATAAGTATCTAGCAATGGAATTCTAGTCTCACTGCCGGGGTGACAGATAGGGACATCCAGGGAGGGGGGTTGGCAGGTGGCTGCATTGGGAGGAACTGCGCTGGCTTGCGCAGCCCCCGTGCCCTGGAAGATTAGAGAAGACGAATGCATTTAGGTTAAGCTGGGTCTGGCAACAGTATGGTTAACGTGCGTGTGGCGTGCAGTGTGAGCTCAGCAGTTACTGGGCCAACTGTCTCGGTATTTCTGGGAATCCTGCCTATTCACAGTGCAGGGATTGTTCAATTGCTGCAAAATGTACAAAATGAATTTTACAAAAATGAATTGTAAGGAAGGCCCCATTACAACGATTTTACAGCAAAGATGTCAACATCAATTTTTCTTTCATGCATAGCTAATGATTAAAGCAGCATATTCCATTTGCCTAAGACAATTCATTTCATATTGGCACATCAAAATATTGAAACACCAAGTTATCTTTACTCTAACCCTTTTTATTCATCGCCGCTGAACCCGTACCATTGTTCAAACCAGGAAAAATAAAACAAACTTGGCACGGAATACTTAAAACAAAGGCTCATCAATATTCTCCAATTTGTCAACATCTCAATTACAGCACTGGAAAAAATGTAAATTTCATGTGCTCTAAACACTGAGGGGTCTATTCTCTTGCCAATTCACATGCGTAACTCCCATCAGCGTTAATGGGAGTTACACAAACCCATCAATAATAATAATACTTGTACATATATTGTGCCTTTCATCCAAGGCTCTCAGAGTGCTCTGTGAACAAGGGGGCTGCTTCCTCCTCTTTACTCGGGCAAAATACACAATGAAACACAAAGCAGCTTTTGACTCAGCAGGTACAGAATTAGGGACCCCAAGCCTTATTATCAAGCCCCATTTTACTGATGGGAAGCCAGATACAAAGAGAGCCAGTTACTTCCACAGAGCCACTAGTCTGCACCCTAAATCTGTCCCAGAAAAAAAAACAACCAGATTTCTTTCTTCATTCAAGCAAACTCCCTCCCTTCGGCTAGCTCTGAGCAAAAGAAACCAGAATGAATAAAAAAGTCTGGTTCATATTTATATAGTTTACTGCGAGGCTTGTGCTGTTTGAAAGACACAGTAGAGTCAGTTCCACATTTTACCAAGTTTGTTTCTTACGAGTTTTTTAAAAAAAATCTGATTTTTTTTCTTCTTCCTTTCGGCTTGTTGCACAAACACTAGGGAGGAAAAGATGACCTTTCACCTGTGTAACCATAGCTCTTTCACTATCAAGTCATAAAATGAGGTATTTTTACATTCCAAAGCAAAAAAATTTGTCTGAATCATTTTAGTAAAAATATTCCCAACAATTATAAAGCGACATACATGCAGCATTGTTTTATAGCATATGGCTATTAAAGTTTAATTTAAAATGTGTAGGAAAACACTGTATTTACTACAATTCATCCCTATTTTTTTCTGTTTATCATAATTTGTTTTGGAACTGAATCATTTTACAGTTTTCCATATGCCTGTTGTGCTAATAAATTCTGGATACGTAAGAAAAAAAAACTCTTTTCTAAACTATAAACTTGGTTTCTAATGTAATATTATAATATCTTTAATACTAAGGACATAAATTTCCCTCTTAGGTTTTTCCATTATACATCCACCCTAAGATTTAACCTGGGATAAGCATATGCGATTTAGTCAATATCTCTGTTGACTTTGCCCTGAAGCAGATAATTAATCTTTCCCACAGAAAGCTACTCTGGACAATTCAGTGGGACAAAATATAAAAATGTCTTGAAAACACGTTTAAAAGACTAATAAGGGCACGGGCATGACAAAATACGCTTGCGTCTGGCCTTCCAAAATTAGGGTCTGCTGTAAAAATCAGAGTACCCTTAATCATGTGTTTTGGAACCACTGATGTGGGGAGCCAGGTAAGAAAGTCTCCGCGTCAAAACATTCTCCATGGTATAGGAATCATCCCTTCTTTTGTCCCTTACATCCTACTACGTAAAATGACTGACTTCCTAGTGCTCATTCACATAAGTTACCACGACCATTCTTTAACCCCACAGAGAAATGGTTAAAGAAACAAAATCCTGCAGGGATCAGACCCTTCAACATTGGCTAAGTGGGTACAGCTCCCCACAACACAGAGGTTGGTGTAGATTGTTTTCACCCAGTGTGTCGGTCTCAGAGGTTTTTCTCTTTCTTCACCAAAACAACCACCACAACAACACAAAACTAACCCAAATGACAAAACCCCATGCCGTGCACGTTACTGCAACTGTTCCCTGCTCCAGACCCTGGGGTCTTCCCTCCCTGCCCCGCTCCCCTTGTCTCTGGTCCCTTCCTGCTATCTCCCTCGCCATAATTCAACCAACCCAACAGAACCAGTCAGTTTTAAATTTCAGTTGGGACCTTCGTGACCTGTTAATGAATCTACAGAGAGGAGAAAAACTCACAGTGTTGAGTTATGCCTGGTGTTGCTAGCTGACTTGGAGTCAGAAATGCTTGAAGCGTTAACGTAATTGCAAGAATGTGAAAAATGAAGCGCTGAGCTCCTGAGTGAAGTGAAAGGTCAAAGCGAGCCTCACACACAACAAGTCTTTGGAAGATAGCCTCATTAGACCACTGAGTCTGCTTCTTCTTCCCCCCTCTTCTGCACAGTGTTTAGCGTGTTTTGTTTTTATTAATAGACACATTTCCCCCTTTATGTGGCAGCCATGTGGGGTGGTACAGGAAGGGTGGAGTCATAGAAAGCTTTCCAGATTTAACCACATTGAGAAGTCAGTCCATCACCATGACACAGAACTACAATCAAGCCGCTGCGTTGTGGATTCACTGAATTTACATACATGTTACCTTCAAAATGCCATGGAGTTTAGTTGTCTTACATACAATCTACCAGGTCCAATAAAAACAGTACATAAAGCCTCAATACATATGACTCACAAGTTCTTCCACAGTGTATCATCTGATAGTATTCATTTCTGTGTCAGTGGCAACTTGCATAAACCTGGATTCTAATTTGGACCCATTCTCAAGTTAATGGCATCCTTGAAGAGACATTTCCTAGGTTCTTCCAGAATACCAGGAATCCAAAATCCAAGGCCAGAAATTTGGAAGAGTGAAGGCCCTCACCCCACATCAGCCACCCTTGTAAACGGCATAGATGGCTACAGCTCAAGCTGTTAACCTGTCCTCTCCTTTGAAGACCGTCTAATACTTAAGTAGGGTGGCTATAAACACAGTCATAATAGAGATGAAATAGACCTAGGAGATCAGACACCAGATCGTGTAAAATATTAAAAAGTAAAATCCATACACTTTTCTGGACCACATTCAGCAATGCATCTTCCTTTAAATGATCACTTTAGCCATAGAAGAGTCATCCCTATCAACATATGATTGCTCTTTGTGCAATAGGTGAGTTTTAAATGGTAACACTGATTCCAAATCACACCAGGCTTCCTTGTCATCGGCACTTCCTGTCCCCTCTGCCCTCCGGCTACTTTAATTGTTAGGACTTGTGACAAAAGTCACCTTGTCTGCTGAATGGAAACAAATAAACATCTAAGAATTTCGAAACCCATATTCCCAAGGAATGATTCCTACGTATATAAAATTCGTGCAGGACTTCTGGAGCTAGAACGAACGCATTTTTGCATCTTCCGTACTTTAGATGCGTTACTGCTTGATTACAGAGAACTCTTACGGTGGGTACTGCAAACAAAATACAGTGTTGATAGCATAATTGAAAACTACTGCACCTAGCTGCAAAGGAGCTCATCATTCTATTTCCGCGCACACGGAAGTGTAGATAACCAAATTTGTAAAAGAAGTGGCAGAACTAATCAATTGACATCTCACTTGGATTTTTTTTTTAAGTAATGCAAGTTAAAGAGAGGAAATGCTAAAGAGTCTCCTAAACAGCAGCTGATGATGCTCCCTAACCTGCCAGCCTCGTGTTTACAGGGAGGCAGATGCACTGAAGTCATAAAATATTGAAGTTATTTTAGTCATGCCTACTTTGCACAAGGAAAATGCTTGACCTTTTACCTTGCTCACTGCTGTTGTCTCCACTCTGGGAAGCATGGCCCCCGCTGGAGGGCCCTGGGGTGCCTGCTGAGTGGGTCGAGGTTGCGTCATCATGATCTCGCCAAGATGCAGGATTCTGATGTCAGGATTCCAAGAAATGTGTCCACAGTGACCGTTTCAGCCATAAATGAGGAACCAAGGAGAGAGATGCCGAGAGAAACAAAAATGCGTACATATTAGTATTTGTGGGACTAGGCATCTATAGACGCCATGCTAAAATATGTTGTCTTTTCAGCCATCAGCACCAAAAAGATGCTTTAGGACCTTGAGGAGGTCCTTTCGCATCAATGTACACATTTGTGAAGACACATTGATATAGACACTTAAAGTGGGTACATTTTTATCACACACAAATTATGCCCGAATAAAGTTAAATTTTAAAGGTAGGAGGGGAAAAAAAACGCTTACTTAAAAACCTCGAAGTCCTTTTTCCTCTTGCCGTCTTAATTAGGGCATGCCCTTCCGTGAAATAGGTCCCAACGCCATCGTTTGCTAAATACTTCAGAGCATTTAACGTTTACAAAACTCAGTGAGTCCCGTAAAAAAAATAAAACAAAAAACTCAAGAGTGTACGAGACAGCTCTTCACACCCCTCAAATGCATCGCCCAAAAAACAGCCGGACTGAGGCTTCAAAATTGTCACCAACTGGTCATACAACCAACAGACCCGGCGGTATGAGTCCCAGCATCAGTACCTAATACATGATCAGTTCTGCTTTCATTTGCACCAACAGCAAGAAAAAAAAGTGGAACAACTAGGAACCGTCAGCTGTCAAACAGACTGGACAGGCCTCGCCCGTGAGCTCCAGGGGGGCTTCACTTTGCAGAGTGGGGCTCTTTCCCGGGAGAACACGACTGGTTTCCAAGGACATGCGGGCAGACCCCGCTGTCGCTCATGCCACTTCGCTGAGTGTCTTCCTCTCCTGGCCCTCCGCCCCTTTCCTGATCATTCCCAATACCCTGCTGCTGCTGCTTAAAGGAAAACAGGAATTCTCATGTACAGGAAGGACTTTATCAGCACCACGTGAAGGCAGGCAAGAGATGGAATTTCCTCTGGCAGAAAAGGGAAAGAGGAACGGCACATGAAACACAGCGCCCACGGGCCAGCGCTGTGCACTTGCCACCTGTAGGCAGTGACTTCAGCTGAGCTCACAGACGTACTGGCAAGGACATTCTGGGGCAGGGGGCTTCTTGGGGGGAAAACATTTTTTAAAAAAATGACATCAATCTCTGGAAGCACACTATTTCTTCTCACAAGACTTCGTAAGGATTCAGACAGACCAACATGCTTCTAGGCAACAGGCAAACAAGTTGACCATCTGAAAGCAATCTTGCAGTGCTGTCAGTGGACATAGTTTATCCAGAAAAGGAATCAGTCTATCATTTTCCTCAACGTCAACTCTATAATGTACATATAGAACATAAAATTTTACCCAAGTAAAATTTAAAGCCAAGCTGAGACCAAGTAAGAGAACTAGTCTTACTTGGAATAACAACTGGAAAAAAACTTACGCACAGTTACACTACAAACTGAGTGCAAATTAATATTTAGCATTTTGGATAGGTAAGCTATAGAGCTTTGAAATGACCCAAAGCTCTATAGATGAATAACATCTAACTCAAATAATGCTACTGGCATCGCCATCAGGCATGCGATTGACTCAAAGTGAAAACCCCAAGCAGAAATTTAGTGACTATAAATACAGCACAGGCATAGATCTTTAAAATAAAGATATGTTGTAGGAAATAGCTTAGAAAATGAAATTGTGTATAATAAAATGAAAACCGAGGATCTCTGCTTCCTATAGTAAGACAAAATCGTGTCTGCGATCTCTCTTTTATATCTAAGTTAGAAACCACTCCAATAGTTTCAATCTAAAGATACTGGTAAATAGGAGAGTATAGCATCTCTTGAAGGTTTGTAGCTTCTTTGCGTCAGCTGTTTGCTGGCTGGTAATCAGATAAAGAGCTAGAGAAAGGGAGAGAGAGAGAGAGAAGAGGAGAGGAGAGGAGAGGAGAGGAGAGGAGAGGAGAGGAGAGGAGAGGAGAGGAGAGGAGAGGAGAGAAGAGAAGAGAAGAGAAGAGAAGAGAAGAGAAGAGAAGAGAAGAGAAGAGAAGAGAAGAGAGAAGAGAAGAGGGGAGGGGAGGGGAGGGGAGGGGAGGGGAGGGGAGGGGAGGGGAGGGGAGGGGAGGGGAGGGGAGGGGAGAGGAGAGGAGAGGAGAGGAGAGGAGAGGAGAGGAGAGGAGAGAAGAGAAGAGAAGAGAAGAGAAGAGAAGAGAACAGAACAGAACAGAACAGAACAGAACAGAACAGAACAGAAGATGAGAATAGCATGGTGTGAATTTAGTCCTGTAACAGCACTGGCTACAGGCTTCTTTTAGAAAACGCTAAGGCTGCAACACATTCACCTAAGCTTAACTTTACAGTGTACACAGCAAGCGATGTTAATTTTATGCACTGCAGGCTTTTTATTAAGCCGGCTGCTATAAAAGCTCCTTACCCCTCATGAAAATTACAATAATTAACCACTAACACCTCGACTATGTTTTAAGGCAAATGCCATCCAATAGCTATTAGATAATTGTTGAAATGAAGCTCGAAGAGGCTTTCTGTTTGGGCACTCGAGTGGCTTGGAGGGATCACCCAGAAGGACCTCACTGCACCTGAAAACAGTGGTTTGTCCCTATCAGTCAAGCCTGTACTGGGCTTAAAGTCAGACCTCATTCATTTATAGTTCAGTTTATTTCTTTCGAGGGTTTTTCTGGAGGAGGTGTTTTCTGAAGTAAAGGAGTAAAAAGTAAGTGACATTAAGCAAATATTACTTTAAGAGCAGCTGGTTCCTCCAAGTGAGTTGGGTCTTTGGTGTTCAGCCTAACCTGAGACAAGCTCATCAGGTTCACTGTCTAACCCACCATGTCTCTGCCCTCTTCGCTCCCAGTTGTTTGCTCCCATGGAATATCTCAAGTATTAGCATCTAGTTTCAGAAACGGACACAATCCAAAGTGCACCGTGATATTCATCCAACTTGACAGCAGGAGAGACAGATTAAATCCCTCTGGGGTTTCAAGGCTGAGGAGTTGCCCTAAACTTGAATGTCCTGGGCTCCACCACCATGGTAACCTGACCCCATACCCAGACAAACATTGATAAGCTGGTCAATGAAAAATCGCTATCTCTTTGGTAAAAAAAAAAATTATAACCTGCCGAAACCGGTTTGGCTCAGTGATAGAGCATCGGTCTGAGGACTGGAAGGTCCCGGGTTCGATTCCAGTCAAGGGCATGTGCATTGGTTACGGGCACATCCCCAGTGGTGGTGGTGGGGGGGGGGTGTGCAGGAGGCGGCTGGTCGATGTTTCTCATCGACGTTTCTAGCTCTCTATCTCTCTCTTCCTCTCTGTAATAAAATCAATAAAATATATTTTTTTAAAATTATAACCTACATGGTCAGATAAAATGTAATCCATGGTCAGATAAAATGTAATCCATTGCCCATAACACTGTTCTTTTCCCCCCCTTAAATAGAAATATCTGTTTATATCACAACTCCTTTCTTCTTTTCCCTTCCTAGATAGTTTCCAAGTTTACATCCTTCAAGAATAACAGCTTGGCTTTCTGCCAAATTATATGCAGGAGTTTCGTGAATCTTGAAACCAAAGTGGCAATAGGAGAGCATGTAAAACACATGACGTATGTAGAAAAAAAATAGAGAGAAATGCTTTCCGTGGGCATGTGTGTGGGTGAGCATTCAGGTGTATGCATTCCACAATACATTGCCCTGTTCTTCAGCCGAAAGTATCGGGAAGACACCGAGGGCAAAGAATGAACATGTTTCTATTCCCAGTGGCTCTCATAATTGGGAGTCAAATACGGTTCTCTCCTTGCTCTTATGTAATTGCGTTAAAGAGCAGCGTTAGCAGGAGAAAGGCAGTGAACACTGAGGGGAGCACAATAGAAGGAGATAGAAAATAGATACAAGAAGCTGGGTCTCCAGAGGCAGTCTTTTCTATTTGCTGGGCTACAGACTCACAGCTGATAATGCAAGTTGTAATTAATATAAAAGCAGGAGACAAGACGGGGAGCTTGTAGGAGCGGGGCCACAGGAGATCACTCTGCCGCTCTCCTCTGCTTCTCATTTACACGCAGCTTCCCCTGGAAAACACAATCCTGCCAGTGTTTTCTCCCTTGGAAGTTAAAAAAAAAATTGACTTAGCACCATCATTGAATTTTGCTAAATCTAGAAAAGAGCAGAGAGAGGACAAGCGTCCCCAGGCATAGGAAGCGGATTGCATGTGCACCTCTTTTGTCGAGGCTGCAGATGAACAAAGCAGAGGAAACTAACATTTTACACCATCATGCCTAGGGTTCTCTTTATTATTATTCTTATTTAAGATATATTTTATTGATTTTTCACAGAGAGGAAGGGAGAGGGATAGAGAGCTAGAAACATCGGTGGGAGAGAAACATTGACCAGCTGCCTCCTGCACACCCCCTACTGGGGATGTGTCTGCAACCAATGTACATGCCCTTGACCGGAATCAAACCTGGGACCCTTCAGTCTGCAGGCCGAAACTCTATCCACTGAGCCAAGCCGGTTTTGGCCTCTTTATTATTTTTTAATATATTTTATTGATCCTTTATAGAGAGCCAGAAACATCGATCATCTGCCTCCTGCATACCCCGTACCGGGGATGTGCCTGCAACCAAGGTACATGCCCTGACCGGAATCGAACCTGGGACCCTTCAGTCTGCAGGCCGAAACTCTATCCACTGAGCCAAACCCGTTTCAGCCTAGGATTCTCTTTAATAAGTCCTGGCACATTGGTGATGTTTTCCTGTTTAGATAACGGCACACAGATCACGATTATTCCACTCACAGGGATGATGTAGTAAATGTACGAGGGTTTCTAAATAAATTCAAAAGCCAAGTGGGTCAGTAAAACATTATGAGGCTTCAAGAAAGAAAAAAGACGTACTCCACACAGGTTTTATCTAAAAGAATCAGAAGCATTTCAGGCCCCCAATGAAAAGTGACTCAATGGATGGGGTTAGGAGAGAGCCTTTGCTTGGAAGAAAGACTCTGGTGCCACCTCTAACGTATCATGTGGACTTGAGCAAGTGTTGTTGTTCACGTTCCTGGGACTTGTTTCCGTTCTCTCTCTAAAAGGAAGAAGTTGGGTGAGATCACGTAGATCACTTTCACTTATTATTTCTGTTATTAAAAATAATTTAAAATTGCATTTGATTTCCTAGAACCTACACAATAAAAACATGTAACACAGAGTCAAAAGTTATATATGAACTTGGAAAACACAGTAAAGCAATTCAGAATAGGTGTTCATAGGTGGAAAGTAATATGTGTGTATATGTATATTTATATGTATATGTGATGCATTATGCAAATGGAGAGCGCAAAACTAATTTGACCATATATGTTTAAACAACAAAGGCAAGATATGCTTGTATCAGTACACATAATTGATACGATTAACGTATTCCCTTTGACTTGAAGATGTTCTCATTCTTAACTGACGTTGTGCAAAAATTATGTTTTAAAAAAATAGGATGAAGACTCCTATCAGAAGGTATGCGAGGCTACAAAACTTAAAATGTCAATAGTGGGGCTTGAAAAATGTTGGAATTTCCCTTTGCTATTCTAAAGTTGACATAAGAACTCAGGGGAAATGCGTGCGCTCTCAGAACATGGACTCGATCTGTAAAAATGCAGAGAGCCAGGGCTTTCCCTCCTCCCGCACCCACCCCTCCTGAAGCTTTGGGACTCATACAGGCGCAGCTCTCAGAGAAGTAGCAAGTACTCATTGCAAACGATTCCTCCATTGAATGGAGCAACTTTTAGAGAAGATGCAAGTTTCTCGTATTGTCGGTGTATTATACTATGTCTCCTATAGTTTTGAATTGTGTTGAAATATTCCATAGAGTACCAGTCTGAAAACCGTAAGAAAATGAATTTTGAAAAATATCACCATTTTAATCTGAGAGTGAATGCCTGTGGTTGTCAAGTGCATATTTGTTTAATTTCATCTCATCACAGTGACACTGAAAACAGACTCCAACTGCACAACCTAAGTGATTTAAATAATGTAATTATTCAACATGGGAAATCGACAGAAAAGCTATCAGCCACCAGAAACTATGCAACAGCAGTAACAGAAAGCCTATGCCCCCAGCCATGTCTCCTGGAGTTGGTGGACAGGCCTGAGAGAGAGAACTCTCCCGGAGCAGATCCCAGAGGCTTAGAGGATACCCTGTAGTTCCCACACTAGGAAGAAGAAACTAGCTGATAAAATAAATCATCAATGTTACTAATATTCATTTCAAATCCCATGGTTTCCTTCTTGATAGTCTATAGATCAATCACGTAAGCCTATCCCTCTGCTCGCTGCCCACTCCCCCTCTAATTTCCCAGGTAATAAAATAATTTCCCTAAAGACACCGGCCTGTATCCTCTCAGGAACAGGTTCTGGGAATTCTCCCCCTCTGACTGAACCCATTCATTAGAATTGCAGTGGCATGAGTAAACCTGACATGCTTAGAGATGCAAAAGAAAACAACAGCATCTCTCCACTTAAATTACAGCGACCAACATAAAAATTAAAATATTTCTCTTGTGTTAGTCATATTATCAGAGCCAGTCAATTTTAAGACATTTGTCATGAACTGTTGATAAATACAGTTGTATCTTCTTCCCTAAACTTAACTGGTCCAAAAAACTAAAATATTGCTCCTTATGAACATGGATTAGGAATAGCCATAATATAACTAACTGTGCTTACCTCAGAGGATGTACTTCAAACAAATATATTTCCTGGTCTAAACTCAATCTAAAGATATGTAATATCTTTATATGTAAACATAACGATACTTTTCATTTGTCTGCACTAGGTCTAAAGACTTGACCTAAAATGAGGTAAAGTAGATAATAGGGATATCACCTATTATCCAGAAATACTACAGACTAGGAAACGCATGCGGTTTCAAGTTGAAACTTTTTTTTTTAAATAATTGGTTTCTTGACATGTTTATTTTAAACATGATAAATTTGAATGTCTGGGAAACTTAACATGAACTGCAGCTGGAAAATAGAACTCTATTCTTTTCACCATCACAGTGTTGTCTCCCCAATATTCCAAGGAACATTCGAATAGCTGTTTCCTACTTATAACAATTACTCGAATGTCCCAAGTATAACATAAAATACAGTGCATTATTATTTTGAAGATATAAACATTCCGTATCAATTTATTAAACAAAATAAAATAGTAGCTAATGTTGCAACCTGTATTTTCTATTTGACTTCAAACTTCCTTTTATCACTATGCCCATCTTGCAAGTATCAATAATAAATTAAAAACTGAGAATCTTTACTGAATGTAACATGGAAGATATGACATTATTTTAATGCATCTGTGTTATATCAGATTATTTATATACAATTATGGAATGTGAAATCAGCCTGACAACAGCCTGATGTACTAAGTAAGAGTATATAAAGGTCATTCTTAAAAGTCTCCCCAAAAGAGTTGCTTTTAAGATTTTATAATAATTACTTTTATTTATTTCTATTTTCAAAAATTGTGATAAGAAAACTGAAAGTTATTCTGGTACCTAATAGTTTGCTCCTGATGCTTCTCTGTCTGCTTTCCCCTGCACATAATTACATATTCTTTTCTCTCTTTCACTCTCTCCTTGCCCGCTCCTTCCTTAAACACACACACACACACACACACACACGTAGCTTGATACCACTTAATAAGGATAGAGGTGTATGTGTTTTGGGGGTGTCAAACAGCTGTCACAAACTGTCACCTCCATAAGAGAAACCTTGGCACACAACAAATTAAACTACACTTCTTTTTAGCTGTCATTATTCATAGCCAATAAGTTGAAATGTTCTCAGCATTTCATGTGCAAATAAAACCACGAGGAAGCACAGTAGATCAGAACAGTGGGCCAACAGATAAAACAGAGAAAACAACACATTCGGTCTTTCTGAAGTGGCTCATCATCACCCCTGCACCAGCGTGCACCAAATGAGATCCAGCCTGGGGCAGTGTATTAAATATGCATATCAAAGCAAATGAAAAAAATAAACCTGGAGATTCAAATTGGACACATTAACATGCTGAAAATGCCCCGCTAGAACTGCTTCTCGGGTGGTGGTTCTGTGGCATTTTCCCTTTTTTGTGGCTGGGGGGGGGGGGAGGAAGGGAGGTCCTGCTTGCAGAAGAGGCGGCAGCAAGAGAATTCGCTTTGCAGGGGGAGGCCTGGAAATGAACGCAATCAATACACCTCTGGTACGAAAGTGTCAGAAATGGTGAAAGCCCTCCAAGGTTTTCTCTCACCTCCTGCATAAAATGCAAGTCTGTGGCCGCCTCACCATTCCCCACTCGCTCGGTGCGCTGGTGGAACAAATTATTGCTTCCTTTCAAAACAAATAGCGGGGGGCTAACGCAAGAATGTTAGAGTTCAGATCTCTAGGAAATAAAAGGCTTTAAATTCTGATGCCCAATGAGGTGGCAAGCCCTCGTGGGTTCCAAATAAATCAGTTGTCATATCTGCTTGATTGGGGGCCTGACAGAGGAGCAACACACGTTACAGTTGGTCCTTTTACCCAAAGACGGCGACAGCTAAGTTATTAAAGCATTGTCCTCTTATGGGTAACAACTTCTTGGGTGTAATTTAAATATTGCAGTAGTTCCACAAACTGGCCTTGTCTATCAGCCACTACTCTATAAACAGTGTAGTTCGCCTTATCTCTTTCAGGTGAACATCAGCATGTTCTAGATCTAGACATCCAATTGAAAAGCAGTTGCCACGAGACGGTTCTAGAAAACCAAGTAGTCAAGACCCCTAGAAATACCACGAGAAGAGCTCTTTGGCTGTGGACAACTGTGAACCCCTCATTCTACAAACCAAGGTAACTGGGTTCCTTCCCATCCTCCCAACAATGCAAAATGCGTATGAATTCAGAACCAGAAAGCCATGAAAAACGAAAATAAATAAGTAGATAACAACAACAACAAATATTCCCGAGGTAGTGTCATGCCTCATGAACCACAACCACCCATCTCAGGGCTACGTGTCGGCAAATAAACGTACGTAGCTGCTGCTGCACCCACTTAATTTCAGTTTATAAATTCAATATACAAAAGAGCTCCCGGAGTTTCCCCCCATCGTGATGGGAAAAGCCAAGAGCGCAGATAGTCATAGGAGCTTTCCGCAACACAGTATTTATACTGTCTCAGAACTAGATAGCTGGATTCGAGGTTTTCTTTTCTTTCTTTTCCTTTTCCAGCTTTGGTCCTTAGGCAGTCTTTCCATACGACACAGAGGTTGGAAATTAAAATCTGTGACTACATGTTTTCAAAACTTTTGGTGGGTGGGACAGAGGGATGGGACACCTCACAGAATGTTCATTCTTAAGGCATCTCAATTCATTCCTCTTAATGCCCCGGAATGGGGGTGGTGGTGGTGGTGGTGGTGCCTTCAAGCCTCAACCTCTGTTTAACTCCACAGAGCGTTAAATTAATATTTCAGCCACCAAGTTATTAGTCTACAGCCTATATCATTTAGGTTGTGATTCAATTGAATGCAATCTATAGACACCCAGGCTTGAGTTTCTATAAATAAACTACTGTTCACACCCACTCTTTAACCTCCTCACTCTTGCCTTTCCTACCAGCTGCAACCCTTTTTCTCTTTGCTTCTTTTTCAAATTTCCAGTCTCACTACATATGCTTTTTTTATATAAATAAAAGCATCAGTCTTACTAGATCACTTCCAAAATAGGATTAAAAACAGAGAGAATAGAAAGAAACCTCCCTTCCGGGCCTGACATCCCCAGTAGCTCCTTACTACACTCTCCGTCCTCATCCACCAACTGTTAAAGTGTTACCATCCAACCACCAACCTAGGGTTACTCCATCACAATTCCCTTCAGCTTTTCCGCAATACATTGTTAATAACTGTTTCATCAAGGTTACTGTCTTTTATTATAAAGATGCTTCAGGCGTTTGGCAATAAGTCCATATTCTGACAATAAGTTTCAATGGAGCAAAAGCACTGAGAATTGTCAAGTGTTCGCTCCCTTTATTTCTAATGCAATGCAAGAGTACCAATAATTCTCAGAATTGTCATCTTTGGGAGAGACTTGGAAATCAGCGCCCTCCCCATCTCTCTGTTTTTATCCTGTCCTCTCTCACTGATCCTGACCAGCTAGCTGTCTCCCCCCCCCCCCACACACACACACTCTCTCTCTCTCCCTGCTGTACTGACTGCACAGAGCAGAAAAGACAGCAGTCACCAAATCAAACAGACAATTTGCTAACACTCAAGTCACCAAATCCAGGAAACTTTACACATTAAAAGCACAAATCACTCTATCCACTCCCTGACTTCCTTTTTTAAAAAAAAAAAAAATCTTTTATTCTTAACATAAATAAGGAAGGGACCCAAGAAAGGGGAAAGGGAGAAGAGAGGATGGCAAAAGTACTAAGGAAGGGAGAAGACTCACCCCCCCCCACCACCCCAAAGAGACCAAATCATGTAAAAAGAAAGCCAAATCAGTGGAGCTAGATGTCACAAGTTTTTTAAAAAAGAAAAGAAAAGAGATGCTTTGCCCAGTGGCCTCCAAAGAATGCCAGGGGCTCCCAGACTTACATGGTCAGCGAGATTTGTGGAGGAGCCTGAAAGTTCTTCGTGATCTGACTTGGAGCTGCCGTCTCGCTCATCAATGACGAGGTCGATGGGCATTTTCCCCTTCAAACAGCTGATGTACCGGTGGCAGAAGTTATCGCACAGTTCGTGGACCTAGAAGGAGGGCCACGGTGGAGGGTTCAGCTCGGGCTGTTGTTGTTGTTGTTGTTGTTTTGTTTCATTTTTTAAAAGGGGGACGCTGTCATGGTGCGGGGTTGCATTTGGAGAGGGCATCACCCGTGCGGTGTCTTCCAAACTAAGCCTAATTAATGGATGTAATAGTGGAAGCCGAGGAAACAATAGAGTAATTGTTGCAAGCAGATATTATTCTCCAGACATTCCCCTGAGCAACAAGTTACAATGGGGAGGGAAGAAAGAGGACTGGGAAAGAACTGGGCTCGGACTGGGCGTCCAGGGGAGGGAGGACCGGTTTGATGATAACATCAACGTGTAAGGACCTGGGAGCAGCATCAGCATTTGCGATTCAGTAAGCTAGGAGGGCTGCACGTTTCCCAGGGCAAGTGACAGAGCTGCAGGGCAGTGTGGAGACATCCCAGGAAGGGTGATCCCCTCTTGCCTGCACCCAATGCACGCGCAGGGCCCAGGGTGAGCTGAGCTAATAGAGACACAAGCAGGCTGAGCGTCCAGTCACACACAAACGGTTTGCTGCATTTTAAAAATAATGCCGAGCGCCTGGGGAAATAAAGAGGTGGGGGGAGGCTGCTTTCAAAGGCAAGGCTCCTCCGTTTCACCCATCCTCTGAGCCCCTGGGCTGAGGAGCAGTTAGAAGGGAGGACCTGGCAACGTGTTGCTCAACATCTCCAGGTGCTCAATCCCTCCCCTCAGACGGTCGGGGAGGTTTGTTCAAACGCACCCCAACTCAGCTAGGAGAGGGAAGGGCACCTCAGAGCGAGGGGGTGTCATTTCCTGCTTACCTTTTCTAACTCCAAAAGATGAAACCTTAGCACTTGTATTGCCTGTATCATCTGCAAGAGAAGTTTACAGTGTGGAGTTAAGACGCTGTGACTTGGGGGTGGCAGTGGGGGGGTGGGGGGGGGGTGAGGGAACTGGGCTGGGGGCGAGGAAGCAGGCAAATGGCCAGGCAAAAGCCACCCTTGAAGAAACCCTCAGAAAAAACCAAGTGGCTCCAGATCCGCTCTGCCCCCCTGGCCAAGGGGTAGGCTCTCACGGAACCTGAGCCGAAGCATTTGGTGTCTGTGCCCCTGCTGCTCAGTAGAGCTATCTGTTCAAGGGCAGCCTCCTTAGGGCCGGGCCTTCTTCCTCGGCCTGCGCCCTCTTTCTCCGTCCCCTCCCTCGACCTCGACCAGGACACATTTTTTTTAAAAAAAGAAGAAGAAAAAAAAAGGGGGGGGGGCCGCTTCTCTGCAGAGAGAAAGCTTTTTAGAGCAGCACACCCGGCGAAATCCGTCCTCGCTAAAGAAGGAAATACTCCAGATGAATGGCGAGGCAGGCCTTTGAAGGCGGATTTGGGCACTTTTAATATTGAAATCGCGCAAATTAGCAAAAGAATCGCACCCAGAAAAGTGGCCTGCGCCGGCCGGGCCCCCCGCTCCCCCACCGCCCCAGCCCGCCCTCCGCCGCGCCTGGCTTCCCCCGGGGAGGCTGCCGGCCCCGCCGCCCGCCCCGCGCCCGGGGGACGCCGCTCGCGCCTCCCGCCGCCCGCCTCCCGCCCGGGCCGAGCCGAGCCCCGGGCCGCCCGGCCGCCCGCGCGCTGGGCGCTGCGTCCCGCCGGCCGCCCGGCCACCGCGGCCCCGACGCCCGCGCCGCCCTCTACGCCCGCGCCGCCCTCTCCGCCCGCGCCGCCGGGCCCTCGGCTGGTCCCCGCCGCCCTGCCCGCTGCGGCTCGCGGCGGCGGGGCTCCGGAGAAAGTGGGTGCATCTGGGCAAAGGGGTGGGGGTGGGGGACCCAGGCTGGAGAGAGGCTGGAAACGGGGCGCGAAGCCTTACCAAATTGTCCAGCTCTGGGTTCGAGGAAAAAAGTGGCTTTTCGGCGCGCACCTATAAAGAAGAGCGGGGGAAGCCGGCATGAGTTGCCACTCGGTTTCACAGGAAGGGGGGACAGCCCGCCCTGGTCACCCCGGGTCTGCGGCGTGTGGGTGCGGGTGCTGGGGGCGCAGGGGCCGGGCCGGAGAGGGGCTTTGCGCGAAGGACACGAAGCGAGCGGGTGCCTGACCCTTGGAGGGGGTCAGCTTCAGCCGGGCAAGACTCGAGGCCTTTTCGGGGGCCGGCCCCACGGAGGAGGGGTCCCTGGGGCTGCTGGGCTGTGGCCGGGCGCTCCGGGCCCCCCAGGCCCCCCTTCTCCCGCCGCCCCCGGGGCTCCCGGCCGCCCGCACCCCGGCGCCCGACGCGGACCGCCCGCCGAGGCGCCCGGCTTCCTCCCTCCCCTCCCGGGCGGGCGCCCTCGGGTCCCTCCCGGACCGGCCCGGGTCCCCAATTCCTGTCCGAGCCGCTACAGGCCAAGGGGGGTGGGTGGGGGGGGGAAAGGCCAAGCCACAGATTAGGAGCGGGTCAGTCTTAATTCGAGGGTCGAGCCCCCGTCCGCCCGGCTTGGGGGGTGGAAAACAAACACCCGTATGTATCTCCGCTTCCCATTTGCCTCCGGGGCTCGGGGGTGGGGAGGCGCGCGGACGGGGCCGGAGGAGCAGATCGGGTGTCCCGGCCTTTTCCTCCCCTTTCATGTGGAGCCCGCAGGGGCGGGGAGGGAGGTGGGGGTGGGAGGTGGGGGGTGAGGCCGCCGGAGGGTGCGCGGGTCAAGGGGGAGGCCGGACCTGCTTGGCGAAGACGGCGATGTCCTCGTTGAAGGAGTCGGAGGAGCAGACGTCGCCGCCGGCCACGCCGGGCTCCCGGGGCGTGCAGGTCGCCAGCTCGCACTTCTCAAAGACCAGAGCTAACAGAGGAAACAACGGGTGCCTAACGGGCGGCGCCACGCAGAGACACACACACGGACGGAGACGGGGTGCAGAGGGGAAGGAGCAAGAGCTGTGGTCAACAAAGTTTGGAGGGTGCCGCTCCCTTCTTCAACACCGCAGGCACGCACCGCGCCTCGCGCAGCCCGTCTCCTCCTCCCTCCTCTCCCGAGCCGGCCGGCCGGCCGGGCCTGGGCCAGAAACAGAAAGGAAAACCGGCCTGGCTCTTCTCCCCCCATCCCCCAGCCCCCCTCACCCAGCAGCTCAGGGGTCCCCTCCGACCTGCCGGGGAGCAGCCCTGGCCCCGGGCCCCGCCAAGGAAAAAAAAAAGAGGCTCAGCGGGGACGCAGGGAACCGTCCAAGAAGCCCGGGCAGCCCGGAGCCTGGAGCGGGTCCAGCCCCACTGGCTCCCCGCGCTCCGGAGGCCGCCGCGCTCGCCCCGGAGACCCAGCCCTGACCTCCCAAGAAAGGAACACTCTGTGAAATAAAAATAATAATAATAATAATAATAACATTTTTTTAAAAAAAATCGCCTGGACCCCGCACCGGAGCGGGCCTGGCAGAGGAGGCCGGAGCCTTCGCCTGCATGCACACCCCACCGAGGTGGTCTTTCCCCGAGCGGGGGACAGAGGGCTCTTGGAGCCCCTGCACCCCCGGGCCTTTTAAACTTGTTGGCTCTGCTGCTAGGAAAGCCCGGTGCGAGGGGCAGAGTAGGAGGCACCCCAAAGGCCCGCAGAGCCCCATCCAGAGAGAGAGGCACCGTTCCCCGGCAGGCAGGCAGCCGCAGACCGGGCCGGGCGCTGGGACCGACCAGGCGGTGTGCGGGCGCCTCTGCCCTTTGTGTTCCTCCTCCGGGCGGCCGAGCCGCGCTCCGGGATGCCGGGGGCCTCCGGCTCTGGGCTCCGGGGCTGCCGGCCGGCTGTCCCTCCCCGCGGCCTCCCGCCGCCTTCCCCACCGACCGACCCTCCGCGGGGAGAGCCCGAGGGCCGAGCAGCCCCCGTCCATCCCGGAGGGCCCTCGGATTATAAAATAATGTCCAGCCAGCTCCCCACTCCCCACCCCCTCCCCACCCCCAGCGGGGCTCTGTGCAAGCGGCGGCCCCTTCCACCGGCTGCACTTCGAGGCCTGCCCCCTTTATTTACAGAGAATTAAGAAGCGGGTGATTAGGGCTTCCTGGCCCACAGAAGCGGCCCTGATCCCAGCTCAGGCTGCGTTTGGTGCCTCCCAGGCTCTCGGTTGGAAAACACAAGAGGAGAGAGAGAGGGAAAAAAAGTTGCTCGTCCCAGGCAGGAAACTTTCTCCCCCGTCAAGGCCTCTGTGAGTGAGGGGGGCCTGCAAGGGCCAGCTCTGCGTCCTTTGGCCGGGAACCCCGTCCTTGGGGAGCAGGCCCTGGCAAGCTCCCCAAGACTCAGTCACTCCGGGCTGTGGGGTCCCGGGGTGACAGGGCCCTGGGGGCGGAGGAAGCTGCCCCTTCTGGGGACTCAGACCCGGGGGGGGGGGCAGAACGGGGCCCCCTGCACTGTCCTTCCTTAAGGCAAGCGTCCCCCCCCCTCTCTCTAAGCAGAAAAGTAAACTCCCCACTTAGTCCTTCGCCCTCTCGCCTCCCCCACCACCCCCACAAACACACACTCCACACACACACACAGTATGTCAGGTCGTGGTTATGGTGGTGGTGGGGGGGCGGGGGTGGAGGGTTTTACCCGTAGATCGCGTCCTTGTCCCGCTTCAGGGCGTCGTTGACAGCGGATCCCATGCTGGCCGGCATGACATTGGGGTGCGGGGCGTGCGCGCCGTAGTGCTGCGTGGCGTGGAGCGGCGGCCCGTGGTTCAGGTGGTGAACCGGGGGGATCGGCCGCGGCGCGTGAGGGTCCCCGTACATGGAGGCGGGCACCCCTACTCCGTCCATCCCGCCGTAGTGGGGCAGCTCATCGTACTGTCAGGGTCCGGCGAGGGCGAGGGCAGGGGAGGGGGCGCAGGGGGTGAGGGGAGAGGGCGAGGGAGCCCAGGGGGCCGGGGAAAGGAGCGAGGAGAAGGGGAGAAGGGGAGAAGGGAGGAAGGCACCGGGATGGGAGAGGGAGAGCGGCGGAGGGAAGACGAGAGTGGAGGGGGAGCGAGCAGGGGGGGGGGGGAGAGATAGAAAGAGAGAGAGAGGGAGAGGGGGGAGAGGGAGGGAGAAGAAAACAAAAATAAAAACAAAGTCAGAACGGAGGAAAGTACCGAGCACGCGTTAAGCACACACAACAAAACCAAACCCAGCCAGCCGAAACAACGGAGCTGAAAGTTGGGGGAATTTTTTTTTTGTTTTGGTATAATTTTTCCAGCGAAGAAGTCTGAACTGGGAGGAAGAGGGGCGGCGAGGCGGGGGCCGGAGGGGGTGCTGGCGGGTCCCGCCGGGGCCGGAGGCCGGGGGCAGCGGGACCAGCGGGGCCGGGGCGGCCAGCCCGCGGGGCCGCGGAGTCCGTGTGAGGAGGAAGCCCCGATCCCACCCCTCGCCCCCCTCCGCCTCCTCCCGAGGCCCCAATAAATCAAAAGGCGAAATGAAACAAAATAAAGAGGAGAAGAAAAAGCGCCCCTGATCGGGGACGAGGACGCCGAGGACCGACCGGGGGAGCCGGGGGAGCCGGGGGAGCCGGGGGGCCGGCGCCTCCCCGGGGGCAGGGAGCGGAGGGAGGGTGGGGGGGGGGGGGACAACGTGAAAGTTACCAGAAACATTATTTAGCAGCCGATTCCCCGCGTCCTTGGCAATTTCAGAGACAAAACAAGCGGCCCAGGCCGGGCTGGGCGGCGGCGGCGCGGCCGGTGCCCGCCCGGAGCCGCGGCAGCAGCGGCGGCGGCGGCGGCGGCAGCAGCGGCAGCGGCGGCGGCAGGAGAACCGGGGGAACCGCGCGGCTAGGGCACAGGCTGGAGCGAGGCGAAGCGTGTAACAATTGCACGCGCAAACACACACACACACACACACACACACACACACACACACACACCACTCACACGCACTCGCCGCCCGCCCTCCCGCTCGCACGGCGCTGGGACTCGCGCGCCCAGACACGCACACACGCACGCACACACACTCGCACACACGCAAAGGCACGGGCAGGAAAGAAGCCGGGGGTGATTCTGCTGCTATTTTTTAAAAATACCGGCCGCCATCACCGAGCAGCGAGCAGCGGCGGCGGCGGCGGCAGCAGCAGCGGCAGAGGCAGCAGCAGCGCGGAAGGGAGAGAAGCATCGGACAGGCCCCTCTTAGGAGAGGATTTATATCGAGGTAAGTGGTGGAGATTTAAACCTACCCTTTGCGCCATCAGTCTGCGCTCCAATAAACTCCTGGATGTGTCGTATGGTTAATATCCCAGTCCGGATAAGAAAGTGATCTAGCTTGAAGATTCCTTTTTTTTTTTTTTTTGTTTTGTTGTGTCCAAACCAAGGAGACTTCTCCCAATTCTCCAAAATGTTATTTTTTTTTAGGGAAGAAGAAGAAAAAAATTTAAAAAAGCCCAGGCAAGACAACGAAGAGTTTTTTTTTTTCCCTCTGTGATATTTCTTCTTTTTCTCTTTTTTCTTCTTCTTTCTCCTCCTCCTGGTCTTCCTCCTCCACCTCCTCCTCCTCCTCCCCCCCTCCCCTCCTCCTCCTCTTCAGTCCTCCTTTCCCCCTCTTTCTCTTCCGTGCCCCTCAGTTGGGAAGAAAAAAAAAAAAAGAAAAAAGAAAAGAAAAAGAAGGAAAAAAAATTTGTCAAGCCCCCGAACTGAAGGCTACGAGCGGCCCGTCAGCAACCCACATGTAACCGAACTGTCGTGTTTCATGGCTTTTTGCCACTCCAGCTGTCAATCAAAGCCCGGAATGTCAAGGTAGTGAATGAATGATGGTTGATGATGATGAAGAGGAGGAATCTTTCAGACCCGGCTGTGTCTTTTTTTTTTTTTTTCTTCCTTCCTTCCAGTAAAACTCCGCGAGGGGCTTCTGCTTCTTGAATGCTTCCTCCCCCCTCCCCCCCCTCTCTTAGCTTCGCCCCCGTGGTATCCAGTACATGGTCCCCTCTCTCTAAAGTACCGGTCAAAGAAAGCGGGGGAGGGGAGGGGGGGAGCCAAGAAGAAGAAAGAAGAGAAGAAGGAAAAAAAAAACACAAAACAGAATAGTTTGCAAAAAAAAAATTGGACTTCCTCCCCCTCTTTCCCGGTAGGTATTTTGTCTCTCCCTCCTCCCTCTCTCGCCCGTCCTCCTCTCCCTCGCCCGCTCTCGCTCGCTCCCCTTCTCCCTGGGAGATGAGTGAGTGTCAGTAGGTGTTGGCAGGTTGGCGGCTGCCTGGCTTATAGGAGAGCCTCGGCTCGGCGGCGCGGGTCGGCGGCGGCGGGAGAGCGGAATGACGGAACCCGGAAGTCGCGGTGGCCATAGCCCTCGGTGCGGCGGAGACCCATCCCGGGCGCGGGGAGCGGGAGCGAGGAGAGCGCGCCGCGCCGAGGCTCGGCTATGTAGCGAGTGCGGTCGGACGGCCCCGGCTGGGGGGGCCGGGGAGGCGGGGGGCGGGGGGGGGAGGGGAGGCAGGAGCCCAGCAAACCCGAGCAAATCAGCAAGCCAGCTCTTCCGCGGGGACGGCGGGGGGTGGGAAGGGGGGGAGGAGAGGGAGGGGAGAAATGAGAGAGAGAATGAGAGAGAGAGAGGGAGAGAGAGAGAGAGAGAGTTTGTGCACGCGCGCGCGCGCGCGCGAGCGAGGAAAGGGGGAGAGAGAGAGAGAAGAGGACAGGGAGAGCACAGAGAGGAAAACTGCAGAAAACCACAGGGAAAGTACGGTACAGCCTCAGATCTTTTAATATTTTTTTTTAAAAGAAACTTACTTCTAGTTTATTTTCCCATCACTCCGGGCTCATGCCTAACGGGGTCGTGTTGGGAGCGTTTGGCATGGCGCTCTGGCTTTTGTTCCTGTTAATTCCGCGGCCCCTGCTCTTCTGCGAGCCGATTGCAGCGCCGAGGCTTTCCGCTGACATCCAGGGCGGCGGGCTCGGCACTCCGCGCCCCCGCCCGACTGGAGGCTTTCCTCTTTCTTTTCTTTTCTTCTTCTTTTTTCTTTTCTTCTTTTCTTTTCTTTCCTTTCCTTTTCTTGTGGTACTTTCTTCCCGGTGCAGATCCAGGACCCTTGTCGGAACTCATTTTTTTTTTCCCCCAGGAGAAGAAGAAGCCAGCTTAACTCAGAGAGATTTCCCTCCAAGCGTTGCGGAGAAGGGCCACCCTGGAGAATCTTTGGGGGCCGCTGCGGACTTGGGCGGGAGGAAATGGGGAGGGAGTCGTTTGGGCATTTCATGTCTGATTTCGCCACGGAGTGAGTGTGTGTGTGTGTGTGTGTGTGTGTGTGTGTGTGTGTGTGCTCGCGCGCACGCGCGCGCGCGCGCGCCTCCGTCCTAGGTCTCGCTTGGAGCTGGCAAGCCAGAAGGGAGAGAGGGACCGGGAGGAGGACGTCCCGGGAGGAGGACGTCCCGGGAGGAGGACCGGCCGGTCCTCCCCGCCCAGCTTTGTTGCGGTCACCCCGGGCGCAGAGGCTTCCGCGCGGTCACGCCGGCTGGTGGCCGCGCTAATTCCCCGGGGCAGTGTCGCGGGATCGGGAGGCCCGGGTCGACTCGGAACGAACTTTTCTAACATGGAAGAGGAGGGGAGGGCAGGGGAGGCGAGGTAGCCGTCCCACACCGCTTGTGCAGAAAGTAGTCCGGGTGGGCGGCTCGCCCAATCGCCGGCCCAAGCCGCACCTAGCCTCACCTCCGCGCCCGGGGCTTCCCGGCGGCCGCGCGTCAATCACCGGGGCGCGGGCTGGGGGCGGAGCCTGGCCGCCCGCGCGCCGCGCCGCGGACCCCGCCGCCCCCGGGCGCCCCGCGGCCCGGCCGCCGGCCCAGCGCTCCGAGCGCGCTCTCCGCCCAACTCCCCGCTCCCGCCGCCTGCGTCCCGTGCTTCCCCCCGCCCAGAAAAGCGAAAACGGACTGTTCCCCAACAGCCGCCTCCCTCCAACTTCGAACCCTTTCTGGGGAGTAGAAAGTAGTGCATCCACCGAGGGACTTTGACCTGACTTCCCGAGGAATTGGGGGGCGGGGAGAGGGGGCCGTGAGAATAAAGTAGAGTGTGTGTGTGTGTGTGTGAGAGAGAGAGAGAGAGAGAGAGAGAGAGAGAGAGAATGTGAGAAGGGCTGGGGTGGGCTCTTTTTTTTTTTTTTTTTTTTTTGCCCCCTTTCCATCTTCTCTGCTTCACTTGGAGCTTCTCTCGGGCTTCGATCGCAGCCTGCAGACTCCCAAGTGGAGTCGGGGAAATTTGGACCCGTTTTAATAGGGCCGGGGAATGAGCTCCGTGGGTCAATAAAGCCCTCCAAAAATGATGAATGATTGAGCACCTGTGATGATGATAGTGATTACCAGAGCAATTAAACAGTTTGATTAAATGAGCCATCATAACAATGATGTCTGCTGGAAACCGGCCCTCACATATAAAGATAGTGCGGAAGGCCTGGCAGAGCGAGGGCAGCGCGCCGCCAGGGACGGGCTCCGGACGCGCAGTGTTGGCCGGGTGGCCCGGGAAGGGACGGCGGGCCGGGCGCGCCGAGCTTTGGGAAGGAGAATTTGGCCCAGGTTTTCAGCCTGCAAGAGCCTATGGGTATGAAACCAGCAGGTTGGGGGAAGGGTTCTTACCCTCCACCTCCTCATTTTTTTTCCCCCCTAGAAGAAACTCCAAGATTACATGAATCCTTCTTATTTGTTACTGAGTTGCTCCTCGACGTATAATAAAAGGTGAGTAACAAAAGAAAAGAAGACGCCAAAGAAAAGGAAAAAAAAAAGTTGGCTTCCAGAATTTTATTGCCAGGGACAGTTAGGCGAATCCAGTTTAGCCGGGGCGGGAAGGAGGAGAGCGGAAAAAACCAAGCTGGTCTCACCGCATGAGGTTTTGACTTTGCAGGGGAGGGTTTCATATTGGTGGGTGCGAGGTTCCCGGGCAGCGCCGCTCTCAGAGAAGTTTACCCTAGGTCTTTCTATTTTCACTCTTCTAATTTTTTAAAATCTTGCATATTTATTGTTGCCCAAGGGAATTCTTGTTTAAATGTCTGTATAGTAAGTACCAATTACTTCTCTTTAAAAACAAAACAAAACAGTTTCTTTGATACAGGCTCTTTTAAAGATCAACTTTGAACTGAACTCCTGCATCTCAGAGTTTAAAGATGCAACGTTGTTACCTTCTGCTGCTTTTCGTACCGCATTTTTTCCCCTCATGGTGATACCGTGCAGTTAGCATCCCTTCAGCTTCTGTTTAGAAAAACTGCACTAGTATTTTCTTTTAAACCTGTTTCTTGTGAGACACTGCATCCGAGTAAAAACAATTCAGACCAATAGGTGATTTCTATATTTTCAAACACTTTTGAAAATAATAATGGGTTGATTGCTCCGTGATGATCTTGGATTTTACAAAAGAAAAAAGTTTAAGATATATTTTCATCTTTTGGGCGATGCGGACACCTTTTTAACCTGCGAACACACACACACATATTCTCTCTCTTCTCTCTCTCTCTTTCTCTCTCTTTTCTCTCTCTCTCTTTCTCTCTCTCTTTTGATTCTGTAACTTCTTTTCCATTTTATTGAATACTTTAAAGTAAACAACAGGGACAATTTGGTTTGGTGTAGGAGGGAGAGAGAAAAGGGACATTTTAAGATACTGTTAAAGAAAAAAGAAATCTTTAATTCCAAAGACTTCAGTTAAGAAGTGTGAGAGTGTTAAAAGTAACACCCTACTAGAGGGAAATCTGAGGCATTTAAAAATCCTCCATTACTTTAGGTGAGAACTCCAAATTTCTTGCAATTTAAAGAAATTTCACTTACCCAGTTGCATGCCATTTATGAAACTTAGTTTGAAACAGCATCACAGTGCGATGGATTACACACAAGATCAAGTTGGAGGAGATTCAGGGTGTAGGTTCTTGGTCAATCTGATTAACTCAAAGGACTATTACTTCTAATCACCAACTTACTGATGTTTTGTAAAACATTTATAAGAACTTCCCGGTTTCCCCCCTCCGATGGAAGCGATTGCAAAGCAGCAGGGTTGGAATACTTTCAAGCCTGATGGGACCTTGCTGATGCTCCATCCTCAGCCTAGGACCCCTCTGGCAGGCTGCAGTGCTCATCTGCTCTCGCCACATTTGGGGCAAAGGAAAAGTCGGTAGATGGGGCAGGCCTCAGAGACAGGCTGGAGATGAGGGTCGCAGGAGGTGGCACACACCTCCGTCAACAGCCAGCTCCTTTCGCCCAGGCTGGAAATGGTTTTAACAGGCGGTAAAATTTCATCTTGCGGTGTCAAATTGGGGTCATTTTGGGGTTAGAGTTCTCAGTGTCCGAGAGGAGCTGTCCAGCTGCGTGGGGACTCATTAACTGCGAAAGATCTGTTTCAGTAAAAACAATTCCAAGACAATCAGAAGGCTAAAGACCCTCTACAAATCGCATTTTACAAGTGCCCCAGAACAAATATGGATGCTGAAACCTATTTCTTCAGAATCCCAAATAAGGCTACTTAGCTCTGGGGGGGGGGGGGGGGGGTAGGGGCGCTGCGTGTAAAAAAAAAAAAACGAGGTGAAAGGGAGGGGACCAGATCGGGTGGGGGTAAGTGGGAGGGGGAGTGGGCCTCTCAAATTTAAGAGTCTGTTTTTAATCACCTCCTTCTTACTGAAGCATCCCCAGGACTTTTGAGAATTGCTTCTTTTCTATTTTTCCTCTTTTTATTTGGTCTCTACGTGGAATGCTATTGCAGATAACAATCAAGATTTTAAAAGAATAAGTGAATCCCGCTATAGTTACTTAATTTAAGGGGCATTGGCTTTATGGGGGGAGTATTTAATTCGAAATGAGTTTCATGAAGCTAGACTCTATTTTTAGATGAAGTTAAAGGAACCCCTTTTCCTTAAGGAGCCCCTGTGTCCGTTTTTTTCACCTTTTTTTTTCTAGAAAGTTATAGTTCCTTAGCACGGCCACCTTCGAATTCCCCAGAACAGTGAGATCCGAAGTGCTAGTTTTGATTTATGTATTAAAATTGCTGGGTTTAAATCTTTTTTTTTTTGGGGTCCTCTTACAATAGTTAGAACAATTGATGCCAGGCTAGAGGAGCAAATAAATCCATCCTTCATCTTAGTTGTAACTTTAGTTTTAAATTGAAATATTTTGGATTAATCAGATTAGGGAGGGGGCTATATAAGATTACTTTTTATTATTTGTGGAGGTTTTGTCTGCTGGTTTGGAAGAAAGATATTCATTATTTGATTCAAAATTTCCTTCAGGTAAAATGCAAGTGTGATTTAAGATGAGAAGCTGGATGAGTGAGATGCCAGGGGGTTTTAAGAATAAAACCAAATCAATACTTCAAAGTATTGTTTGAAAGACGTTTTCTTGCTTGCATTACTGACCTGAGCAAGTAAAAAAGGATCAAACTATGTTATTCTTCCTCTACCTCTCTTAAGACTCCAACTCTGTCATGAGGTCTTCTCTCTTCCTCTGCTTCGCTGCCCTTTGGGTTCTGAGTGCAACAGTGAATTTTTGTTGCCAGAGTATGTATACATTGTTAGAAGGAGTTTGGTTGCAGCCCCGCGCTCACAGCCCTGTGCCCAGCGTTGCCTGCCGGGACAAAGGCAGCGGGCTCTCCTGCTCCAGACTTGCTGGCTGACAGTTGGAATTTTTGATACGTGTATTATTTGGCGGTTCCCATAACGTGTCTGCCTCTCCCTCCCCACCCCCCTCCACTCCCTGGCAGCCATCTACTTAAAAACATCTCCAGAACCCTCCGCTCATCCCTGTGAACTGTTTTTGACCTTTT
This sequence comes from Vespertilio murinus, assembly GCA_963924515.1. NCBI lineage: Eukaryota > Metazoa > Chordata > Mammalia > Chiroptera > Vespertilionidae > Vespertilio > Vespertilio murinus. The sequence continues at coordinate 152,269,539 of OZ004704.1, forward strand.
CCTGCAGTGTACCCAGCAGCTCAGAAAGCTGTGCCGGGAAGAATTCCACTTCCTTACCTGTTAACTTTGCTCACTCTCTCCCTAATTCGTATTAAGGGGAAGGAAGGGAACCTTTGTTTTGTTTGTTGCGTGGTTGGCCCTTTTGCCCCCTTAGACTTTTTTGATCATGTACCCCCCCCCCCATTCCCCATTCCTAATTAATAACGGTAGAGCACCCCACAATTATCTTCCTACATGAGACGAGGGGAATCATTGCACTTTTCTTGCCTTTCACCTCTCTCTTATTTCTTATTTCTCCCAGTTGTAGCCGCTGCACCCTCCCGCAGAACACCAGCATTTCAATAAATAGCCCTCTAGCGCTATCTGGCGGGGCTCCAACAGCGGCGTGCGCTCGCTGGGGAAGCCTGGCTCCGTCCCGCGCTCCCTTCCTGCCTTCCTTCCTTCCTCTCTTTCCTTTCTCTCTTCCTCCCGTCTCTCTGCTTACCTCCATCCCATCCCCTTTCCCTCTTCCCGCTGCCCCTTCCCTAGCTTCCACCGGCACCCCCAGGGCCAAGGGCTCGGGAAGAGCCGGTCAGGGGCTGATGCCCTCGGAACCGACTGATGCTCTTTCGGCTCCCGCCTCCCCCCCCCGCGCGGGCCGTGCACATCCTGTGCCTCTGATCAGCATCTTAACGCGGCCGGAGTCTCAGCGTCTCCCCGCTGGTGCGGACTGGAGGGGCTTAACACGGCATTTCTGGAGTTTGGAGGGGAGGAAGCAGACGCTGGGATCCCGGCGAGTGGATCCCAGCTAAGTTTTGGGCCAAGAGGCCGCGTCTGTCTCCGTGGGAGCGGGAGGAAGGGTCGGGCTTCCCAGGCGTGGGAAGAACGCCGCGGCGCCCGCCTGGGGGAAAGGGCTGGTTGGTGTGGGGGTGCCGGCCCCCCCACGCCCCCTCAGGTCCCGCCAGGCCGGATCCGACACCGCAAGGAAATGCTCAAGTTTTTGTCCTGGGCCTGTCCAGAATTTTATTTTTATTTTTAAATGTGAACTAGCTGTACCCCCCCACCTCCCCCGCCCGCCCCCAACCACCACTCCCATGGGATTTGGGGAGGAATGGGGGGTGTGTGTGGGGGGAGAATGGGAGAAGGGCAGCTCACTGGAGACCCCGCGGGCAAAGGGACTTCGGGACGCACGCCTGAGGATGCGGCACCCACCAGCGTCCGCGCTCCTTTCTCACAGGGATTTCGTCTTTTTTCTTACGTGTGGCTTAAAAGGAAAAACAAAAACCAAAGCCACTAGCTCGCAAACCCTGCAGGGTATGTGGGGAACCGGCAGGGGAGAAGGGGCAAAGGAGATATTCAACTCAACTGGGTGCTTTAGATACTCTAGTAAAATCTCTTTCTCTCTCTCTCTCTCTCTCTCTCTCTCTCTCTCTCTCTCTCTCTCTCCCCCCTCTCTTCCCCCTCTCTCCCCCTCTCTCTCCCTCCCTCTCTTCTTTCCTCCCTCCCTCCTGCCTTCCTCCTTCTGTCCCCCACCCACCCACTCACACACACACTGAGCCTAAGACAACTGTCCAATCCTCCCTTTGAGCAAATTTCTTCCATCTAGTTCTAGAAATAGAGGAAAGGATACGGGGCATGGGGCGGGGGGTTGTGAGGAAGAGGGATTAAACTCATGCAACTTTATATCTGCAAATTTTAAAATTCAGGTTTGACCTTGCAAAGTAAAAGTGAGGACTGTATCCCGGATACAGACCCAGAAAGCGACTACCTGAAGCCAGGGGACTTCAGCCTGCAGTGTGTGTGATACCAGACAAAGACCTCGGCCGAATTCTGAAATCCTCCCTGCTACCGGCCCCCAATCTCAAAAACAGAATAGAAAAGGGGGGAGGGAGGGCGACACAATCACAGGTTCCCTCCCTCAAGAATCTCACCCCCACCTCCCCGCTGAAGGAAGAAAGCACAGGTCGGGTGAAATTAATTGAGGGCTGTTATTGGGTCATCATTAGCCAAGGTGCAAATAATTGCAGCCCATTTTTACTTAAAATTGACCAGCCCCAGAGTGATAGATCGATTCAGAGTATAAAAATGATGTATCAAAACATCAATGTCGATTATCTGAAATATTGTAGTCGAATTTTTTTTATTGCTTCATCGGTTAAGTGTCTGAAAGTGCAGTGTTCAAACATATATTTATGTTGTCAATACTGTCAGAACTGTCAGTTTTACTATTCTGGATTTGTACCGCATTTCGAATTTACTCATTTACATAAAATGCCCACCCTAGGATTCCTCTACCCCCCCCCACCCCATCTCTCTCCTCTCCCAGCTCTGGAAAAATCCTTGTCAGTTCCTTCAAAGGATTCAGCAATCGTCCTCTAAGCTACAGTGTGCACTGCCTCTATTACTCAATTTTCCACATCGGATTACATGTCTTTTTCACCATTTGTAACTTTCAAAGGGAGCCTTCCTCCTTTTCCCTCAACTCTGCCTCCTCCAGCCTTTTCTCCGAAGTAACATTGTAGCCTTTGGAAAGCGTCAGGTTTAAATATCCACATCTCTGCTCCAAGTAAACCACTTAGGTAGAAAAACCGGACCCTCCGTGGCGGCACTCCTGTGAACCGGCTACAATGGGCAGACGTCCTCACACATGTCAGGGCCCGTCACCAGATTAGCTGGAAGATCGAAATCTTCCAGGGAAAATGGATCTGGAAATACAGTTACTTTTCCTCTCTCTCTCTCTCTCTCTCTCTCTCTCTCTCTCTCTCTCTCTCTCAATGCTATGATAGGAGAAAAAACTAAATAATACATATAAATGAAAGGTTTTACCTTTAAAAGCTTTGAACTCAACCGAAAGACACAAGTTGGGAGTAGAATTGACAGTTTTAATTCTACCCATTTTCACCTGCCACGTCAGATCAGAGACAATCATTTATTGGGGGGGTGGGGTGGGGTTGGGGGTTGGAATGCAAAACTCGAATCCACTTATTCTAAATTTTAGGATAGTCTCTATCCTAAAAATCACCGAGAAATCAAATACGCTTAGTGAAACAGGTTTCCACTGCTAGAACCTGGACTAATTGAAATTTATAAATTCACATTCTGCCTAATTTTATGCCCCCCCCCCCCCCCCGCAGGGTTCCCTTCAAGTCTGATTGGAAAGACGGGGCCACTTCTGGATGAGTGTTATGGAAATGCGTTTCATTTCCATAACACTGAAGCACTTTTTTTTTTTATAAACCTTTTAATGTATTTAAATAAATCTTGCTGGACATTAAGAGAAGCTACGCGCGCACAAAGATAGCTTGGCTTTATGCCTTCGATCCAAAGTATTAGAAAGAAATCCAGAATCCAACTGAGAAGAAGTCTGCTCACACCCTTCCCTGCCTTTAAAAACAAAAGAAAAGCAGCAAAAGAAGTTCCCCGTGTGTATCTGCATGTCCGTGTGCGCCTGTTTATAAACATCTCCCGGCTCTTGTCTGCCTAGTAGCTCCCTCCCTCCTGCCTCCCCCTCGGAGGCTGAGGCATCCAGGGATGGCCCCCAGAGAGCTGTGTGTACTCAGTTTTTAAAAAATCTGTCCGCCATGTACAAGTGTTACTTCAAGAAATCCATCAGCCTTCCACAGATACTTCCAGCCTGGCCGCGATGATCCGCAGAAGAGACCTGCCATCACTTTCTCACGTCCCTAGGTGTGGCCGTGACGCAGAGGAGGGGAGAGTGGCTGGGACGCCTAATCACGGCTGGGGAGGGAGGGCGCGGGCGGGACCCCGGGAGGGGGGGGGCCTACCTGTCCCGTCCCCAGAGAGAGGGCTCCGAATCCTCCCGGGGAATATTTGGGAATGGTATGGTAACTTTTTTCTTTTTCTTTCTTTCTTTCTTTCCAAAATGCCTTTGGGGAGAAGAAGTGATACTCTTGTGTCACAATTAGCGCAGACAATAAAAATAATTGGAAAAATCAGTTGGAATTTCTGAGTTTTTAATTACGTTCAATTTTGCGCTAAGCCGTAAAATTACCAATGCCCCTCAATTAAACACTCTCCTCGAGGAAAGCGTTTAGGAACAATTATTCCTTAATCAGGATGAATGCGAGCCACAAAGGATGCTTCTCCACATCAAAGGGAACGTCCTTCGACGTTACCTTTTAGTCATAAGTAAGAGGATTAATTCCTATAATTAGGGGGATAAATATGTGCATAAATACATCTCGGGCGCTCTCCTTTAACACACACACACACACACACACACACACACACACACACACACACACTCGCCATTTCAGTCTGTGAGAGACGAGGCCGTGGTCGGTGAGGGGTTTTAATTGCCCGTCCTTGCCCACCCCCCCCCCCCCGCCCTTGCAGACCGACGGCCGGGACCGCGGAGACGCGGGCGCGGAGCAGCGCAGCCCCTCGGAGGCACACACAGGCGCGCGGGTGTACGCGCAGAGACGCACACGGGACCCGCAGGAGGGACAAAGCTCGGGGTTCCCCAGACCCCCGCCAATCCCAACGCGGTCCTCCCTCCCCAGACAATAGCCCTTTCCCCGCCCTTGCTCCTGCCCTGCGCCCTCCCCGTCGGTCCACCGGCCCGGGAGAGCCGGGGTGGGGGTGGTGGTGGTGGGGAGGGTGGGGGTTGGGGGAGGTCCGGGGGGGGGTCCCCGCCCCGAGCCCAGGCTTCAGGTGGACTCCTCAGGCTCCGCACAGGAACGGAGCCTGACCTTTTAAAGCTCCGGTGGTGTGGATATCTCATTTACCTAATGACTTTATGTCACCTAGGAAGAAGGTCAATTTCCTCTTAACCTTTCCCCCGCTGCTGCAGTAAGCATTCTCCCCTGATCAATGGTGGCTGAAACAATCAATGCCCATTTTTATGATCGCTGGCAAACGCCGTCTCTGGGCGGGGTGTCCGCGCGCGCCGGGCCCGCTCGGGCCGGGGCGGAGGCCGGTCTGCCCGGTGCGCCCCGCTCCGCCGCCGGCGCCGGGGAAGCCGCGCTCCGGCCGCGGGGCTCGGAGGCCTCGGCCGGCGCCCAGCCCCCACCCGCCCGCCGGCCGGCCGGCCGGAGTTGTCACTAATCCCAACCTGATATTCGCCAGAGCTCCCTGGGTCACCAAGCGCTCCCCGCCGGGCCGGCTCCCACCGCCCCTCCTCGGCGTGTTTTCATTTCAAAGTCTGCAGGCTAGGTTGCCCCGACCCCGAAGGGTGTGTGTGTGTGTGTGTGTGTGTGTGCGTGTTTGTGTGTGTGTTAGTTTCATTTACATTTTAAAAAAATTATTTTTGCCTTTTGCAGCATGGATCTCTCATAGTTCCTTCACTCGGTCTCCCCAGGCTAACTTTGCACAAACAAAGCAACAACAGAAGCTCAGAGAGGGTGGATTCATGAAGGGTAACTGACAAGAGTCTCTCTCTCTCTCTCTCTCTCTCTCTCTCTCTCTCTCTCTCTCTCTCTCTTTCTCCCCTCTCCTCTCCTTTCCGTTTTTCCCTCTCTTTTCTCTTTTCTCACTTTCTCCCCTTCTTACCTTTCTCCTCCTCCACTCCCCTCCCCAAATACCCAGTTATCCTAAAAGATAGGTTTCTCAGATTTCTTAGATGCCCTTATAGCCCCCAGTCTGGGGAAATTACTAGGGAAACTGTTAAGTCACAACTAATTTGGAGGTGGATTTGAAGTCAGTTCACCATTTTTTATCTCTAGAGGGTCTAAATATGAGCCCCTTTCACCTTCCAATCTCTCACCAAGTAGCAGACTGTCACACACACACACAGGGCTTCTTTGAGGAGAGGGTCCTCTTAGCTACTGGTTTACCACGGGGCGCTGGCATTTCTTCTCCCTCAGTCCACCCCAGCCCCATTTTCACTCACTACCGAGTATCAAGCAATCTAAAAGCTGCTTAGCAAGGACTTAATGGTGGGAAAACCACTTTTCTTGGAAAAGGTGTCTCGCCCAGGGTTTTTGGAGATTTCTTATGATTAATTAGCTAGTTAAAACTGAGCCTCACCGAAACCGGTTTGGCTCAGTGGTAGAGCATCAGTCTGCGGACTGAATGGTCCTGGGTTCAATTCCGGTCAAGGGCATGTACATTGGTTGTGGGCACATCCCCAGTTGGGGGTGTGCAAGAGGCAGCTGGTCGATGTTTTTCTCTCTCATTGACGTTTCTAGCTCTCTATCTCTCTCCCTTCCTCTCTGTAAAATATCAATAAAATATATATTTTTTAAAAACCTGAGCCCCAAACTGGATTTTCTCTCCTGAGAGTGTTCTTTCAGGCCATGAAGACAGTCTTTGAAAAAGTATTAAAGTGCCCCTTTTCTTAACTCATAGTGCCTCCTTACTTATGGGCAGATATGCTGCTGAAATTGGGGAGTTTGTCAAATAATCAAAACAAAAATGTAAGTATTCTGCCTTAAAAGGTGGAGTAAAGGATAAATCGCCTATCGGGGCATAACAATACAAACAAAAAAAGGCATCTGAGTTCAAGGCTAGGCGTATCTGGGCCAAACACTCACCGTTCCCCCACCACAGCCTCCCAAGTCCTGACGTTACAGAGACAGCTGACCAAGCCACCACTCCCGCCTATCTGAACAGGAAGCGCCATGCTCGCCTTGGTCCGAAAGGTGTTGGAGTCGTGACCTCTGAGAGGCAGGCAGAACAGGCCAGGTGCAGGACCTGACCTGTGAGGAGGCGGGGCCAGTTCCCAGTATTGCCACTTCTCTTCTTGCTTCATACCAGGAAGTACATTTGCAAGCCTCACTGAATCAGATTCTGGAATCAAATGGGCATCGAAGGCTGGGCCAACCCTGAGCTACCGTTTATAACATCCTGGGCTCGTAAAAGATTTACTTCCTATTCCCAACAACCGATTTGCGGACTTTCTGGGACCACAACTTGTTCGTAAGTCAGGAACCACTTGTAGGGCAATAGTTCTCCATTATTAAGAGCCCTGAGTAGGACTTTTACCTCTATTTGACGAAGGAGCAGGCAGATTGGGGGTGGACCCCTAGACCTCAGATAATTACGGTACTACAGTCTTTCCTCTTACATAAGTAAATTTCATCCTCACACAAGGAATAATTAACCACCTCTGACTAACTCTATGAGAATTTCCTTTCTTAAGGGCCCCCACAAGGATTTTGAAGGATATGTTTAATACTGGCGTTTAGTTTCACTTCATTTAAACATCTTGCATTCTGCTCACTTCTTCCACAGTCTACTGAGACACATTTAGTCTGGTCTTGGGCTGTGTTTTAATTCTAGCACATGCAATAGGAAAACCCAATCATCAGTTTACTCAGTGTTTGCTCCCCACACTACACACTAGGTTACTCTTTGGAAAAGAAAACATTTTTAATTGTGCTTAATTTAGAGAACATGTTAGAAGATAATTTTAAAAGAATAATATAAAAAATACTATTTTCTCCCTTTGACTGTCTACCAACTCTGTCCCTACCAGTGTCTCAGTCAAGGGTTAGAAATCAAACCATCAGGATATATATACACTGTTAAGTATGGGAACAGAAAGAAGGACCACACAGACCACTAGCTGAGGTCTCTTTAAGGCTCATGCCCTAAAAGGAAAGACATCTCTTTCAAGCATCTCTAAAGAAGGGGGTTAAATTGGACCACTTGTGAGGCTGTTTCTAACCTCAGAAGGACAAAAAAGAGATTCTGGTCACAGTCAGAAGCCCGGGCTCCAGACTCTGACAGAGAGGGGCTGAATCCTGGAGCTGTCCCTGTGCTAATTGTATAATCTTAAGTAAGACACATCACCTCTTTGAACCTTGGTGATCTCATGTATAAAAATTAGGAGAACTATACTTAATGTTACTGGGTGTCTGCTGTTGGCTCCTCCAGATCCTCTCATTACTTATTCCCATCTGCTCTGTGGTCCTGGATGCTGGCAGGGATGGTTTCAGAATGCTACCGTGGTCCTTGCTTCCTGTCAGGTTTGCATTGAATGGGTAGAGTGAGGTACTAATCCCAGGGTCTCCGTGGGCTGGCTGCACCTCCCCACAGCTCCCCCAGCCCTCTTCACAGAGCTCCCCGGGTTCAGGTAACCACTGTCCTCTCCATTATTAACTAGGTTGGGGCTCTGTACTGCCCCTGGTTGTTTCCTCATGCCCGCTCACAGCATATATATATATATATATATATATATATATATATATATATATGATTGATTTTTTACAGAGAGGAAAGGAGAGGAGAGAGATAGAGAGCTAGAAACATCAATGAGAGAGAGAGACATTGACCAGCTGCCTCATGCACACCCCATACCGGGGATGTGCCCGCAACCAATATACATGCCCTTGACTGGAATCGAACCTGAGACCTCTATCCACTGAGCCAAACCGGTTTCGGCGCGCTCACAGCTTTTTAACATAGTCCTTTTAGGAAGCGCTCCTCAGATTACCCAGTTTGATATGCACCATCTGTTTCCCCGCTGCACCCTGACTGATACACCTTGTAAATTTGTTTGGAGGATTAAAATGAAATGAGATAATATATATGAAGCACAAAGCACAGTTCCCTGTATATAGGAAAGGCCCAAGAAAACACAACTTTTAGTTATTGTCTTCATTGTTATTTGCTGCAACCTCCTCATTTTACATATGAGGAAATGGAGGCCCAGCGGTTAGGGTATGAACTCAAAGTCTAACTAACCCCAGAGAGTGACATCCCTGGGACCAGGCAGGGCCATTTACTTCAGCTCTCAGATCCCTGCTTTTTCCACAGAAGCTTGTTGGGCAAAACAGTTGGGGGCGGAGGGAGATCCTTCAGTCACACATGCTGGAGGAAGGCTGAGATGAGGTAGAGGCAGAGGCGCACGAGATAATAGGCGCCTATCCATGTAGCATTGGATTTGTCTCTGCTAAATTATTGCTGAAATAATGCATACTGCTGCAATTTGGAATCCAGTGATTTCGCTAAGAATAGACTAGGTATGTTACAGGAGAAGCAATGTGTACTTGACAGGTTAAAAACAAATTTATGAACACATAATTGGAAGTTTTGCCAGGAGGCATTATACTGTTTCTAAGACATATAGGGAATTTTTTCAAATAAAGACTGATTTTTGCATTAGCGGTGCAGATTAAGTATGAATTTGCTAATTCTTTATGCTGTTGTACTCCAAACTCATACAGAACCTAAACACCAAATTCCTGCCCAAGAAATCTGCAACTTGGTAATACCAGCAACATGATGGAAACCGTTAATTCTCACTTTTGTTCAATTATGCATACAAGTTTTTATTAACCTTGTAATACTCTCCGGGAACTTTTGTGGGTGCTAACATATCAATTAGATATATTCTCGGTTTCCATGGGTTCACAGAGTGAAACAAAGGTAGGTGTATTAGCAGATTTTGGTATAAACAAAGGTAAAAACCTGCCTAAGTAACTGTGGGCACCTTGAAGAGGTTGAGTGGAGTGAGGAGCATTGAGAGAAGAGATTTTCCTGGGTCAGAACTGGGTCTTAGCAAAGAGAAATCTGTCTCAGTCCACTTACATTTGAGCCTTTCGGATTCTTCTAAATTGATTATATCAATTTATTAATATTTAGCTCTTACCGATATAAATATTAGCAATAAAACAAAGAAAAGCCCCACGCATATAATACTGTATTACAGTGACATATTGGCTGAGGTATATGTGGAAACTTAGAAAAATTTATGTTTCTTTTGGTGACTAGATTGTGTGACAGGAAAAGAAGGGTATATTTAAAAGATGGTATTTGCCACAGCTGGTTTGGCTGAGTATCGGCTTGAGGATTAAAGGGTCCGGGGTTCAGTTCCAGTCAAGAACACATGCCCAGGTTGCAGGCTCAATCCCCAGTGCAGGAGGCAGCCAATCAATGATTCTCTCTCATCATTGAAGTTTCTCCCTCTCCCTCTCCCTTCCTCTCTGAAATCAATAAAAATATATTTAGAAAAAAATAAAATAAAAGAGATATTTTTATACAGACTCTTTGGAAACTGTTACCTTCAAAGAAGATTGCTTAAATGTACTTTACCAGTTAGATCCCATTTCTATAATGAGTTAGACCAGGCTTTATTTGAGATGTAAACATATTTTTTGAAAAATGAGTTGGGACCAATGCAGGGAGAAGAAAGTAGGGCCATTTATTTCAGTACCCAGAATGCATTTATATACAATTGGATATACTAATAAAAATAACACAACTTAAACAGGTTATTTCTAACTATTCATCCCAAAGTGGGCCTTTTGCATCTCAACTGTAATTGATAAATGTGATACCTAAGTACAATGGACTTCACCATGGTAAGTAATGCTGATAAATATTTGTGTCTCTTTTTTGAAGTTCAAACTGAAACATTATGTAACTCTGGCTTATTGTCATTCAAGTTGCTCTTGTCCAAAGACCTTGATCATCCTCATTTGGTTCATTCTTTATTTGACAACCCAACGCCAAGATTCATCTCTATTCACATTGTGTTTGTGTATGCACATATCTGCATTTCAGCCATCCACAATTATAGCTGCACTTCAGACTTAAAGTTACTTTCATGATCTCAAATGTAGATATTCTTTTTTCTTCCTCTCTCCCTCCCTTCCTTTCTTTTACCTAGCATATCATTTTTTGTTTATTTCTAGCATATCTTTATAATCTATTAAAATAACCATTTTTCTTCATTATGACCCTCTTTGTTATGTCTAGTACCTCAATCATTTTCTGCCAGTTCATTAGTGACATTTCATATACTTTTACTTCCACCCAGTTTAAAACATCAAGAAATGTATCTTTAAATTTTTTTCTGTTTTAAAAGTAATACATATATACTCATTAAAGACATTTTGACAGTATTAAGAGAAGATAAAAGACAAAAAAAATCACCCATAGACAAAGTATCCAAATCAAGTTATTATCAGAATGTTAGTGTGTACCTTTGCTTCTTTTCTAAGCATAGGTAACTACAGACACCTCGAGGAGATCGAATAGGGTGTAGTTTTTTATGTGGTTGAAATTGTACTTCGCATAAAATTTCCAGCTTAGGTAAACATTTGAATTCTTTATCACCATCAATGTAGACGTCATCAATTAATATAATTTATTTTCCATTGTGCTATTATTGAGCTCCAATTTATTTATTTTTATTTTTATATGCGATCCTGTAATAAGTATTTTTGTGTATAAAAGTTTTTCAAAATTCAGTGATTTTCTTAAAATGGACTTAGATTAAAGAGTTTGAATGTATTTAAGTCAACATCCCAAGCCTCTCTTGATTTTTGAACTTTTTGTCATGACCTCCATGAAAATTTCCATCTTAATTATTTTCTGTTCCTCTGACTGCATAGTCACCTTTAATATTATATATATATATAATATTTATAGTGGTTACATTGGTTAATAACATTACATAAATTTCAGGTGTACAACATTATAATACAACATCTATATACTCTATAGTGTTCTTACCATCTGAAGACTAGACTCCTCCCATCACCATATATCTGAATAGTCAACATTTGAGGGAAGAAGTCCTGAACACATACAATTCATATGTATGCTCTGAAGCTATCCATTTTCAGTGTCAACTCCTTCCTTTGACAATAACTCACTTTCTCCTCTAATTCCCTGTCCCTTTCTCTTTCCATCCTCTTCCTCTTTTTCCTTTTTTCCTGTGTCTACAAACCACTCAAAAACCCCTAACTACTCTCTACTCTCACCCCTCTCATTCTCAGGTGATTTCTCTTCCTCCTTCACTGAAGCTAAGGATTTCTGGTGTGAGCTTTCTAATATTTTCTCTGTTCTTTCTGTTATTTCCTGTTCTTTGAGTCATACATTACTCTTTTTTTTAATAAGATTGACTACTATTATCTTTTTACTTTTATAAAAATATTTGTTACATATACAAGCATATATGCAACATATTTGGCTTTTATAAAATGCAATAATAAAAAGAATATCTGTGAACTAGCCACTCAACTTAAGAAGGGAACTTTGCATATATTCATGTTTTCTTTCCTTTTCATCTTTTTACTGCTGCTTTCTAGGGTACATACTCCCCTGAATTTTTAAAATTAGTTTTTGATCATTATGTGAGGTTAACTAAATGAAGAGTTGTAATCATTTTACAATAAATATATATCAAATTATTATGTTGCACACCTTAAACTTATGCAATGCTATATGTCAATTATGTCTCAGTAAAACTGAAATAAAATTAATAATAAAGCATGACTCCATCTACAAAAAGCTTTTGTGTGCATGGATTACTGAACTCCATATATTTTATATAAACTATATAAATTATATTCAATATAATAACATAATATATTATTAATATATATCTTCTTAATCTCTTTATATTCTATATATTTGTATTATATGTATATATATATTCTTAAACAATGTATTGTTTCATTTTGCTTTTTTTTTTTTTTAAAAAAAGGTATCATACTCAATGTAGTTTTTCTGGCTTCTTTTTCTCATTCAACATCACATTTTAAAGATTAATTTTTTATATGTAGCTTCAGTTCACTCCTTTTATTTCTGCTTGATATATCTTTATATAAGTATAACACAATTTATTTACCTTTTCACTTTTAGGTTGTTTCTAATATTATTGTTGTTGCTGCTATTATAAAGATCCTGTATAAATATTATGGTATGTGTCTCTTGATGTTTATGTACAAATAATTTTTCTAGATTTCGAGTATAAACCTAGTGGTGAATTGTCAGATTTTTTTGGTATGTAAATGTTCAATTTTCCTAGATAACATGAATTATTTTCCAGTGATTATGTTTACTTTTATTCCTGCTAATTGTATGTAAGACATTCTATTATCTACATCCTCTCTAACACCTGGTAATTTTGTCTTTATTTAAAATGTATTTTGAAGAAAATGACTTTTAAATTTTATTGTAGTTTAACTTAGCAATATTTTCTCTTATGGCTTGTATTTTTTTTGTTGACTTGTATAAAATACTCTTTCATATCCTAAATTTATATATTTTTCAAATAAAATCCTTTAATAAATATTATTGTGGGGTTTTTTTTGTACTTAATTCTTTAACCAACAGGGATTGATTTTTGTGTGTAGGAGTAAGAATCCATTTTCATTTTCTCTGTATGGATAACCCACATCCCAATTCCATTACTTCCCCGGTGATCTTTAGTCCATCTCTCTCATATATCAGTTTGTCTATAAATTCTTTGGGGCTTCAATGTAGATAATAGTATAATCTACAGAAAATGACAGTTTTATTTCCTTTTCTCCAATTCTAATTCTATGACTTTAATACTCTCTTTTTCCTTCTTTCCCCTCTCTTTCCTTTTCCTTCCTCTCCCACCTCCTCCTCTCTTTCTTTTTCTTTCAGTTGTATTGCCTTTTCTAGCACCAGATCTTCAAGACAATGCTGAAAAGAAGCATTCTTAAATAATGGGCATCATTATCACATTCCCAATTTAAATGAGTGTTCTAGCATTTCTCCATGAAGAATGCTATTTACTGTAGATAATTGATGACAATCTTTATCAGGTTAAGGAAGTGTTTTTATGCTCATGCCTAGTTTTCTAGGAGCTTTTTTGTTTTTTAACAATAAATGATTGTTAACTTTTGTTGAGTAATATAATTTTTGAGAATGATCATTTTTTTTCCCCTTTACTCTGTGACTGTGGGAAATTTATTTTATAGTTTTTCTAATATTAAACTAGACTTGTGTTTCTGGACTACATCCAAGTTGGTCATGATAATATCTTTATTGCACCCCAGCTAGGTTTACATTATAAATATTTTGCTTAGGATTTTTGAATTTCTATTGATGCAAAAGAATGGCCAGACCAGTCATTTTTCCTTTTTATCTTTTCTCTCCCTCCCCCCTCCTTAAATTTTGGATCATCTTTGCCTAATCTATTGGCTTTGTATAATAAATTAGAATTAGGGAAGTTATCCCCATTTTTATTCTCCAGATAAATTGATATATGATTGAAATCTGTTTCTTAAACATTTGAGTTTACTATAAAAATACTATTTGCTTTCTTTTAACAGATAATTCTTAATTTGCTGATTAAATTTACTTAATAATTATTATATGACGATTCAGATCTACTACTTCTTTTGAAGTAAGGTTTTGTAGGTTATAATTTCATATGAATTTATCTATATTATCTAAGTTTTCAAACTTACTGCATAATAAGGTATTTTAGTCTTTTCATACTATATTTTAATGTCTGTTGTACCTATATACATGTTCACTTTTTTATTGCTATAATTTTATGGTTAACAGGATCCTGTTGTGCTTTTTCACATTTCTTAAGATATGCTTAGCTGGCCCGAATGAGCATCAGGAGAGAGAAGGCACCATAGGCAGTTTACTTGGATTCAGTTTCCTCCTGTTGATTATTAATCTCAGGGATCCTTGATAGTCTTTCACATATGAATGATTTACAGCTGGTCTTGAAATATTTCTTTAAAAAAAGAAATCTAATGATTCTCCTTAAGAATCCTATTTCAACTTTGAATTAAACAGATACTTTTAAAACTAGAAACTACCCAGTACGAGAACATAAGTTTTACTTTAATCGCTTGCTTCCTAAATAGCAGATTTTTAAAACTCTGTGTGTATGTTTGCTGTGTGTGTGTGGTTATTTTGTCACATTGCTGTATAAAAATCACATATGTATGGGAGGTCAAACTATGAATATATGAAAGTATGTGTTTTATGTCATTAGTTCTTGCAGCAATATCTGGAAATATACCACTAACATAATTACTCTCACTTTAGAGTTAGGAAAATAGAGAGATTAAAAAATAGTTTTTAAGCTACCACAACAAATTAAGGTAAGAACCCAATTGATTTCACTGATGTATTCCTAATCTAGATTTTTAAAAATCTTCTATAGAAATTGCATATGTTTATAATTAGCAAAGGTGTCTCTAGGGCTGATTTGTTGGATGGGCTAAAGGAGCTCTCATTTAAGGGCTGTGCACGCACTCCCTGTGACTAGAGACAAGCCCACAATCACAATGGACACCAGTGTCAGTTAAGTCCCAGAATAAGAGGATCAATAAGCAAACTACACTTAAAAATATACTTTTCATACTTCTAGTTTTTGGCAACACGAAAAAAGGACATTTTCTAGCCTGCTATTAAGAAATCTACAGTAAAATAGGACAGTGTAACTTTCTATACCTTAAATACAAAAAACAGTGTTTTTATTTTTCCAAAAGGTAGTGTTTTTTTTAAATAACCATAAACCTGAGATACGATGTACTTAGATTCCCTGGGAGATAAATTAAGCAATAAAGGGGTGTCCTACAGGTTAAAGTGAGTAATGCATTCATTCATACATCTTTTAAGAACCACTTTATATGGGAGCCAGAGTGGTGTATGGCTGGGCTGAGATTCAAAGAACTTGCTTCCAGCACCGTGACCCTCAACACATCTCTGGCATTATCTGTGCCTGGCCCTTTAGATAATATCTAAAGATGTCTCCAGATCTGTGGTCCCATGTAATCTAGGCTAATAGAGAATTACCTGGTCTTCCTCTCACTGACTAGACAAAAGGGTACTGGAACTATAATCCTGAGAGCTCCTGATAAGAATAAATCATGGATAGCTTGGGGCACAGGAGTGATGAGAGGGAAGGTAGAGAAAGATTGAACTGATTTGGTACCATAAAATGTGTTTGATTTTCAGTAGTGAATTACTCGTCTTGATCAGACAAGTCGCTACTATTTAGGTTTCTTAAAGCTCAAAAGAAAACAAAACCCAACAAACAAACAAACAAAAAACCCTGAATTTATCCTTTTGAGAAAGATGCAAGTGAAGCTTAAAGGCGTCAACTTATTTTTAGATCACAGATACCAGGTTGAACTGGTCAGCTAGACGTCAGAACAGGAAACCATATTACAAATCATAAAATAATTTTCATTCATGCCATGTGATTAGATGCATGAGAAGGTGCATTCTTCTCTGGGTGGTAAGTTTCTAGAAGGCCAAGAATGAAAAGTTCAGAGTACATTTTTGAGCCCTAAAATTTGCAACCTGTGGGCCTGAGATGATGTTACAGCAGCACACTAGAGGCCGCACCCTGGCTGTGGATTCTATTCTTCCAAAAGCAGAAATACACTTTGTGGGCTCTGCTGGGTGTTTAGGAGACTGAACAAACCTTGGAGGATTCACTCTGCATTTTTCTTCTTCTTGTTCCCAGAAAGGTAGACTCATTGTGGACATGTGGCTGGGGCACTGACTTAGAACAGGCAGGAGAGATTATATGTTTACATGCTTGGCAAACTTGGACACTGGAACATGCTGTTCTGTGAGTGTCCTCCTGGGAGTTAGTATGTAAAAGACATGGTGCTTGGCTGCCTCTGTGCATCAGTTAGAGTGTTTGGCTGCAGGTAGCAGAAAACCCACTTCAGGAGAAACTGGTTTGGCTCAATGGTAGAGTGTCGGTCTGCGGACTGAAAGGTCCCGGGTTCGATTCCAGTCAAGGGCATGTACACTGGTTGCGGGCACATCCCCGGTAGGGGGTGTGCAAGAGGCAGCTGGTCGATGTTTCTCTCTCATCGACGTTTCTAGCTCTCTCTATCTCTCTCCCTTCCTCTCTCTAAAATATCAATAAAATATATTAAAAAGAAAAACCACTTCAGATTGGCCTAAGTAATCCTATATAATAAAACCCTAATATGAGCCGAAACTGGTTTGGCTCAGTGGATATAGCGTCGGCCTGTGGACTGAAGGGTCGGTCCTAGGTTTGATTCTGGTCAAGGGCATGTACCTTGGTTGTGGGAATGTCACCAGTAGGGGGTGTGCAAGAGGCAGCTGATTGATTCTCTCTCATCGATGTTTCTAACTCTCTATCCTTCTCTCTTCCTCTCTGTAAAAAATCAATAAAATATATTTAAAAAAAAACCTTAATATGCAAATCAATCAAACGGTGGAATGGCCTGTTGCTATGACACGCACTGACCACCTGGGGGCAGACGCCAATGCAAGAGCTGCCCAGTGGTGGTCATTGCTCTTCCACAGCTGGAGCGCTGCTCAGCCAGAAGCCAGGCTCAAAGCTGGTGAGCGCAGTGGTGGTGGCAGGAGCCTCTCCTGCCTCCATGGCAGCATTAAGGAGCGGCGAGCCAAGCAGTAAGGAATAAGCAGTCAGGCTATTAGGAGCAAGTGGTCCACATTGTGAGAGGGATGTCCTACTGCCGGCTTAGGCCCATGATTGTTAGACATCCTCCAAGGGTCCTGGATTGCTGGAGGGCGCAGGACAGGCTGAGGGACCCCTCCCCAACCCAGTGCACAAATTTTGTGCACCAGGCCTCTACTACAGAAATAAAGCTGGTCCATTGGCAAGACGTTGGGCAGACTCCACCTCTCCTTCCTTCAGTCCTCTTGGCTCTGCCCTTTCTGTGCATCATCCTTATCCTCAGATGGATGGCCAAGTGGCCTCTTCAGCTCTGGGCCTCTGCCTTCCCACAGCAACACAGGGGAAGAGTCGTCTGTTTCTCTTTCCTTGAATACTGATGTTGGAAGATGGGCAAAACAGGAATCTGAGGAGTTCCCAGCAAACTTCCTCTCAAGTCTCATTTGTGGGAGGCTTCACCAGGAGTCCTGAAGTGACCACCGGTTAGAGGAAGGGTGCAATCTTGGAGGTAGGAGCACCACTTTTACCTTGTTGCTAATACAAAAAGGGGGAGATGTGGTCTTGTCTGAGAAGACAATGTTTTCTCAGTTTAAAATATAATGGACTTGAAACAAGGTGCAATTCCCAGCAAACACTGGGCTTTAGGAGTAGCTGTTCCACATGGAGAACTGACTAGTTGCTGGGCAGTATGCTAAGCACTGCATTCGAAAACGCTTGCTTAATTCTCATAATTCAAGGCTGGAACTGTTATTGCCCTTTCTTCCCACATGAGGAGACTGAGTCTTTCACAGGTTATGCAGCTTGCTCTCAAGTACAGTTTTTTAGTAGCAGAATCAAGGAGCGCAATGCTAGAACCCTTGATCCAAGCAGCTTTCTATCTCTCAGAGCAGAGTCCTCTGACCCATGGGTCAGAGATCAGGATAACCATTTGGCTATGTGGACAGTAGTATCCTGTGAGGGTTTGTGCCTTGTAGGTAGCTCTGGGTAGCCCACTTTGGGGTCTGGTAAATCTAATGTTTGGTTTTCAAAATGGAGGGAATAATAATAATAACACTATCACACACAAAAATGATAAAGTTGGGAAAACATAGACTGTTTTAAACAAAGGATATTTGTTTAAGCATACATAAGCAATAAGACATGATGGTACCCAAACCTTTCCCCAGCAATTAAAAACATAGTTTTCAAAGTGGGGGGGAAAAAGACTACAAAAGAGATTACTTAACAATTTAGTAGCTTTTATAAAGAGATCATATTACCTGGGGGGATATGTACAACTGAGGGACAAGGAAACATTTGTAAAAAAATAATATATTGTTGGCTAGCTAGGATGCACCGAGACGTGTGTCCATCCTGCCTGCAGAATCAATGAGTGGATGTGGGGACAGCTTTATCATGTGATGGCAAGCAATCAGTGACCAATGACTTCTTTATTGCTTTGAAAAGGTAGTTTAGAAATTGAACACGAGGCAAATTAAGGAAACATGCAGCTATTGCATTGTAAGTGCTGTTAACTTTCTATTTTAGCTGCTGGCATGAGAGCATAAATATTTGAAAATGCTTTCTTTTTTCTCTTTTGGCAAAATAGGGCATTTAATTATTTGGATGTTCTTAGAAATCTCAGCTGAATCCAGAAATCAGTTTCAGAAGGGATGTTCTTTACACCATTTTTCTCTCTTTTTTCATATGACACTTTGTATTTGTCCCTGAACAGGTTTTATAAGAAGAAATTCTGCCCATTCTGTAGGCAGGTGGCTCCCTGCTCTGCCGTTTCGGACCTTCAATCACTAGTGACATGCCTGCAGTCCACAAAGTCCTGGGTGTCTCTTTTAGCTATCATCATCTCAAAGACATCTAAAAGGGATTTTTAGTGCTTGAGAGCATTAGGTTTCATTTCTTGCATTCCACAATGTAAGTGGAAAAGTTGATCCACACTGACATGAAGGGCTCAATTCTGCACGAACTTTTTGTTTTTCCAACAGACCTAGTTCTCTCTCTCTCTCTCTCTCTCTCTCTCTCTCTCTCTCTCTCTCTCTCTCTCTCGGCAGGGCTCAAGTTCATCTAAATTTGTTGACACTTTCCTAGAGACACATAGCCCAGCAAAACTAAGCCCATCTCACCAACCAGGAAAAAAAAAGGCTATTTTAATACCAGAGACACCTTTGCAGAATGACTAAACTTGCTAAGTAGCAAAGTATAAAGGTGGTGTTCTGAGATCAAGAAAAGTCAGTCATCAACAACTCCTGTTGTTTTTTTAAATAGACTCACCATGCTTTAAAAGGAGAATTATTTTAATAAAACAATCCACAAGTAAACACAAAACAAAAGGGCAAATATAGAGACATACTGCAAGTAAGCATGCCTACCAAAAAGGTAAGTGCAAATTAGATTTGAATATTCATGAGTCACAAATCATTGACAGTTTGAAATAATGCAAAACAGCTTTATAAATGAGGTTAAGGCGAGGGACACCAAAGAAATGCATCTCTAAATCAATAGCAATTTGATTGTGCATATACTTGTAAATTGCGGTTACAGTTTTTGTGACATGGGAGAAAAAAAATACTGTGTATCTGATGAAGGAGGAAGACACATAAATATTTCTTTTGTGTGTTATATTTTTCCAATTCATCACGCTCTTGGAGACCAGCCAGGTAGAAAGTGGTTGGACATCATATTTCTCCCCCACAACACAGAGTTTCCTTTTCAGAGACTGAGTTTCAGGCTATGCCTGCAGTGCCCTTGTTTGCTCTGCTAAACAGAATTCAATATACACCGATTCCTATAGAGTTGCTTTCTAAAGAAAAGGTTATCATCTGGCATACATAACTTAGGGAATGTCTCAGCTCTTAAATCCCTTCATGACAAAATAGCTTCCACTGGAGGTGATGTAATTTTAATGTTGTTTTTAAAAAATATATTTTATTGATTTTTTTACAGAGAGAAAGGGAAAGGGATAGAGAGTTAGAAACATTGATGAGAGAGAAACACCAATCAGCTGCCTCCTGCACACTCCCTACTGGGTATGTGCCCACAACCAAAGTACATGCCCTTGACTGGAATCGAACCTGGGACCCTTGAGTCCACAGGCCAATGCTCTATCCACTGAGCCAAACTGGTCAGGGCAATGTTTGTTGTTGTTGTTGTTTTTGTTTGTTTGTTTTTTTTAATTTAGAAGGAAGCAGATGAATTCAAAGTACAAGAACAATTTCTTTTTTTATATTTTATTTATTTTTAAGAGAGGAAGAGAGAGGGATAGAGAGTTAGAAACATCAATGAGAGAGAATCATCTATGAGTTGCCTCTTGCACACCCCCTGCTGGGGATATGCCCGCAACCAATGTACATGCCCTTGACTGGAATGGAACCTGGGACCTTCCAATCCGCAGACCGACGCTCTACCACTGAGCCAAACTGGTTTCCTCACAAAAACAATTTCTAAGAATACTTTGAAATAATTCGAAATGTAAAACATAGGCAACTTTGTAATTTAAATAAACATGTTTTTATTTTGTTCAGCAAGTAACCAGTCATTCATTTGTTACTGAGGCTTTGGGCTATGTGTGAGTGCACACATTAGCATGGAGAGACCTTGATGTGGTAGGACTTACAGATGAAGCTGTGTTTAGGCCCTGCCTTAAAGTAGAAAGGTTTTCAATGAATTTTTCTCACAAGTTTCTATTTGGGTTACTACTATCTGTAAGCTATGACGTATGTCTCCAAGATGCTCGCCTCTGCCAGACTCTTTATTGCGTTCTGTCTGCTTGCTGGGATGATTGATGAAGTTAGTGGCATCACGTGAACATTGTGGCACACAATAGCACTGTTTCTGGAAGAGGCTAGGGATTGTGGTCTGTTTGGAAAATTAATCTCTATCTTCTTCGTGAGCCATGTTTTAAGGCAGACATTTAGATTTGGGAGGTGAAATTCAGATGTGGTATAATTAGAGAGGATTTTGAATTGTCTCCAATTATCTGCTCTGTTAGGAAAGAAGTGGAGATGACCTCTATGCTATTAATAGTCAGGACTCTCCATGACTTCCAAAAGCAATGGCCTTGGCAATTTTAAAATCTTTATGTGAAGTCTGAAATTATGATTTTTCAGTATTGATTCAGCTCAAGCTGAGCATATTTGTAAACCATACCTTGTTATGTTGGTTCTATAGCTAAAAATGTATTGACTTTCAAAGTTATTAACTCATTTGATTGTAATAAGCAAGCATTTCTATTACCCTTCTGAGCAAATGTTTTGTCACAGTATAGTATAAGGCTATTTAAGTTATCTGAATTTCTTCTAAGTTGTTTAGCTACAATATTTGACTCAATGATTGCCAGGAGCAGGGGTCTATATATAGCAAACACTATTTTTCCTCTACTGTAGTTCCATTTATTTAGTTCCAACCTTATTTTAGTTCTATTTAGATACTAAAACTTTCTTGTCAAAAAAGAATAATTTGCAACACTTATATATTTGATTATTTTGATCAGTTCTATAGATAGTGAATATATATATATAGTTTTAAAAAATTGCTTAATCTCTAAATTAAAACATAACATATTGGACCAGCCAAAGAATGTAGTCATTTTGCTTTTCCTTACAATTGAGGCTATGAGAGAGAAGTCTTTGTTTTTCTTGCCTTTTTTAAACTGGGGAGATAATATGTCCAACTTCGATTTGTACAGCAGGGAAGTGCCTGTCTGGCCAGGGCCAGCATGGAGATGGGTTTCTTTAACCAGCTCCCTTGTTGGCTCAAGAAGTTAGAGGGCCTGGGAGCTGTCATTTCTCGTAATTCAATATCAAAATGGAAAAAAGATGGAATAAAATAAAAGAGTTAGCATTGATTCTGAATTACTTATCACTGACGTACTGAATTCCAATGAAATCCTGTCTTATCATGCCAAAGAAACAGTCTCTGTCTATTCTAAGTGTCACTTTGGGAGACCCTTGGACCTCATGTTCATTTTGCTATGTAAATAGAATTAATTTTATCTTGAAAGAGCAGTGGAGTGGCAGTTAAGAAACTTCTGTTTCCTATTCTGCCACTCACTTGTGCTACGAGTACAAGGTGCTTTAATTTCTTTGAGTCTCTGATTCCTCTATTGTAAAAGAAGAGGTTGGTCTAGAACAGCTGTGGGCAAACTATGGCCCGTTCAACTGTTCTATCTGGCCCGTGGAGCTGAAAGAGCAGAGGGTTCTTTTGCTCTCCCCTCCATTCCTTCACCAGCAGCCCAAGATGAGAGTGCCAGCATGGTCAGGCTGCTTTTGTTCTGGCCCTCCGGTCCAGTTTAAGAACCTATTGAGTCAAAAAGTTTGCCCACCCCTGGTCTAGAAGCAGCAATTTTCAAATTGTACCTCTGCAGACCCAGGACCCTGAGAAACCAGCCAATCTTGATGGGGTGGGAACTCTAGCTGGTGGAACTTGGGGCAAAGACCACCACTTTTTTTCTTGTTTGCATATTAATCCTAGCAGCATTTAACTCGAGTAAAGGGAAATTACTTTAACAGTTTGAAAAACATTGAATTCAAAGAGTAATGATTACGAAGATTTCTTATGGTTAGCCAATTTGGATCCGCAGCCTATTTTGTTCCATAACTATTCCAAGGAATACTATGGTAGCAAGAATGATCATATTCTTGGCTTCTCCTTTTAAATAGAGGTTGTAAACAAAATTCCTAAAACCTTATAAAAGGGAGGCCTGGAAAAGACAAAATGGAAGGTAAAATATTAATAAAATGTTAACTGAATTTATACATGATGTCAAGACAGCTACTTAGCCTTGCTTTCACCTCTTAGCCAGGTCTGCTCTTTTGCTGGGCTACCTTGTTGCACACCTCCAGGGGGCACTATTGCATTGTACTTTTTAAAAAATATATTTCATTGATTTTTTTTACAGAGAGGAAGAGAGAGGGATAGAGAGTTAGAAACATCGATGAGAGAGAAGCATTGATCAGCTGCCTCCTGCACACCCCCTACTGGGGATGTGCCCTCAACCAAGGTACATGCCCCTGACCGGAATCGAACCTGGGACCTTCCAGTCCGCAGGCCGATGCTCTATCCACTGAGCCAAACCAGTTTCAGTTATTGCATTGTACTTTAATTGAATGATTTCCCTGAAGTTGAACCTGAACCACCTACCTACCTCCATGGCTATTCCAGGCTTGGCTTCTTAGCTACTTCTCTTTCAAGATCTACTCCAGAGATCCTAAGGTGATCCACCCTGTTACCACTTCCCTTCCTCAAGAATTACATTTTAAAATGAAAAAGAATTGATTGCTCTGTGCTTTCAGGGCATTTTGGCTTTAACCTTTTCTTGGATCTTTACAGCATTGTGTTACAGTTAACTAGTGGGCCAGCATGCAAAATCATGCTCAGTAGGCCACCCGTCGCTTTCACAGGAGGGATGAGGGAGAGAGCCGCACAGCTTTGTGGGAGGCAGGAGTGAGCTGCCAGCACCCGCGGGAGCAGGGAGGAAGCCGCCACCATTGCCCACAGGAGCTGAGATGGGGAGGGACCTAGTGGTGCTCCATGCATCTCCTGGAGACCAGTCACGCACGCAGCCCCGCCCAACCACACATGCCTCACTGCTCATGCAGCCCCACCCACCGGCATATGCCTGCTGTGCACACAGCCTCCTGCTGCTCAGTCATTAAACGTGAGGGCATGATGGCCATTTGCATATTAGCCTTTTATTATGTAGGATTGTATTTGGGCGCCCATCTTCCTTGCTAGGACTTGAGCTTTTAGAAGTGAGGGTGGGTCTTAATTATATTTGAATTCTCAATCCAGCACTGGTCCTGGAACTTTGAAATATTCAAAATAAACATTCTTCGGGGGGGAAAAATGCTGAGTAGTAAAGTTATAACAAATTATCCATACAATTATTACAGTCAAGTGATTTTTCTCTCAAGATCTTGAAAGTGTTATGGTTTGGGGCATGTTTTCCTGGCATGATTTGGGCCCTTTAATTCATGTGGAACTATGTCTGAAGAGCACAACATACCTAAGTATCGTTGCTGATCAAGTTCATCCTATCATGTTGATGACGTATCCCTATGGAGATGGCTTCTTCCAACAAGACAATGCACCATGTCACGGTGCTCATATTGTGCAGGAGTGGTTTCAAGCACATGAGGGAGACTTTACCTTGCTTAGGTGGCCCCCACAATCCCCAGATCTCAATCCAATTGAGCATTTGTGGGACGAAGTTAAAAGAGCCATCAGCCAGCTGGTTCCACAACCATCAAATCTCACAGAACTGGACAGTGCTATTCATCAGGCATAGTGTCAGATCCCTCGCATCACCTTTCAGCATCTCGTGGAGTCAATGCCAAGAAGAATCTCTGCAACATTGAAGGCAAAAGGTAGCCCAACGAAGTACTGATGGGGTGGTCATAATAATCTGGCCACTTAGTGTATATATTCAACTATTCAATTCACTTCGACAAATGCTGTGCTGATTGTGTGGTAGTCTACATTTAAGAGGGTGTTATGCATAAACCACATCCAGGGAGTGGGGGAATTAATAAGATCCACACCCTTCCTAATTAATATATGAGACAGTATATGATGAACGCTATGTTATAAGCATGACCAAAGTGCTTTGGAAGCTCTAAGGATTTGGGATTAATTGAAGGCTTGCACCTGGAATCAGGACTTTGGTTTGGGGGAACAGAAAAATTTCAGGCTAAAATACACAATGGGACAAGGGCAAGGTAGGGGAAGCATTGTAGGGGAAGGTATTTCATTGTACATAAAATGGTCACACATTAGATTAGAAATTGTACAGATCTTGCAGTAGTTGGGGGGAAGGCTGGAAAATTAGGTAGAAGACTTACTTAGATACCACACTAAGGAGTTTAGTATTATTTCTTTTTTTAAAATATATTTTTATTTTATTGATATTTTACAGAGAGAAAGGGAGAGAGATAGAGAGCTAGAAACGTCGATGAGAGAAACACCGACCAGCTGCCTCTTGCACACCCCCTACCGAGGATGTGCCCGCAACTAAGGTACATGCTCTTGACCGGAATCGAACCCGGGACCTTTCAGTCCTCAGGCCGACGCTCTACCACTGAGCCAAACCGGTTTCGGCAGGAGTTTAGTATTATTTCTATGGGAAATTGAAGCTCATCTAAAGTGAAGTAAAAGAAGAAAAACTCTGGCTTACAAAGCTCACTCTGGTAATACCATGTAAAATGATTTGAAGGGCCAATTTGGAAGACATAAAAAGCAGTCCCAGCAAAAGATACTCTAAGCATAGAGTCTCAGGACTTAGTTTGTAAGGTAGCTATGGGAAGAGAAAAAAAAAAAAGACATGAATAAATGTGGCAGTAAGATAAACTAACGCATAAAAATTTTGAAACACGCATGAAATATATTGAATAGATGATATGTAAGAGGTATTGTGACAGAGATGATTATACAAAACTCCAACTTGCTAATATTAATTTTCAACACCTTTGATGCCTGCAAAATTACTTAAAGTATTAAATAAATTAATCATTAGTAATATTCATGTTTATTTTGTACTGAGGTGGTAATGTTATTCCTGAATCTGTTGTCACATTTGTCATACTTGCCATTAGGTAATCAATCCATCAAGGGTCTTATTCACAATTCCAACAACCAATGCTTTAAATACATCATTTTTCCTATTTTAGGGTTCAGACCTGGAATTCTTCTTAATAACTTTAAACAATTAAAAACACTCCGGCTAATAACATATGTGAATTTAGGGCACTCTAACTTCAGCACAAAACTAAGTTACCATCTAATGTTTTGTTTAAAATCATCATAAACAGTACCTTACTAGTAACATTTGGCGTAGACACTCCTAAATGCTAAATGGATGTCTCCTCTTCAAATTGTGCGGAGGTAACTCCAGGGTCAGTGGTATTGATACAAGATCCAAAGATGGGATGTGCCTGTGTGTCCAGGGGGGACGTGCTGGGGAAGAAAAGAAGCAGGTACACGCTTGGAGTTACTTTGCTGCTGACTAATGACACTTTGATTAAGCCCTGTATTTGTGGTGGATGGGTCTGGAGTACACCTTGGAATGCAGGAGAGAAGGAGATGCAAGAGGAGAGGGCAGGACGCCTCAGGGAGCGTCTGGTCTCACTCTGTTATCCTGGGATCCTCCTCACAGAGCACCCTGAGCTCACACTCTCCACTCCCCCTTTAGGACTTGCTTATCTTCAGATCTTGAGACAAGGCTGGTGGGGTGACTAAGTAATTTGAGGAATCTTTTCCTTAATAATATACTCAAAAGGGTAATCATCTATCATCTAGACCCCAATCCTATCTTTGGGTGAGAGCTTATATGAACCTGAAGGTTGAAAAAAAAATGTTTTTTTGAGCCTCCACAAAAGGATATGTAACACATATCCTTAAAATTCCTTTTTCTTTTTACTATCTGACTTCAAAAATCATTTTTTTAAAAGTACAATTTATGTGCAGAGCACCGCATAGGAGTTCAGTGATGTATGCAGATAGAAGCATTCTTATACTCTATAAAGTTTTGATTTTTTAATAAATGCTAATGATACAGACCATTTTGATTGAATAAGCATTGTAACTGATCTAAATAGCTTGTATGGATCAATTTTTTCAAGTGTTTTTTTAAGACAAATATTTAATATTCAAAAATTCCTATATAGCATTTATATTATATACATATATATTTTTTTTTTTACAAAAGAGAGGGGGGAAAGCAAGAGGCTGATTGATACAAAATCCAGGATGATATTATCTACAAAGAAAGGGAGGGAAGAGGAATAGGTTGGGAGAGGCTCAGGATTCTGAAGGGACTGCTCCATTCATTTCTGAAGTCAGGAACAGAATACACATGCCTACCTTATGTATTCACTTGTGCATCTTACATGAATGCTATAAATACTATTTTGAATTAACTTAATATTTGATAAACACATTTATGATAAGACATGGTACAAACAATGGCAATGAAATCATTATATTTAAAATATTAAGGCTCTGGCATTAAGCAATTGACTGCTGATCAAAAAGTGTCCTGAGTTTTCTGTTCCAACCAATGACACAAACGGGACATTAAATATACTAAGTATAGAAACAGAAAAAGACATAGTAGGTGGCTAAGGAATTCCAGCCTTCCAAAGCCCTCTTGTCGGAGTGGGACTCTCTGCAAACCGACTTTCGCCTGACGCAGGAAAAGGCACCGGCAGGCAGTGGAGTGTGAGCTTTGCGAGGATCTCTCCTGAGATCACACAAAAGCAAAGGCATCCCATTGCAGGATACAGCCAGTGGCCTTCAAGATCCTTCCCATGGCTTCATCTCCTTTCAAAATCCTACATTCATGTGTCCTTCTTGACCAACACTAACATAATCCAGGAGTGGTGGAGAGCTGACACTGTTCTTGAAAATACTCAGTAGAGAGATGTAGCAGCGAGGGCTGAATTCACCTCCGTAGTTACTAGGGTTTGTTTCTTTTTTCTTCCAGTTCAATCTTTGTTTTACTTTGGGCAACCCCCTTTGCTCTGAAGAGTTGAAAAAAAAATGCCCTAGGCTTTTTATGAAGTGGGACCCTAATTCAGGCTGAATTCAAAGTTAACCCCATGCCCTAGGTACATTCAGGATTTTAGTCTCCTCAACCTGAAATGGAGTTGACTCAGTAGCCTAGAGGTGAAAAAGCTTCTAAATCCCTTTGTTACTCTAAGCCTATAATCTCTTTGTGTTAACCGAGTATACACAGGAATGAACTTCCCGGTTACACGTGAAGAAATCTCTACCTCAGATAAGAATTTGGCCTCTTTGGGTTTACTCTCCTCACAAAATATTTAAAACTCAAAGGGACCATTTGGGATGTTGTTTATTTTGATGACCAGATAGAGTCCTTTGTTTTGTAAAAGCCGCATGCCCATTTGGCTTCTTAGGGAATTTTTGTTTCGGCACCCTATCATTATTTGCTACCAAACTTCGTGTCTTTTGTTGGAAGCTTCTAAAAATAAAAGTAGTTGTTTAAGTAATTTTCTCTTGAGCTTAATTTGGCAATTATCAAATCACATTTATCAATAAAACGACTGCATCAGATGTGACCCAGACGTCAACATTTTAAAAAGCCTCTGTAGCTTTGCTATTATTTCAAGTTATAGTAGCTACAAGCAAAATCTTAATTGGATCAATAAGAAACAAAAATGTGCTCTCCTCTGTCATTTCAAAGTCATCTATTAAAACAACTCAAATATAAAATTCAACGGCTTTGGAATACAAATAGAACCGCATAATGAGGCTTATGTTTAGAAATGCAAAGAGCATTTCGGAAAGTATTTTAGGAAGAATTAATCTAATTCCAACTATTAATATTCTTCCATCCCTTGATTTTCATTCTTGTACATGTGGATGACATAAAAAATTCTATTTAAGGTTTATAATTCTTTCTCTCTCCCCTTCTCGCGCTCCTTTCTCTTTTTCTCATTCTAGTGTTGCTATCTCTTGCTGTGTAATAAAACACCTTAGTGAGCTAGATTTCTCTTTTCTCAGACATATGAAGCTGATGTGAATATTCAAACGATGTAGAGGAGGACCCAGGAAGAATAACTCTTGAAATTATAATAGGTCAAGTAAACCCATATTTAATTAGGTTCGTGGTAAGTACGCAGTGTATTATTAATGACTGCTTATTTACTCAGACACCATGTTTGTTTTTGGCAAATTAATTTTATGCTGTGATGTGGAATAATACTTAGCTTTCTGGAACTGTTGAAAAGGCACTAGCGATATTATATCATGTATTATGCTTAATGGACATTGCAAAAGCTACACAGAAATACGTACGATGATTAATTAATAACATTCCTTTGCCTTTATTATTCCTTAAGTTTCCTAACACTAGAAAATACAAATGAAAGCTTAAAAATTGTTACATATGGCTGGAATTCAGTTATTTTGTTTTTATCATTATTGTAAGGAATACTGTTCATCATATATATATATATATATATATATATATATATATATATATATATCGATATCCTATGTACAGAAAGTGACATCTACTGGAGAAAGCAGAACTGAATATTACTTCCCAAACTATTTTCCTGCTAAATTTCCAAGCCAAGATTTATCTTCAGGATTATCCCAAAGTCCCAAAACAAAGAAAGATTTTATGTAGCTCCCGTATGGTGTAAAGCCTGGCCTATTTTGGTTATCATTTTTTCAAAGATGCCCTTTGGGGAAAAGTGGTTATGAGGGCCACACAAATTATCTTGTAAGAAATGCTCTTAAAGACTTCTGGAAAATGCGACTTTAGCACATTCCCTTACGGGTGAAATTGAGGTTTTCATTAACACGAACCAGTGAGAGTGATGGATTTGAACAAAACTGCATTGTAACAAGTGGTCTGAAAACATTTTTTTGGAAAATGTGTAACTTCTTTAAGTGGTCTGGAAATAGGAACTGTAAAACCTAGTATGGAATTAGAACATATAGTTCCCCCTACCCCCCTCAGATAAAAAGGCTTCTCTGTGCAATTTTGAAGCCTAATTTGTTTTTATCTGTTCATGTTAATAAGATAGATGTCTAATTCCATGATCCAATCCAATCCCTGTCTGAGGACGTATGGGACTACTACCAAGCTGTTTTTCACTCATGGTCCAGTCTAAGGAATGACCTAGAGCCCGGAAAGACGAAATCACATCAGCTTCCTTCTTGTGACAATAATCCCCAATCTTCAAGTAATCGCTCTTTTTCAAGGGGGACAGAAGCTTTTCTTATCTTAATGAAAGCCACCATTTTTAAGACTGAAAAAGTGAGGCACAGCCGTGTGTTTCGTGAGTTCATGAATTATTTATTAGAGGACTATGGCAGTGACTAGAAGTCCCTTCTCTTCGGTTCTAGCCTTGGCCTGTAGGATATTACCCGAACTGCTTCTAAGTCTAGGATTCTGCTGTAGTTGGCCAGGTTTCCTACTTCTAATTGTTATTACCATTTACAAAAATTTTTAAGTTTTCGTAACAGGGCTCTTGCACTCCCTCTGCTGGCCTTGCTAATTAACAAAGGCATTGCCCAGTGGATGGCCGATAGCGTGGTGCACCCTGTTCTGTGTTGGACCCCAGTAAGAAAGTCTTGTTGATCGGCCTTCATATGAAACAAAGAGGCCAAAAGAAAATGTGCTTGTAGATGGTGGAGACAAAAGGCATGATTATTTTATACTTTTCAGAAACAATTTAATAAAATGGACAAATTCACAAATCTTAAAAATGTGTCTATCTTTTCAACACAATATAACCAATGACCCATAATCTAAGAAAATGTATACTGTATTTGCCGGCGTATAAGACGATTTTTTGGCCCTGAAAAATACCGTATTTGCCTGCGTATAAGAGACTGGGCGTATAAGACGACCCCCTAACATTTCCACTCAAAATACAGAGTTTGTTATATACTCGCCGTATAAGACTACCCCCCACTTGGAGGCATATTTTTCAGGGCCAAAAAATCGTCTTATACGCCGGCAAATACGGTATTTATTTAGTAAAAGGCCTATTTTACTATGAGGTGTATCAATTTTGTATCCCTGTGTTTACACACTGGAAAATTCAATGAAAGGTTGCCTGGCTTTGTTGGTAGGACTCTGGACCCCGATTAGATATACAGCTCTCCAATGGATCAGCTGCCCACATCCTAGAGTTCCATTATGGAGTTACACAGAGAGTGACAGCACTGGGTAAATCCCAGGCCTAATCATAGCACAGTGAAGTGACTTTTGGAAGGTCCATTACCAAGCAATTAGGACCCATTTAATAAATTACCCCTTATGGAACACTTTGAACCCTAGTGGTCGGAAGAGGTTAATGCACCTCTCACAACTGAGTGCTCCTCACTTTCCAGGGGTAACTTCCGAGGCCAGAGTTAACCCAACCTTCTTCTGATCAGTGGCCTCTTACTCTTGAGCCACTTCTGTAGTGTGGCATCTGTGAGCCCACACACTTGCATTCCCCCCTGTGCATTTCACAGGCTTCATTTTCTTACAGCTGAATTCACTGGGCAGAGTGTTCAGGAGGCCACGTGACTTTGTGGGGCACGTTAACTTCCTCTGGCTTTCATGCTTCGTATTCGGAGTCTTTCTGTTTTTCTTATTGATACAGTCTTACCTTGTGGGTTTAGTTTGAATGTTATGTCTGATGTAATACACATTTCTCCAAAATTGTTGTGTAGCAACCACATTTTAAATTAACCCAATAAACAAAGTTTCAGGATATTATTAAATTTGGGGGGAAAAACATGTTAGATATGTATTTGTAAACTGGAATCTTAACTATGGTTAGATAGTAAGAAAACCCACATTTAAAATAGAATTGTAAGGGAGAAAAAAAGTGTTGTTTGATGCTAGAATATAATTAGGCTTTTATTTTAAGTTTTAAAAATAAATTTCACTTGCGTTTTTGGAATGAAAATGCTGATGAGATACTAAGCACTTTTATTTAAAATATGTGTTTTTTAAAAAAATTGATTTCAGAGAGAGGAAGGGAGAGTGAGAGATAGAAACATCAATGATGAGAGACAATGATTGATTGGCTGTTTCCTGCACGCCCCCTACTGGGGATCAAGCCCACAACCAGGGCACGTGCCCTGACCAGGATTTGAATGAATGGAGACCTCCTGGTTCCTAGGTCGTTGTTCAACCGCTGAGTCACACCAGCCTGGACATATTTAATAGGATAGTCAAGAAATGGAATAGGTAGAAGTATAAAATGTTACTGTGGGTTCATAATGGCTGAACTACCACAACATGTCATTGGTCTGCTGAATGATGTTCCTGTACATTATGATAAAAATCATCATGGTTTCTAGCACACTTATTGAATGTTTATTCTATCCCTGGCTCTGCTGAGAGTTACAGGAGATGAGTAAGGCATGGCTTATAACTTCAAGAAGCTTATGTGTGTATGCTACAGCTTTGATATAGGCATGTGGAAAAAGAACCATAATGAATAGATGATTGATGATTACCAAGTTTGTGTCCACATACCACTTGCTGAGAGAATTCAGAGAAGGAAGAGGAGTCTCTACTCAGGAAAGCTTGATGGAAAAAATAAAATTTGTTCATGTCTTTGTGAGGGTTTTTATAAGAAAGCTAAAAATTAGAAAATAAGATGAAATGCTCTAACATTGAGATGTAATTCAAGTTGCTGTTAGGTGTTGTACATGATAACATAGTATTTTGTGGGTTATGTTTGGGAGGCAGTTTTTCAACATGAGAGTAGATGTCAGTGTAGAGAGAGCCTGGGAAAGGCCCCTGAGCGGATTGTCATCTGAATCCAGTGGTGCCTGGCAGAGCCATGCCTTGGAAGCATACCTTGCCAGAGGCAGGTATGTTGTCAGCCTGACCTTCAGCTCAGGTGCCAGGGGTAGGTTTCATTATCTAAATCCAGCCAAGCACCAGGAACAAACAGGATTATCCGGGCCCATCCAGAAGTGACGATTACAAAGAAACCACAAGAATGCACATTATCTTCTTTGTAAAACTTCCTGGTATTTTGTTGTATAAAATAAATACGTTGTATTGGCTCTGGGTCCCTGTCTCTCCATCAGAGGACAGCTGTCCCACCCGGCCCCAACTTTTTCCTTCTATCTCTGTGTCTGTCTCTTTCATTTTCTCAATCCCTAGCTGCCCCTATTTAGAACTGAACTGCTTTTTGGCCGCACTGAACATGGAAAAGAGAAATATTTATATGTCAGTAAGTTTTTTGGAATGGTCTTCTTTCTTTACTCTTATTACACACAGAAAAAGAAATGACAAGACACATTTTCAATCAAATAATGTAATATAATATGGAAAGTATTGACTGTTGTCAACCTAATAACAGGATATAGTTTAAAAGTTTTTAAGTCACATAACTATAAAATAGCAAAATACACTTTTCCAGGATATTATTGATTCATGGGTGAGTCATACATACCATTTTCAAATCTCTGCTCCTTACATGTAACTTGGAAGTTTTTCATACTATCAACTGTGGGGTTTTTTTCTTCTAAACAAAGATTATGTTTAGAAATCAAACTTCCACTTGAATCTATGGCATTATTGTAATGTGGCTTTATATGCTTCTGAAAAATCTTTTGTATGAGTGCTTTATAACTTGATCTTTCCTGAATTTCTGAAAATTATCAGGCCAAGATGTGACAAATTCTTTACCATGCCATGTTTCAAAGGTTTGTGGACAGACCTGAGTATTGTGTATGCTTACTATACACTAGGTGTGGTATGCTCTCCACATGGTGTGATGTCCCTGGTTGTGTCTTGAAAGCAACCACTTCTTCCAAAGCGCAGTTGCCAATAAAAAATGAACTACTGTTTTTTTGATCACTGATAAGTAGACATTAAAAAAACTGGAGACCCACTTTTAGGTGTGGTGGTGAGATGACGTCTCTCTCCATTCATACCTAGAAGCGCTTTAAATCGACTGTTTAATCTATAAGCAAAGCATTACCACAGGCAATACTCACTCTTGCTTTTGCCTCTTGCATTATTCACACTAATGCCAGAGCAGATTTATTAATACCCGTCTTCAAATGGCATTATTCCACATACACTGAGAATTTACATCCTGAGATAAACAATGCTTACCGAGTGATAAAAGTAGCACAAGATGAAGGAAATCACATTGCTGTGTTTTCCCTTCTAGGATTTCTAAATGCATCCAAATTGTTGATCAGCAACTCTTTACTGAATGGCCACTGTGCTCAAACACTGCATCCCAGAAGAATTCCAAGAAGAGTTCCATTCTTAAAAGAGCCTAGAGTACTTGGGAAAGGACTGACACATGGAAACACCTGCACTCAGGGACAGGAGCATGGTGGAGGGGGTCAACAGGGGATAAAAAGGAGACATCTGTAATACTTTCAACAATAAAGATAAATGGGAAAAAAAACAACAACCCATAATGGCACTCTAGAATTACACATTAAATAGTATGGTACAAATTATTCATGTTAGAGACATATGCTATCCAACATGGGAACCACTAGATTCATGGATCTACTGGGCACTTGAAATGTAGTTATTGTGAAATCAAAGTGCTATAAGTGTAAAATATACACTGAATTTCTAAGACATAGTGTGAGTGAGGGAGCATAAAATATGTCATTTATAACTTAAAAATACTGATTACATGATGAAGTAATATTTTGGATATATTGGGTTACATAAAAACATTATTAAGTTAATTTTAGTTTTTTTTAAGCTGGCTATAGAAACATTTAAATGACAGATGTGGCTCACCTTATATTTTTATTGTACAGTGCTGCTAGACCTTCAGAGAATGGGCTCAGCCACAAATGCTGAAAAATCGGAAAAAATTGGAATGAATGGGTGAGATCTTAGTTTGGTATGAAAGGATACACGCATAGGCTTTGAGTTAGGAACTAAGAGAAGGGTAAGTGCATTTTGGGTAGGAGGATAAAGGAAATAAGCAGACACAGGATGGCAGATGTTGGAAACCAAAAGTGTATTTTAGGTAACAGTGCAGTGTTCACCCTATACAATAAAAGGCTAATATGCAAATCGATCAAACAGCAGAATGACTGGTCACTATGATGCACACTGACCACCAGGGGTACACACTCAAAACAGTAGCTACCCCCTGGTGGTCAGTGCACTCCCACGGGGGGAGCACCGCTCAGCCAGAAGCTGGGCTCACAACTGGCGAGTACAGCAATGGTGGTGGGCACAGGCAGGGCTGAGGGACCTCCCTCCCCCTCAAGTGCACAAATCTCATGCACCGGGCCTCTTATAAAGGAAGACAGATGCTGGGTATTTCATCTACTAATAAACATAGTTATCAATTATTGAGTGTTCATAGAATATAAAATTTACACACATTTAAACATCATAACAGTCATAGGGCAAGTTTTACTGTAGCCATTTTCCAGCTGAGGACACTGAGGCTTAGATTGGCTCAGGAACTTAGTGAATGCCATAGAATGAGGAAGAGATTGAACCCTTAGTGTGTCTTACCCAACTCTGTACTGGAGGCGGATTCACTATGAAGTTAAAGCTTTATACTTCTGGGTCCCACACTTGTATAGACCCCTTTCATGGGAGGTCTTCAGGGAATATATTCCATGGTCACATGCTTTGGGAAAATTTGTCAAATTAAACCATCTTGACCATAATCAGTTATGACTGCTCTCTGTTTGTATTCTAACTTTCCCCAGTCACACCTTTGGATTGGTATTTTGGAGGATCTGGCTAAAGGGAAAGTTCAGTTGACCACTCACTTGGCTTAGGTTTGGTGGGTTATTTGTATGTTTCACAGTTACTTTTATGTATAGCTGGCTACCTGTTTTTTCTGGCTCCCTAAGTACTTTACCATCCAACTCACCTTGTGTTTCTATCAAAGGTGCAGAGCCAGTGGTCAAACTGTAGTATTACCTTGTCCTGTGGTACTGGAAGGATGTAGGTGGTGGAAGAAAAAAAAGAAAGAAAGATTGCCCTAACTGGTTTGGCTCAGTGGATGGAGTGTTGGCCTGCAGACTGAAAGGTCCTAAGTTTGATTTTGGTTGCGGGCACATACCCAGTAGGGGTGTGCAGGAGGCAGCTGATTGATATTACTTTCTCATTGATGTTTCTAACTCTCTCTTGCTCTCCCTTCCTCTCTGTAAAAAAATCAATTAAAATATGTATATTTTAAAAAGATAAAGACTTTAAATGTAACAAGCCACAGCCAGTTTGTGGGCTATCCTCCTGATCCCCAGAGATGTAAAATTGCAAACAGACTCAATTCTCATTGAAATCTAGTTTAAATGGAATATACTTACTTAAGCAGCTTCTACTATTATATAAGGCACATTGATTTTTTTTTGGATGTGAATCATGCAAGATAGAATTTAAAATTTCTTGTGGCTTTAGACACAGCTTGTAACAGGACTTTGAACAGTGAAGTCACCTGTTGTCCCACCCTAATGTGTGGGTTTCTTTCAGCCTGTCTAGCATGCCTTGTCCTCACAGAGCCTGGTGGTTCCAGATGATGTAACAGAAAAATGCCATCAACAGAGTAAACTGGGCTGAAGCTCTTCCAAATTGTTAATAATAAAAAATCATGTTTTATAACTATGCTACATAAAATAATAAATTTTATTTTTTCTGTCTACTATCCCATTATAATCATATTAAGGGGTTTTCAGACAAAAAGCAGTATTTTAGAGGAGGAGTTAGACAAATAATGAATAGAAACATTATATTATTTTCTGGGTTTTGTGATTTTGTGATACTTGCCAACTTTTTGTCATTGTAATTTGTCATGATTTCTTTACTATCCTACAGAAATATTCACTTTTGGACCTAAGTTAACATTGACAGTTTTTCCTTCCATACAGCTTCCCAAATTGTAGATGTTTCAGGTATTATAAGATGGGGACTCATCCTTGGACTGTACTTTATAACTTCGTAGGCGCTATTGTGGGTTCTGGGGAAGCATATTAGTCTATAAATATTTGAAAGTTCACAAAACCCCAAAGAATATTTAGAAGGAAAGCCTGTCCATTAGATTATTGATTCTTACAACTTCCCTTTGCAAAACAGTGGGTCAGACAGTGAGCTCTGTAACAGCGAAAGTATAGGCCTGGCAGATACAACATCAGTATCCAAAATTCCACCACTGAGGCTGATGGTCATGTTCATTGTTATCACAAGAGATCACACTGGCCCCTACAATGTGGAGATGCAGAAACAAGATGATGGCTAATGAGAGAGAGAAAGAGAGGAAAGAGGAGAGAGGAGAGAGAGAGAGAGAGAGAGAGAGAGAGAGAGAGAGAGAGAGAGAGAGAGAGAGAGAGAGAGAGAGAGAGAGAGAGAGAGAGGAGAGAGAGAGAGAGAGAGAGAGAGAGAGAGAGAGAGAGGAGAGAGAGAGAGAGAGAGAGAGAGAGAGAGAGAGAGAGAGAGAGAGAGAGAGAGAGAGAGAGAGGAGAGAGAGAGAGAGAGAGAGAGAGAGAGAGAGAGAGAGAGAGAGGAAAAGATGGAAATAAATAAACATTTTTGAGGGCTTGACTCTGATATGATTATCTTGTTAATAAACCCTGAAATGTCTGCAATATATAAAGAAATATCTGTGATGCAATACATTCTTACTGTTTGATTTTATGACTTACTGGGCTTCTTATAATCCTACAGGGAATGAGGTTAAAGAAATAGGACTATGGAACTATACTCAGAACATTTAGAGGGACCACAAAAAACCACCCATCACATTGAAGGACACGGCAGAGATAGTTTCCTTGAGAGTACAAATACTTTATTCTCTGGGGAAATAACACCTACCAAGTCCAAGACATAGTCAGTTACTCTTGAGTAAGACTTGTGATCCAGATTTGCAAGGAGCAATTTCGCCCCCACTCATTTAAGAAAGCAACTTAACTTAGATTTAGAAATGTGTATCTTGTTAATTATAGTGGTTTGAAGCAATAGTTCTGATTTTTGTTTTTTTAATTTTTTAAAAATATGTACTCCTGAATTCAATATTAAACACTTAGGAGCCACATATGTTTTTTTTAAACACTTTAAACTTGATTTCTTAGGATTCAGAAATACATGCCTTCGAGTTATGTCCATTATCAAATTTATGTGCCAGATCAGAACTATTTTTTGTGACTCTGATATTCTGAAACTGATTTGGCTATGCAGTTCTATCGATCTGTTTAGTATGAAGGAGATCACAACACATTGAAGAGGTACAACTTCATCTCCTATGTGTTTGTATTTTGCATCTATACATGGTAGATATGAATTATATCAGCCCTGCCCACACTCTATTCATTACTTCCTAATGTGGTTTTCTTTGGAACATATTTGAAATTTTCATGTTCATATTGTGGGAGAGCTGTTTTCAAATATTACCTGGTGACCTCATTGCAGCCCCCCCCCCTCTCTTTAAATTAGCTTCAAGTATCATCAAAGGTTCTCATGCCATACGATTCTTTTAAAAAGTAGAGGGAACTTAATGTTAAAGATACATAAGTGAATACATTCATGGGTGAGCCCCACAATGCAAACCCTTTTGAGTGACTGAATTTACAAACAGGTGAGAAAAACTTAAAGATGAGGAGCTTGCAATCTGTGGAAGCTTGGGTCCACTCATTTTTATTTCTTTAAA
Source organism: Vespertilio murinus (assembly GCA_963924515.1). Taxonomy (NCBI): domain Eukaryota; kingdom Metazoa; phylum Chordata; class Mammalia; order Chiroptera; family Vespertilionidae; genus Vespertilio; species Vespertilio murinus. The sequence continues at coordinate 152,307,741 of OZ004704.1, forward strand.
AGCTTCTGTCTCCTTCCACCTGAGGCGTCTATTCCACATGGGGTGAGATACAGCACAGGCAGTTTATGATGTGCCTCTTCAACTTGTGGTGCCAACCTCAAAGCATCCTCTCAAGGGGCTCCTGAGAGAGAATGGCACCTAATGACTATTACCTTCAGATGTACTAAGTGTCCCCCCAAACAAGCAAGCAGCCTTGCCAAAATATTTACCTTGATATAAATACCATGCATATCCACAGCAGAGTATGCGTCTGACAGTGCAAAAAAATCTAGAGGAGAAAGTAAGTTTTAAAAACCTATCATGTCAGCATTTTTTCTGTTAGAGTCCCCTTTCCTTCTAACTTAGAGGCATTTGCACACACTCATACTAGTTTTAGTAAATTTTGGACTATTTGAATGGAAAAGCTTAATCTGGACATTCAAATGGCTTGATATCCAAGAGCATCATCCAGGAATCATGATCAATGACACTTGAGATACCAAGAATTCGGGCTGAACTGGATCAATGAAAGTTGTCCAAGAGTCCTGTTTCAGTGCAGTGAGCCAAAGTCATCCAAAACAATGCCACTATTACACTATAATCAACTCCTTAAAATTAAAGTCATTTGTTGCCAAGAAAAATTCTGAGAAATTGGATGACAATAAATTTTGTTCACTGACACCAGAAAAACAGCTTGCATCGGAGAGTTCCATGGATAGTTACTAATTGTCAGTATTTCGTTTTTCATAAAAATGTCAAGTAATATGTTCTAACCTCAGCATTTTTATCCATTTTAACACTGGATACAAATAATTACTTATTATTAGTGCATGTAGGTGCATTTTGTAGAAATAAAAATACTTTGAATTTTTCATTATCTATTTTTTTTTTACACCAAGAATGGAAAATTTAAACTTGAAGCAACTGCAACTGGAAATTGTTCCATCTTGTCCCACGACAGCTCCCTCTGGATTCATCAATGACTGACATTCTCTGCCCTGGAGCTCCTGCTCCCCCTTCTGTGTGCCTCACCATGGCTCAGTGGAACCCTGGCTCTGCCCTGTTCCAGACAGTTTTACACTTAGTCATACAATTGTAGTACTTAACAGATTTTTATTTAATGCATGGAAAGGAGAGAAAGCATAAAAAAAGATCCTATTGGTGTACGTGATTACGTATATGCACTACAAAGTAAAACAACCTGAAGTTTGGCCAGCGGATCATTCTTAAATATATGTGAAGTTTATTTATAAGTTGGCGGCCATTTTTTTCTTTTCATTTTTTTAATTAAGATTTTATATGTGTACATATCTTACCATTGCACCCCCCCCCACTCCCATACATGCCCTCCCTCCCCAGAGTTTTGCGTCCATTGGCTATGCTTATATGCATGCATACAAGTCCTTTGGTTGATCTCTTATCTCTCCCATATCTCCCTCCCCTCCCCGCTATAATCTGACAGTCTGTTTGTTGCTTTACTCTCTCTGTATGTATCTTTTTTGATCATCAGTTTATAATGTTCTTTATTACCCATAAATGAGTGAGATCATGTGGTGTTTCTCTTTCATTGACTGGCTTATTTCACTCAGCATGATGTTCTCCAATTCCATCCAGGTTGCTGCAAATGATAAGAATTCCTTCTTTTTTATGGCAGCATAGTATTCCCTTGTGTAGATGTACCATAGTTTTTTGGCAGCCAGTTTTAGCTCCTGCTCATGTTAGTGCCTCTTCAAGTTGGTGTCTCCACCCTGAGCAGACACTGGGGCCATGCTGGCATCCCCGCGGGAAAGGGCTCTCTGTACAGGAGGAATGCGATGGGCGTGCGGGCACGTATCTTCCTGGCATACTGCTGCAGCTTCATTTTTATTTCTTGTCAAAATTATGAGATCATATTTTCTCAATTTCGATTTGACTGCCTAACAATTAATGGAGCATCTTTGGCGGACTGTGTGTATTTGAATATTAAACAACCACAACAACTGCTCCCCGGTGCACAACCTTGCATCTGCCCTGGATTTGTGATTGATGCCTCCAGAGCTGAAACCGGCTCCTCTCCTTTGGAACCAGTCTGCTGCTCTTCCTTTCTGTTTTGAAACGGAGGGCTTTAAGCACAATGGCTTTGTTTGGACTTTCCAAAGCGTTGATCTTATCAACCTCTGGGATGGTTTGTGTCTGGGCTGCAGGCCTCAAATAAAGTTGGAACTATTGGGCACGTGGTTTGAAGTCATAGATGGGGATACCCAGGCAGTAATTTATTTGATCAAACTGATGAGTATAAAGAGACAATACCTGGGAAGTAAAAGTGATAGTTCAATGAAAAACGGGAGACTTGGTTTTCATTGAAAATATTTTCCTGATGAATTTGTTCATGGTTAATGCTCAGAAAAATATTAACCATTTCCCTGTTCTCTTAGGAGAATTTTGCTTGTTATTACTCAGCGAGGAATGACTTTCCCATGAGCAAGTTATTATAGATTTATCTAAATTAAATCTCGTTCCATTTAGATGTTTGCACCTGAGATCGTCCATTGTGCTTGCAGTTCTTTTTTGGTATGCTCACAGCTGTTTACTTTTTCCATCAGGGCATTCATTTGAACATTCCATTCAGCACTGGTCTCAACCCTACCCTTAGAGAACCCCACTGTCCCCAATTTTAATGAGGCATTCCTAATAGTTGCTTATTATTTATAGCCCATCAGTCAATTTGAGAATAATCCTAATGTGACAGGAGCTTAGCCATGTCTCTATTCATTTTCATTTGTTTCCAACAGAAACCCTGGGAATCTGAAGGAACTGCTTAGAGCCCTCTTTACTAAGTAGTTTTCATGGTGCGCTTGGGAAAGAAGATGGCATATTTGTGCCATTTCTCTTTGCTTAATATAAAAGTGTGCTACGTGGAATGAAGTCCCCAGGAATCATCTAGTGCTCAGCAGAGGGGAGAGTGGGGCACCTCATTTGGAGAGCTGCCTTCCTTTCCAGGCCACTTTCCCTCCCACCCAACTTTATAAATGTTAGGTTTGAAAGGAAACAGGAAACAGACTACCAGGGAATTTTAAAGTAAAGTTTATTCCCCAGTAATGGGTGGAACCCATCACGGAGGTGGAGAAATCAGAATTGGAAGGGGAGGAGGGGGCAGGTGGACCCAGACGGGCTGACTCCTGGCATGGTGGATGAGCAACACGTGTCTTGCCTGGGGGTCCCTTTTAAGAGCCGGAACGGAAGGGGGTTGGGCCCAGGGCGGAACAGGAAGGGGTGGGCTCTAAGGACACTTTGGCACTTGCTGATTGGTGGTTCAATGTCTTTGAGATGTCTCTGTGACAGGTGCCAGTCATGTGTTAGCTCCGCCCACCAGTTGGGCAGGGGGGGATAACCTTTCAATAAACACTGGGGATAAAACAGTAACCCTAATCTATGATATGGTGTGAACAACATAAATAAGAGGTAAAATGAGTTTGGAAACGCAAAACCACTGACATGCAGACCTTTCACAAGAAGATGACTGCTGACTTACTCTTTGAAATACATGCTCTGTGTCAGGCACTGGTACCTCCTTTAGAGAGGGTCAGGGGAATGTAAGTTTACAGCTACTCATGTGGAAAATAATACAATAATGTATAAACAATACAATAATAAGCTGTGTTTCATATACTCACAACTGCCCTACCTTGTATTGTTTTGCTTGCTTTTTTCCATATTGATGGCATTTATGTACATGTAGTATGTGGCATGTGCCTTATTTTCATTTGTAAAACAAGAATAGCCGAAAAAATATTTTAATATATAGAATGCATTGCTACCTGATATATATATAAAGCTTCAGAGGGCAAAGCTCCAAGAAGTCTCAGAGGAAGCTATTGGAGCAAAGGTAGACTCTTCCAGAATGAAGTCCCAGGGTTTCACTCATGCTCAATAGCAACGTGGCCCCTCAGTTACCCTTTGGTGGTTTTGTGACTTCAACCTTCCTTCCTCAAATCTGTTTTAATTGCAGAACATTCCAAAACAAAAGGCTTTCTCTACCTTGATAAAGTATTGATTTGACCCTCCTATTTTACATTTTGCATATCTGATTTGGAAACACTTGTTCTCAATCTTTCCCACAATCTTTTATCTGGTTTCTAGTTTTCACCATTCTTATGTAATGGCTCTCACACAAAACCCCGCTTGCAGATGGAGTGTGGAGAGCTAAAGAGTTGGTCTGTTGAAAATCCCCTCACAGGGGTATGCTTTTCAGAATTGGGCCTCTGCCTCGATGCTCCTAGCTGGGACAGAGATGGCCCTTTTGGAAGAGGGTCAGGTACAACTGCTACAAAAAACCCGGTTGCCACAAAACCTGCAATTCCTTAGAGCAAGTCCAGGTTGTTGATCCATCCATTCATATGCAGAACACTGTTAAGACCCCTGAATTGAGATTTCCGATAGCAAAAATTGCACCCAGTTCTGATATCAATTGGCGTAGCAATAAATGAACCAACCGTTTTGTTTATTAAATGAACTCAGGTCTTAGTTCTAAGATCCAGTCCAGGAGTGGGAGGCTCATGACTTCAAGAGAAAGACAGTGGAAATTAAAAGATCCCAAGACAGTGAATTTACACGGCCACTGTCTTCCCATTCTTAGTGTAATAGAGGCCATTCCCGGTCTCCTCTTTGTGTGAAGAAAAAAATACAAGATTACTCAACAACATGAAAACTATTTGCTGTATGCAATCTTTGCAACAACAAAAAAAGCTGCTGCTCATGAGATTTGTGAGAAAATAAAAAAGGGGTTGCGAAAATGCAAATCTTTATTAAAACAAAAACATTAAATTTCTAAGTATGATGGATACTTATCTATCATGGATCTCAGAAAAAGGGTAACAAGGATGGTAAAACAACAACAACAACAACAACAACAACAACAACAACAACAACAATGAATCTTACATGTGATGGAAAAATGGCCAGAGAAGATAGAGAAATAGAACATAGCGTGATGGGAATCTTCAGCTTTGTTGAAGGCTACGGAGAAATCTGCCAACTAATAGAGAATAGGAGGTCACACTGTGAAATTAATAACCAGCAAATTTACAACAAATAGAACAGTAATGCTTTTGCACAGCACTCCAGCAGCCTGTGGCACTGACAGCGGCAGGAGGTCTGGGATCTAAATGCGGCGGAACCAGAATTAGGGAAGCGCCGAGGAACGCTGCCATTCTTACCATCGTCCTTGCCGTAGGTTGGATGCTGATGCAGGTGACTTCATCCTTGGCTTTAGAATGTAATTATGATCGCGCTTTGTGGAAGCTAATCAGGATGTAAGACCAGCAGCCAGAGAAGAGGCAGATAAGGGCCCTCTCTGTGAACTTACAAACAGCAAACATGAGAAAAGTACTCAACGGTCCCCACAACTGCCGAGTTCCAAGATCTTGCAGGTGTGAGGGTCTGAAACTTGAGACGTTTTCATTCAAACGTCCCATCTTCAAGCTGGACAACATACATTGATTCTTAGGGAACCAGTATTCCTTTCAAAATTACAAAATCTACAGCGTGGGTGGAGCTGGAAGCCTTATGATAAGCGAAATAAGCCTGTCAGAGAAAGATAAATATCATATGATCTCAGGCATTTGTGGAATATAATGAACAACATAAACTGATGAACAAAAATAGATCCAGAGACAGAGATTCATCAATCAGATACTCAAACCTCAGAGGGAAGGTAGGGGAGGGAAGGGATAAGGGGGAGAGATCAACCGAAGTACTTGTGTGCATGCATATAAGCATAACCAATGGGTGCAGACGCCAGGTGGGGGGGTGAGGGATGAGTGTGGGGGTTGAGGGGACAATGGGGGAATATGGGCACGTATGTAATACCTTAATCAATAAAGAAAAAAAATCTATTTAAAGAAGGGTTTTTAAAATTATTTTACTCCCCTCAAACCCAATATGTAGTAAACCAATCTTTTTCTTCTGATCTGTTAATCCAGCTGGGACCCCACAAAAAATCCCTTTTGGAAAATACTGGGTTTGATGATGGTGCTGTCGGTACAGAGTACCTTGCCACTTTCCCCAGGTCAGGAGCAGCAGCATCTGGGGTGGACAAAAGATGCTCTACCCAAGACCATTTAGTGCATCAGGTATCGCAGCCACCAGGCAGGCCCTCGGCCCAGTTCTAAAAATGGGTAATTTTATAAAATGAGTCTTAAATGTGACTTTTAATTTTATTGCTCACTATGACCAGTGCCCAGCCATTGGTTATCCTTATTCTTTTTATGCATAGGAGGATCTGTGGGACCCCTTCCTTACTTCCCCATCCCTCCCCGGCATATTATTATCAGGTGAGGTTAATGTTAAACCAGGAATTGCTTGGTGTGGTGGGGAGGTAACCAGATAGGGGCATTTAATTTTCCATTAATCCCCTCTTTGCCATAATTAGCAAAAGTGTCAATATTAACACCTCTGATCTAGACATGAGTGGAAGCTATTATTCATAAACTCGTCGGAACAGAGGCCACATTCTTCAAAAACAACGACACCTGACCATTTCATCTGGTATCTTAATTTGTTCATATTTTGGCTGCTAAGCATTCTGTCTTTCTGCTTCTGTAATATAAACAATTGAGCTCTATTCATTTGTATTATTTTTGATTACCTTTAGAATCATTAGGCTGAAATTGAACCATATATTTTTTTGGTTGTTCTTTATCTCTTCTTTTAAAATGAGGCTGGCTCCCTCTCCCTTCCCTAAAATAACTATTTTTTTTTTAATTTCAGTATTTTATTTTTTATTTTTATTTTTTTGTAATCATGGTTATAATTGACAGCTTTCTAATACTGGGGGGCAAGGTTGAGGTCTCTTTCTCTTTTTCAAACACTCTTCTGGAGCCACAGCAAGGGCTGTTTTTCTTTGTTTCTTTGCTGTCTGAGAAGCGGCAGAAGATCAGAGAGCATTCCTGGCGGTGGTAGAATATTACATTCCATTGTAGCTAGTAGTTTACATAGACTGCGCAACTAAATAGTCTGTGAAAACAATTGAAAACGACTTTTCCTTTTCCTGGGCGAATCCAATGTTTTCATAAACCTGGAGGAAAGCCCTATGGTTTTGAAAGCCTGAAATATTTGTATCCACTTTTTAATTGTTGATGTGCTGATGTCAAACCACCATGCGGGATATTTTTAGTAGCGATCCCCATGACTGATGGTGTGTGTAGAAATCAGAAGTAAGGGTATCACTCCTGGCAGAACTGGAGTGAATTAGAAATTCCGTTTCAAGGTATTTTAAAATATTCACTTTTTAACCTCTTTTTAAACCTACCTCTTGCTGTATTTTGCAAGGGTGGGGATTTAATGCATGATGCCTACACATGTGTACATAATATTCTCTACCTTTTGTCTTTAATATTCCTTGGTTTTTAATTATTAAAGATAAGTATTTGAATTATAAATATTCTAGTTATACAGGAATAGGCAAAGCAGGCATATACCCTCAGGCAAAATTCTTCCATTATCCATAATCCTCCTGCCTCCTGCCTCCATTTCTCTGCTTTCTATCTTTATGTCGACTCAAAAAACACACAGAGGCATTCTTTTAAACCAACCCTCTCCTCCCCACTTAAACCATAGAAATCCCTTCTCAATATGTATAGAGGCCTCTTCCTTGAAGTGGGATGTCATACTTGTCCTAAATATAATAAAGTGCTATCTTCAAGGCATTTCTGCATCCAAAACACTCCCCAGAAACCTGCCGAGCCCTCCCATCTAACCAGTCTGAATGTCACAAATCATAGCCCAGAAACTGCTTTATAGTGAATCATTAACATTGTCAGGAATGACTTGGCAGAGGAAAAAAAGCTTTCCATTAGAGAACTGAGGGACAATATACAAATGACAGCATTGTCATTCCACTGCTATTGTTTTATAAAGCTCAGAACTGATTAGTAAGAGTTTATTTCAGAAGAATATGACTGTGTATTTCACAGAGAGCATGCGTTATGCTAGTATTTTTGCACCTTTTCCCATCACATTTTAGAGGTTCATGATTTTATTGTAAATAATTTTTTCCCTTGATTTTAGAGAGGAAGGGCAGAAGGGGGGGAGGAGGAGAGAGAGAGAAAGAGAAAGAGAGAGAGAGAGAGAGAGAGAGAGAGAGAGAGAGAGAGAGAGATTATTTTGTTTTACTTATTTATTGGTTGATTTTTGCATGTGCCCTGATAGGGTTGGAACTAAAACCTTGTCATATTGGGACAATATGCTATCTGGCAAGAACCTTTCGTGATTTATTTTAATTTTAAATGTTTGTGTGTTATTGTTTTTTTAAAATCTTCTTGCAGTCTGAATTAAGGTTTTTTGTTTTTGAATAGGGTGAATGAAATTGTAAAAAAACCAGATAGGTAGATGTATGCATAATAGCTCACCTGATTATTTGTAACTGAAAAATGATTTTTGTGGCTACTGGTCTGAGATCTCAGTCCTCCTGATTGCTCTCCCCAGCAGAGATGACCAGAAAGGACAGGATCACCAAGGATGGGCAAGAATGAGTGCAGATGTGAGTCCTCTGTCTTTGTTGGTGGGTCTGGCTTTACTTTCTGAAGTTGGAGGTGAGTAGGGTTGGGCGTCATTTTTGCTTTGTATTTTTCTGAGCCTACATTCTCCACCACTAGAATAGTTAACCAAGAGCTGATCGCCTAACGTTCCTTTGCCTCCTTTACCTTGTGTTGATGTGTGTAGGTCTGATGATGGTGCACTGCCCATTCCCACTGAGATGAAGACCCTGGATCCCCGGGGCCAGAGAGTTCCTTGCTGTTGAGTGCTTCCTTAGGAATGGTGTTAGGCCAAAGGCAGCTATCTTTCCCTAAGTCACAATCCTTTCCCAGGTCCAACCTGAATCCAATAACTAAACCATGCTTTGATTGGGGATCTTTCTGATGGATTAAACCAACTTCATAGCTCCCCGTGAGATTGGCTGAGGTCTCTGTTGTTACTGCATTGCAATTCAACATTTCTCGCTGTCAAGACCTGATTCTTTTACTTCTTTGCACATATCATATCTGAGAGCATTCCCCCATAAACCACTGGAGCACAGATCTCAAGCTTAGAGACCATGTTACAGGAAACTCAATCTATAATATTGGGGGTGGTAGGCTCTAAAGTGGAATTTGGGAGTTAAATTATTTGCTGGTCAGCTGGTAATTAGGCCCTCATCACTGGTGGTAGGTAGGGTATCAACAGCCTTGGGATGTGTCAGTGATGCATTTGTTAAAATGCTCTGATCTTGACTTGTGATGGGATATCAGCAGAAGAGAATGCATTACAAAGAGTGTGATGTCTCAGGTATTTGAGAGTTTAGGGGTAAATAGTAATTAAAGAACTATAGAATTAGCTGTTGCTGCAAGCTATGCATGCATTGGAGGAGACATTAAAGGCTGAAGGTGGTTACTCACCATATTAAGGTGAGTCTAAAGGCCAGAGGGCCCCCTTGGCAGCAGATTCCTATCTCCTGCAGCTGAAAAGGGAAAAAGTTGAGGATCTGACTCAGGACTTAACAAATGAAAATAGATTATCTCTGGAGAAGATGATATTTTTAACTCCAGGTTGTCTCTGCCAAGGTTTGTGTAGGCCGTGATTGGAAAGGAGTGGGACCTTGGGTCAATACACTTCTGAGCCTGAGAAGTGGCCCGCTCCTCTCTGTTAAAAGCTAACGTCTTTCCTTTACTTGAAGAAATGCAGAGAACTCTGAACCCGTGGGGTAATATGTGCCTCTTTCTTCAGAATCAACGCTCAACTCCCCTCTTGGTTACCAAAACAATAACAAGGATCAAGTCACAGCATATTTCAGTTGGGGATGTGTTGGACCTGAAGAGCTACGTGGTCCAACCAACATGTACCTGTGAGGCTCAGGAGAGTATGTATGGAAACTGGCCCCCGAAGGTGTTGACAGTATGAGGATAGAACATAAAGTCAGAAAGAAAATAATTCATTGATATGGGAACATATGGATGTTATGCTCTGTCAAAGACTCCAAAAGGCCTGGCTGGAGTCTGTGTGATTTGATCAATGGGTTGGAGCTTTAAGTGGATGTCTGATCATTGACTGTGTGGAAAGAGAAGAGACCCTAGGTTAGAATATATATGAACTAATGGGCAGCAGGGAAAGGCTTGAATGTTTGGTCAAGGTCTTGGAAAGAAACCACTCAGTGGTTGACCATTGACCCATGAACCAGGAGGTGACAGTCCAATTCCCGGTGGGCCATGTGTCTGGGTTGTGGGCTTGATTCCCAGTAGGGGGCATGCAGGAGGCAGCCCACCAATGATTCTATCTTATCATTAATCTTTCTATCTTTTTCTCCCTCTCTTCTCTCTGAAATAAATTAAAAACACATATTTTAAAAAAGAAGACTCCAAAAGAAGGTGTTAGTATGCTACTATAATGGCACTTTGAAGTTTAAAGAAAGTGTTCACCCACGCTGAGTGAAGTAGAAGTGCCATGGATGATGGTAGAAGAAGGGATTAAAACACCCAGAGAAGAGGAAATTCTACAGGGTATACATAAAGCTAAGATATACCTACCAGAATGTTCAGTGGGAGGGACTACATGAAACTCTGTTTACCAAAATAAGGAATGAATTGGAGAGAGAGACAATAGTATCATTGTAATGCTCGGTGTCTGCCCATTGTAAATGTTTATGGTAGGAGATGCTGTTATAGAAATGGTTTTCTTGAAAATAATAGGGATGATAAGATACAGACATAATACCGTAGATATCAGGTAGTGGCATTTTATCAACTGCAACAGGATATGTGCAATTATCATAATGAGTCACATATTTGGAGTAGCAGCCAGGGCATCCTCACCTAGAAAGAGTTGTGGATATGGTTAACAGACCCCGGGTCACCAAGGAAAAGATAGATGAGTAGTTGCCAAGTTGTTCAATCTATTAAAATAAAAAAAACTCAGAAATGAATAATCATAATGCTTAGAGCAGCTTCTCCAATAATAAGTCATGATCTCTCGTCCAGTTTTTAATTCTCAGCCAGTTCCCAGACTCAAAATTCCTGAGGGAGAGAACCTTGTAGTACCATCAAAAGTACATACAATAATGATTCTCTTTGTCCTTTCCCAAGGAGCCTTCTGGCTCACTTACTTGGGTAGCTGTTGACTGAGGAAGGGGAATACCCAGGTGTTTTGCCAGCTATTAACCTAGACCTAAATATCATTTATGAACCCATAGTGTGAGGGAGACTAAAGCCAGGAAATAAAGTTCTCACTCAGATATCAGCTCAAAATGCATCCATTAGCCAGCTCAGATGTCACTTTCCCCATTCCAGAATATATAGTTGGAATGGACATTTCTTGGTATTTTGTAGAATTGCCACATTTGTTCCTTGGTCTTTAGGGTTAGTCCCATGATAGCATGGAAAGCCAAGTGGAAGCCTCCAAAGCTGTCCTTTCTCCCAGACAATAAAGCCAATAAAATATTATGTACCAGGGTAAATGGTAAAAGTTAGTGTCAACATTAAAGACCCAAAGGAAAGTGGTGGTGGTCCTTATCACACCTTTATTTGATTCAGCATCCTAGCCCTTGCAAATACCAGACTGATTCTGGAGGATGGCATTCATCTCCTTGAAAATAATAGGGATGATAAGATAACGACATACAAACTCAACCGAATAGAAGCAATTGTAGTGCCATAACAAATGTGGTCTTATTGTTAGATTGGGTTACCTGGCCTTAAGCACGTGGTATTCAGCCTTCAGTCTGGTAAGTGCGCTTTTTAAATCCCTATTAGCAAGATGCACTAGAGCAGCTTGCATTCATGTGGACTGGAGAATAATGTGCATTTGCAATCTTTTCCCAGGGCTGTGACAACTCTCTGGTCCTTTGTCATAATATAGTCCAAAGGGATCTGGACTGTCAGAACATGATGCAGAGGGTCACATTAGTCCACTACATCAATGACATTATGTTAATCAAACCAGATAAACAAGAAGTGGCAAATATGTTAGAAACCTTGAAGAGACATATGTGCTCCAGAAGGTGGGAGATAAATACTCTGTGAAGATTTAAGGGTCTTTCATGTTAGAAAAGGTTTTAGGGGTCCAGATGTCTGGGGGATGTCAGGCTATTTCATTCAAAACAAATAAAAAGTTATTATATCTTGCATATTTCACAGTCCTTGGTAGTTGCCACTGGGTTCTAGAGGTAGCATATTCCACACTTATGAATCCCTGCTCCAACCCATTGATCAAATCACACAGATGTCCAGATGTGAACAGGGTCCCGAGCAGGAAAAGGCTCTACGGCAGGTCTAGGTTGCAGCACAGCCAGACCTTCCTTGGCCACATGACCTGGCAGACTTTCTGATATTAAGATGGCAAACGGTAGGAAAAGATGCTGTGCAGTTTATTGCAAATCACAATAGAAGAATCACAGTATTAAATGAATGAGTTCTGAAGAAAGGCCACACACTCTGAAGCAGAAAATTTTACACCATTTGAAAAATTGTTTCTGGCATTTTACTGGGCCTGATACTAACTCTAGGATACCACATCACCAAGTGGACAGAAGTGTCCATCATGATCTGAGCCTCAAACAATCCATCGTAAGACAAAAGTACTATATTTTTGGTCAGAGAATGGCAGAACCAAAAGGCATACTCAAGCTTCTTGAGCAGATGGATTCATCACTGTTACATCAGTGCCGTTCTCTTAGCTCATATGGATGGTTCCATGGGAGTGATTAGCTGGTCAAGAAGAAAAAGGACATGTGTGGTTCATAGCTCAATGTGTGAGTATATGCTAAATGTAGACTGTTGCTCCACTAGAGTCCCACTCAACAGTAGCTCTGAAAGTCCATGGTAATATGGAATGCTCCCAAAGGGCATAGCTTTAAGTGGATGTCTGATCATTGACCGTGGGGAAAGAGAAGAGACCCTAGGTTAGAATATATATGAATTCATGGGCAGCAGGGAAAGGCTTGAATGTTTGGTCAAGGTCTTGGAAGGAAAAAGATTAGAGGTGAAAAAGAAGTTTCAGGAAAAGAGACATTTATCGGGATGTATGGTCACAGAGTATGAAGACCTTCATATCACATGTTGATACCAGAGAGCATCCACTATGGAAGATATATTACAGGACCAAATAGATAGAATAACAAGCTAGTGCACATCAGCCAGCCTTTGTCATTGGCCACCCAAGTGCTGGCACAATGGACATAAAAACAGAATAGCCATGGTACCAGGGATGGGAACTATGCATGAGTCCAGCAGCACAAGATCTGACTCACCAACTACTGCTGCCAAATGTTAAATCTGCAAGCAACAGAGACCAGTACTAAGCCTTCAATGTAGTACCATTTTTTGAGGAGATAAAAGAGCTATTTGTCGCCCTTGCTGGTTTGGCTCAAGTGATAGAGCGTCAGCCTGCAAACTGAAAGGTCCCAGGTTTGATTCTGGTCAAGGGCACATGACCAGGTTGTGGGCTCAATACCCAGTGGGGGACTTGCAGGAGGCAGCCAATCCATGATTCTCTCTCATCACGGGTGTTTCTATCTCTCTCCCTCTTCTTTCCTCTCTGAAATAAATAAAAATATATTTTAAAAAGCCACTTGTCAACAAATTGATCACAGTGGATCCCTTTACCCACAAAGAGCAATAATTCATCTTGATTATGATACACAATCTAGATTTGTATATGATGTTTTTCCCCCTGTTAACAGGGTCTGTATCAATTTTCTAAGCTGAATTATAAGTTATCACAAATTTATTGGCTTAAATTAACACACATTTATTTGTTGGAAACCAATTACTATTTCACTAATAGAGAGATATGGACAGGAAGCCAGGAAGGCTGTCAACAACATTAATTTAGCCTCAATAAAAGGGATAGCAGGCCAGAGCAGGGGGTAGTTCTCCCACTAGAGTTGGACTACTGCCTGGCCCCCATATCGCTAAATTACATTTCTTCTAGTCTCTTTTTATTTGTGTGTGGCTCTTCTATAGAACCCGAACCCTGAACTGGGACCCTAAACCACTCGAGAAATGAAAGGGGATCCCACATTTATTATCTCGCAGTTTCTGTAGATTAACAGTCTGGGTATGGATTAACTGGGTTTTTAGCTTCTGTGTCTCACCAGGCTGTACCAAAATGTGAACTATGGTTCTGAGCTCATCAGGCGCTTGACTAGGGAGATTCCATTTACAGTCAATGCCATTATCTGAGGCCTGCAGAATATTTAATATTCTGACACAGGATCCCACATCACACTGTATCAGATCAGGGTTATATGTATTAGGCACATAACCACGGGATTCACTGGTCCTATTATATACCACATCACCCAGAATTTGCAGGTCCACAAAGCAATAAAAGAGCGTTTTGAAGATATGTCTAGGGCATAAGCTTAGAGATGACACCCCAAGAGGGTCACCATTCTTCACGATGCAGTATATCATTGGTTATTTTATGAGGCTAAGTAACCAAAAGGTAGAATACACAAGCCTGAAAACCAAAGGTAGAAGTGGACTTTCATTTTTACCATCAGATGCAGCGACTGCCTTGGGAGTTTTCTCTCACATCTCTTCAAGTCTTAAGGTCCTGTTTCCCAAAGGGGAACACTTCCACTGGAGTACCTAGTAAGTGTCCCATTAAACTTTAGGCTATGTCTGCTGCCTGGTCACTTGGCACTCTCTGTGCTAGGAGAACAGCGGGTTAAGAAAGGAGCCACTATCCTGGCAGGGGTAACTGACCCTGATCACTAGGAGGAGGTAGGGCTGCTTGCTATTTCACAAGGAGTACAGGAAACATACATTTAGCACTCCTTTTTGTAATCTTCTGTCCAATGCAGATGGTAAATGGATTCATGCATCGGACATGTGGAATCTGAGAAGGGAAAAGTGATCAGGAGCTCAAAGATGGGAAACTGCCAAAGGAAATCAAAACACTAACTCATAAAGATAGATGCACCCCTGTGTTCATTGTAGCATTATTTACAACAGCCAAAACATGCAAACAACCTAAATGTCCCTCAACAGAGGAATGAATAAAGAAGTTGTGGTAGTTATCTCTATACAATAAAATATTATCCAAACATAAAAAATAAGAAAATCCTGTCATTTGCAACAATGTGGATGAATTTTTTTTAAAAAAATATATTTTATTGATTTTTTACAGAGAGGAAGAGAGAGGGATAGAGAGTTAGAAATATCGATGAGAGAGAATCATCGATCAGCTGCCTCCTGCACACCCCCTACTGGGGATGTGCCCGCAACCAAGGTACATGCCCTTGACCAGAATCAAACCTGAGACCTTTCAGTCCGATACTCTATCCACTGAGTCAAACCGGTCTCGGCAATGTGGATGAATCTTAAGGGTATCATGCTAAGTGAAATAAATTAGACAGAGAAAAACAAATACCATATGATCTTACCCTATATGATGAACCTAAAAAACAAACCAAATAAACCAACGCAAACTCATGGAAAATAAGATGAGATTTCTGGTTATCAGAGAGGTTTGAAGTGAGGGGAGGGAGAATTGGAGGAAGATTGTTAAAAGGTACAAACTTCCAGTCAGAAGGTAAATAAATACTTGGAATCTGATGTACTGCATGGCGACTATAGTTGCCATGGCTACATGATATATTTGAAAAGTTAGAGAGTAAATTCTAAAAGTTGTCATCCCAAGAAGAAAAATTTTTCCGTTTTTTAAAATGTTTTTTTTTATATGAGAAGATGGATGTTAAACTGAACTTATTGTGGTAATAATTTCATAATATATATATAGGTCAAAGTGTATGATACACATTTGAAGCTTACACTGTGATGTATGTCAATTATAGTACAATACAACTGGAAAAAATTACATCAGCATTTAGATGCTAAAAAATACATTCACCAATGATAATGACAAGAAGGAATACATTTATAGCAAAAATTGCAATAAATTCTACTTGCAAATTTTCCTGCAAAGAGAAGAATAAAGAAAAAATAAAAAGATGGGGCTCTGATCTGTGTCACCCTCCCCCCCCCAACCCCTCAGATAAACCAGTGACCAGTAGGGATGATAACTGGGTGAGGGAATCTAGAATGAGTGACGGAGGAGGGAGATGATGAGTATGAATTGTGGACATAAGACCAGCTGTAGCAGTAGACTAGAGTTCAATTCATGAAGCTTAGTCTTGTCAGTTTCTTCAGGGGAAAACAAAACTAAACTAAACTAGAAACTGGAGGAGATGTGGTTCTGAGGGTGAGAGAGGCCGATTGCAGTGGATACTGGGGTGAGCTGCCAGATTTCCCCTTCTGGACCAAGACACTCACTTTCCAACGGCCTAGAGTGCTGCCTCCTGATGTCTCCTAGCCGAGTTCATTCCAGGGCTGGGTTCTCCCCCAGGTAACCACCTTGCCCCAGGCATCACCCTCTCCCTGGGGGCAGCTTCCACCTAATGGGTCCATGCAGGCCCTCTTGATTGGAATTGGGACACCTGGGAAGGGCCACCCCTCATTCAGAGCACTGATGGGATTATGGAGGCCTCTGCAGCAGTTATTTCAAATTGCCCTTTGCTTCCTTTCCTCCCTTACCGGCGTTCTATTGGAGAGCAGTTCCCAATACACCACCTGCATGCAAATCTCTGGCTCAGGTCTGCCTCTGAGGGCCCTGATCTGCAAAACAAGGGACTTTCAGAGAGGAAATTGTTGATAGAATGCCCTAGACTGTTCACTAAAACGAACTGCCCAGCTATTCACATGGCCTATTGATTGGATGGGCTACTGTTCTGTGAGGACACATCCTGGGCAAAAACTCCTTTATAAGAACATTGCTATAAGTCACTGAAGATATTTGAAAGGCTAGTTTTAAACTCAGAATACCATTAAACATGTTTCTTTCATTTTGTTGGAGTGAGACAACATATTTCAATGCTAGGCAATGTTGTATTCTCTCTGCATATTAAGTATAGTAAAGGAAGCTGGTTTGATCAATACGTTTTCTACAAACATGAATATTATGTATATGCTGTAAATTAAATTTACCACCTCTATAAAAGGCAATTGTACCACATTTTGCATATCGAGCTGTCTATGAAAATAAAAATATATTGAACGACAAGTGGTTAAACACAATAAAGGAGTGCCATTCTGTGTAACAGTCAGCTAGGCGAAGGCAGACGGAACTAATCTGATTTGACACCACCGAGCCCCGCTTCACCATCTTGCTCTTGGCAGAATTCCCACTGAAGTTCGTGTGTGCTTTGCTAGAGCAAGGACCATGGAATGGAGTTCATGGGTTTCCTTCAGTGGAAATATGTGGAAGTCAGACTTTACCAGTATTCCTTGGGCTCTCTCCACATTTGGGTATAAGATTTAAATATAACATTTCAGTTAGATGTAGGCAGAACCTGGAAGAAAACAATGGAGGATAAAAAAATATCATAAGGACTCATTCTCTGCTGGTAACCAATTGGGTTATTTCACCACTTTTTGACATACTTCTCAAATGTGATATAGAGTATATGAAAAATTGTTCATCATTCTTACATCTTAGAGCAAGGCTAGTGTTTTATTTAAATAGAAAGCCATTTACAGGATATTTCTTCTTTTTTTAAAAAGTTTTATTTCCAACTATAAACATTATATATGTCCATGGTGTAGACGATGAGGAAAATACAGTTCAGTCACTGAATGTTGGAAAGTGCTTGTGTTATAATATTAAATATACAATATATACTGTATTGTAATTTACCTGACCATTTCCATATTTGTGAAAGATATATGTGCTTCCTGATCATCCACTAATTAAAATGCTATTTGACGAACACTTTTGTGCATAACTTTCTCTATATTTAAGATTATGATTGAAAGATGTAGTAAACTATTGGGTCAGAGGTATGGGCATTTTAGTGTTTTAACATTTTGACAATTGCTTCATACATTGTTCTTAGTAATATACTAGAGGTCTGGTGCACAAAATTCATGCACTTGGGATTCCCTCAGCCTGGCCTGTGTCCTCTTGCAGTCCAGGAGTCCTTGGGGTATGTTCAACTGATGGCTTAGGCCATTCCCCATAGGGAGCAGGCCTAAGCCTTTAGTCAGACATCCTTAGTGCTGCTGCTGTGCTTGCCAGCTGTGAACCCTGCTTCTGGCTGAGCAGCTCTTTTCCTGTGGGAGTGTACTAACCACAGAGGGAAGCTCCTACATTGAATGTCTTCCCTCTGGTGGCCAGTGTATGTTATAGAGACCGGTCACTCTGGCTCTCCAATATCTCCCAAAGGGTCCCAGATTGCAAGAGGGTACAGGCCAGGCTGAAGTACCCTATTGGTGCACGATTGGGAGAGGGAAGAATGTGGGAGGTTGGCCAGCTGGGGAGGGACCGCAGGAGGGCTCCAGGGAGTGTCTGGACCATCTTGCTCAAACCTCATTGGCCAGACTCCAACAGCAAGCTAACCTACCGGTCGAAGCATCTGCCTTCTGGTGGTCAGTGCATGTCATAGCCACTGCTTGACCAATCGACTGTCTGCTCTCTGGTGGACAGTGTACATCATAATAAGCAGTTGAGGGGCCTTAGCATATCATTAGCATATTATGCTTTGATTGGTTGAACTATCGACCAGACGATTGGATGCTTAGCATATTAGGCTTTTATTATATAGGATGAAAGTATTCATTTCATTTTATATGGTGGAACTAAGAGTCTGAAGGATAAAATGTATATGGCTCTTGCTTTATTGTTTGTTAATAATCTAAAACTTTCTGAAATAAATAGCAAATGTATACTCAAGAGATTACATTTAAAAACTTTCCCTTTCTTTTTTAAAATTGAGATCAAATTGACATATAATGCTGCATATGTTGAAGGTGTACAATGTGCTGATTTGATACATTTATATACTACAATATCATTACTGTAATAGCGTTAGCTGACACTTCTATCATATCACACACATAATCACCATTTTTTTGTGTTGAGAACAATCAAGATTTAGAGTCTTAGCAACTTTCAAGTTTGTGATACATTATTGTTGACAATAATCACTATACTGTGCATTAGCTCTCCAGAACTCACTAGTATGTATCTACCTGCTGCAACTTTGTGTACTTGCTCTTGACTGGAATTGAACCTGGGACCTTTCAGTCTGCAGGTCGACGCTCTATCCACTGGGCCAAACCGGTTAGGGCTTTTCACATCTGGTTAACAGACACTTAGGCTGCTTTCATATCTTGGGTATTGTGAATATTGCTGTAACAAACATGGGAGTGCAGCTATCCAAAGTAAATGGGGCCATATTGCCGGCCTATTAGTGGGATACAAGCAGAAATATCACAAGGGCTGGCTATATAAATTGTGGGGCCCAGTGCAAAGTAAAAATACAGGGTTCCGCCGAAACCGATTTGGCTCAGTGGATAGAGCGTCGGCCTGTGGACTGAAAGGTCCCAAGTTCGATTCCGGTCAAGGGCATGTACCTTTGTTGCTGGCACATCCCCGGTGGGGAGTGTGCAAGAGGCAGCTGGTCGATGTATCTCTCTCATTGACGTTTCTAACTCTCTATCCCTCTCAATTCATCCCTCTGTAAAATCAATAAAATATATTTAAAAAAATACAGGGTTCCTTGTTCAAAAATTATTAAGAATTTCAAGATGGTGATAACGGAGCATTGAAGCAAGTGTGGGGTCTTTTTGAGTGTGGGGTCCTGTGACTTTACAGGTCACATGCCGATGAAGCTGGCTCTGATGATCACTATATTGAATATTTGGGTTCCAGAACTTTTCTTTTTACACCAAGTAAACATCAACACTATTTTTGTTTTTTGTTTTATTAGTTAATAATGTTTTAAGGAATCTATGATCATTTTGCTAAGTTAAAGTCTTCGGGTATAAAGTAAAAATTTAGTGGTCTTAAGCTCTTAGCCTGTGGTCCTATCATTCTGACATGAGCCTTAGTGGCGAGGGTTAAAGGACAATGAAGCTCTAGAAAGTTCACATTTAAGGAATTGATGAGGTTTTTGTCCTTTGCTCAGAATTAGCTAGTGTTAACATAATAGATATGATCTTTTCTTCTAATCATTTAAGAGAGGAGTCCCCTACTTACAGGCAAAAAAACGCCAGTTTAAGAAAGAAACATAAATACCTGACCTGAATACCTAGTAGGAAAAATACAGTAATGAATGTTCCACAAACATCTGTAAAATGCATAGAAAATCACAATTAAACAGACAGAAAGGGGGAGGGTGGAAGGAATGAAATAAATCTAGCCTCTAGCAAGAGGCAGCCATACCCCTGGCATTGTGATGGATTAGGTGAGTGACAAGTGGCCATCAGGTGCTACTTCTCTAAACCACGAGGAGCTTGGAATGGCCACGGATGTTAGGAGAAATTGCCCAGCCGCCGAAACCCTGCCTCTAAAATGAGCAGCTCCAAATGGGGTCTCAGAACTGAAAAGAAAGAAAATCTCCTGAAAGAAATCTGTACTTATAAGCCAGCTTTAAGACAAACACACATGAAATCTAGGAAGCCTTGCTGAGGGAAAATAGAATAATGGCAATCCATCATGAACAAGGGTCATACCTTTTATTATTTAAAAAATATATTTTATTGATTTTTTTTTACAGAGAGGAAGGGAGAGCAATAGAGAGTTAGAAACATTGATCAGCTGCTCCCTGCACAACCCTCATTGGGGATGTGCCTGCAGCCAAGGATGCCCTTGACCGGAATTGAACTTGGGACCTTTCAGTCTGCAGGCTGACGCTCTATCCACTGAGCCAAACTAGTTTCGGCAAGAGCCATACCTTTTAGATTGATTTTGACTCCCACACTAGGTTATCTTTTACAGAGCCACACGATGGAAGAGCAGCTTTATTCAAGGCACACAGATTAGCACCCTCTGCAGAATGATTTGCACGATATTGGAAAGACAATTACCATCCAAACTACAACTTTTTACTGATTTTTCAAAGTCTGGAATTCCCCACTAAACTAGTTTCCCTACCATGCTGTTTGAAGGAATTTGAACGACAGGCCCTGTGGTATTAATACACCCCTGGAGGAAAGGGAATGTTTTTGCCTCATTTCCTCAATTAGTCTGATTAAAATATAAGTCTTAAATCCCAGAGTGGCATTATAATCAATTCTCTTCCTCTCCCTCTCTTCTCTCTCTCTTTCCATCCACATGGGTGGACACACAGACACAGGGTGTGATGGAGCTTACGGGTGCTCAGAGCCCAGTGAAGAAGGAAAGGGAAGATCCTGATCAGGGGAAGGTGACCATTTTCCCTCACTTCAGAAAGATTTTGGAGAAGAGGAGGGTTGCCCTCTCACAGCCCCTCAAAAGATGGATCTTTTCTTGTTGGCCAGAGGAAGGAGAGTGTTTCCTTTACAGAGCCAAGCAGATAAAGAGCAGCTCCCAGAGTGTGCGAGCCCTCGAGTGGCCACGTGGGCGAGGCCAGCAGCCTAACCACTGCAGCCCCCTGGGGCACAGTGAAGGTTAGCCAGAGTTTTAGGAGCAGGGCAAAAAGAACCATGCTTGCTCGTAACCAGACACATACTCATATTTCAAATGTGGTTTCGGTACCTACATTTAAACCGCTGTATTTAACAAGTTGCACCAACCATCTTTGCAGCTATGGCTTGCAGATTTTAACTACTTTATGGAATAGTCTAACACCAAACCAAAACAAAATGAAAAAAAAAAAAAAAACAACAACAAAAAAACAATCCCCCCCCCAACGCGCGCACTCACACACACACACCCCAAAACCTGGTAGCGAAGGGATCTTTTGCTTCGATGGCCCTCAGTTCCAGGAAGGGAAGCTTCTGGGAATTGAATTGGAGGCCAGACAAGTGCACATCGTTTTGCTGCACCATTTCTGAGAGGAGCTCCCTGGAGAGAAAAGCAAGGAGACAAATCCACGTACGATTGTGACCAAGGGCCTTGGCGTCCTATGCAGACAAATCCTGTGTGGATGTCTACGCTGTTGAGGTTGGAAACTGTGTTGTGAGTTTTGGTTAACTTCTAGAAAACACTTTGCACAATTTTAAATGGTTTTAATCTCAATAATAAGGATCTGTTTATAAACATACTCTTGCAAAAGCTCCCCCCACATATGCTTTTTAAAATATTTTTTATTAAATTATTATCTGTGTACATATATTACCATTGCCCCCCCTCCCATACATGCCCTTCCTCCCCAGTTTTGTGTCCATTGGTTGTACTTATATACATGTATACAACTCCTTCGGTCGATCTCTTATCTCCCCCAGATCTCCCTACCCTTCCCGCTGTAATTTTTAAAAGTAAGATCAGCCTCAATTCATAGGAATTTCCAAGCAGGTTTATGTAATACATTTGGTGTCTTGCAGAGTCATAGGCTACCAGTTACTGCATTCATTTGGAAATGTAATCAGAAATAAGCCTACTGCTCAGAACTAGCCTAGCCTACTGCTTTACATTTTTTTGATTCCTAGAGCATTCTAGTGTTCTTCTTATAGGGTCTAAAATAGTGGTCATGGAGCATGTTAAAATGCATCCTGGGAGAATAGTGGGAGAACTAAACCTGGGGTCTACACTGTGTGCTTTGGGACAAATCACTTGAGTCTCTGAGCCTTAAGCTTCGTTATCAAATAGAAAATGCAGATAATAATATCTGCTCTGCCTACTTCATACGCTATTGTAAAGACTAAGTTCAGCTATACAAGTGAATGGACTTCCAAAAGGGCTGTACATGTATACCGTATTTGCCGGCATATAAGACGACTTTTTGGCTCTGAAAAATATGCCTCCAAGTGGGGGATAGTCTTATACGGCGAGTATATAACAAACTCTGTATTTTTAGTGGAAATTTTAGGGGGTCGTCTTATACGCCCAGTCGTCTTATACGCCGGCAAATACGTATTTTTCAGGGCCAAAAAATCGTCTTATACGCCGGAAAATACGGTACACATTTTTCTATGCTTGTCCATCAGGAAGACATAGGTCACTGATGAGAGGCTGAAGTTAAACCTTGCACTGTTGTTATGAGTGTGTATTCCAATCCTTCTGAATAGTGAGAAACTTCAACCTTCATTCTGGCACTTGAACACAAAAATTAAACAGAAATTAAAGTGATGTTAAGTATTTTTAAAGGAAGAATTCTCCATGAAAAACTTCAAGGACCATATATTATTACTAGAGGCCTGATGCATGAAACTCATGCAAGAGTAGGCTTTCCTTCCCCCAGCCACCAGCACTGGCTTCAAGACTTGGACTTTTCTCACAGACACAGCTTGGTCTGGAAGATCATTTGAAAGGATGTCCAGTCTAATTAGCATATCACACTTTTATTATTATTATAGATTCATTTATTTTTCCTCAGTGCCTAGATAGTGTCTGGTGGCTTATAGCTACCTAATAAGTATTTAATGAATGGAATGGTAAGAATTTGAGCATCACTTAGAAATACACTCAATGTATAGATTTAAAAATAAAATGCAAATACAATTTTAAATTGGAGTTATTTTTACACATTGAAACATTGATAGCAGTAAATAGAGTGGCCAGCTTACAGAAGGTCCCATATGAGAGGTTTTATTCAGCATAAATATACAATAAAACTTTATTCATCTAGAAATGCATATTTGTCTACAAGGAGGTATTGTTCTTTAGATGCCAACTATATCCATACAACACACTGGGTGTCTTTTTAAAAAAAAATCTATTTTGTCAGAGGCATTTGGACTTGTTAAAAATGCATTATCTTATTTTAAAAAAGTGAACATGCCAAGTATATTTGGGCAAGCCATTAATTCCCCATTTAAAACAAATCTTCCCAGTTGACTTTTAGAGCAAGAATGGAAACTGTTTTGATTTAAATTTGTCCCAGAGCAATTTCCATGAGTTAACATAGTCACAGCCCAATTGTAAGCCTAGGAACAAATAAACAGAGGAATACCCAAGTGGCTTTGAACAATTGAACCACTGCTGAGTTTCCAGTGGGTGCATTCTTCTCCCCAGCCCTGCGTTATAATTAAAAGGTTACAAGGGAAAGAAACCTGGGCTGATGGCATGGGGAGAGAATGGTAACATAACGAGAGGAAAAGCCTGTAGCAGGCTGTCCAATAACCTCCTGGCCATGCCTCCCATCAGAGTGACACACAGCGCACCACGGTGGAGCTCTCGTGTCCTCTGGCGGGCGGCACTGCCTCCACACTTCGCCACTGTGCCAGAACCACTTAGCTTCTCTTCACAGCCCTCACACACATTAAGTCGACAAGGGACAAGGGAAGCCTGCGGTTGCAGCATAGGCAAAACAGGAGAGTGGTGAGAAAGTGGGTCAGACTGGTCGGGGGATAAAGATAAAGCTTGACTGGACATATAAAGGGTGACATAAAACCCAGATATTTTAGTTCCATGTGTATGTAATAACCAATGTCCTTAATTTCCCCCCCCCCCCTGAGTTTCAGTCTGTAATAATGGTATTAAATCTCCTAATTGGACTCAAAGGCTCACTACAGTAGGCAGGGCATTTGAATGAATAGAAACAAAATAACTACTGCTAGAAAAGGAACTTTGACAGGTGTAAAAATTATATTGAAGGGTCCAAATGGCAGAGCGCTTGGTACTCTCTTATGGAGAGATACTTAATTTCAAGTTGGTCACTCATTCATTGCATGACACCAAAAGACAGGGGTCAGCAACCCATGAGCGGTCTATCAGGGATAAATGCATACATTGGGCCAGGAACCAAATGACAGGGTGTAGCAGGGGCTTTGTGTTTGTCCATGATGGACTAGACCTCCCCTAAAACAAATTTAAAAGGTAATTTTAAAAAATCATGCCATTAACAAATTCAGCAAACAACCGTTTGAAGACACTACAGCAACAAAAGCATTCAAAAAAAAAAAAAGAAGAAAAAAAGGGAAAGACCTTTAGATGAGCCAAACTTTACTGCTCTTCTACCTAGTCCTTAGCGTTAGTGTCAGAGTTATGCTAAGGATTAGAGTGTTTGCTTATACAAGCCTGGTGCAGGGAGGCTGGGCTGCAAGTATAGGCCTGGAGCTTGCAGCAGCTTCAGCAGGTTGGGCAAAGGATGGGGGTTAGCAGAATAGCCAGGACTTATGGGGCCAAAATCCCGGGGAAAAGGCAATTGTGAAGATGTGAACTTGGTGAACTAGAGTAAGTCCCACTTAATGCCATGGCTTGGTTCTTGGAAACAACTTTATTTATTTATTTATTTTTAATATATTTTTTTTATTGGTACTTTACAGAGAGGAAGGGAGAGAGATAGAGAGCCAGAAACGTCGATGAGAGAGAAACATCGACCAGCTGCCTCCTGCACACCCCCTACCGGGGATGTGCCCGCAACCAATGTACATGCCCTTGGCCGGAATCGAACCCGGGACCTTTCAGTCCGCAGACCGACGCTCTACCACTGAGCCAAACCGACCTCGGCACTTGGAAACAACTTTAAATGAAAGAAGGAAACCAAGTCTACTGTGGGGCAATGGATATAAACAGCAGTTAGTTCCTATGGCATATTTCTGGTCACAAAATATCACTAAACTTCTAAACAAAGGCTCCCAAACACTTCTCATATTAAACCTTGGAGTACATGTGAGCTATATTAATGAAAGCGAGTTGGATAATTATTTTGTTGCCCACTTATTCCAGTTCAGGATCTCGAGGGGCAGGAGCCTGTCAAAGTAGCTCAGTGGGCAAGGATGGACCAGCCCTGGAGAGGACACCCTGCCACCTCAGGGCCACTCACTCTCCACTCAGACCGGGACAATGTAGATGGATACCCAAATCATCTCACGTGCACATCCCTGGGTGTGGGAGGACACCAAAATATCTGGAGAAAATCCATGCAGACATGGGGAGAATGAGGGCCCAGTTGGGAACTGATTTTTTTTCTCATCTGTGTTCTAAGGAAACAACATTATTTGAGAACCTACTTATTGTACATGGAGTTTTTCTTTGAGACAGGTGTAACTCCTAAACTGTAATTTGAGTGAACATCAATACCAAGAGATCAGGAAACCAAGCAGAAAGCAACTACTGAGAGCTAAAGAGCCAAGCAAAGATTTGGCATTTCCAAGATTTTGGAGACACCATGTGGAGTTGTGGGTCAGTTATGGAGGAGGGGCTGTGAAACCTTCAGGATTTCAGTTAAGATCCCTGGCAGGTATATTGCCTCGAGTGACAGCATGAAAAAATATACAATCCTGAGTGGATCAAAGTAATCCCCCCTTACTTTATGTGCCAAAGAAGATTAAAATTTTCATGGTATATCACCCAGATCCTTTATAGCTTTTCCTACACAATATTTGACATTCAATAAAAATTAGCATGCATCTTAGGAAATAGGGCCAAAGGACCAAAAATAAAAAGTAAAAGCATATACTAGAATAAGAGCAGTAGAATACCAAGAAATTGGAATTATCAAATTGGATTAAAGTAGGATTAATTTGTTCAAGACAATAGATGAAAATATGGAAATTTACCAGAGGACTGGAATTTAAGCAAAAAAGAAACAACAGGAAATTCTGCAACTGGAAATACAATAATTGAAAACAGAAACTCAATTGAAGATTTAACAACAGATTAGAGTGAAAAGGCAAAAGTTAAATAGCAGAAAATACTCACTTGTTGATAGTTATGTATTTGTTGTTCATAATTTTTATCTTTATTTTCTTCCTCTTCCTAAAGAACCCTCTTCAGCAATTCATATAAATATGGTTGACTTGTCTTCTTGCTTCTGTGGTGTAGTATCCTCTGGCTCCTTATATTCCAAATCTTTGATTTGATTCTTGTGATCTTCCATTCTGTTTTTAGGACTGTATAATATTGTTTATTTCAGACAATATATTCTTTATTTCTAGTTGATCCATTTTAATATCCTCATAGGTCTCATTTATTTTATTGGCCTTTTCTAGGAAATTCTTGAAAAACCTTACAACCATGGATTTGAACTCTATATCCAATCACTTGTTGTCCTCCATTTCTTTCGTTTGTGATCTGTTTCCTTGTCTCAGCATTTTCGCAGCTTCCCTGAGTTGGTAGGGTGGTTTTGTGTGCTAAGGTGTCCTATATGGTTCAGTGGGTCAGCCTCCCAGTTACCTGAGGTGGACACTCTTGGTGCACCCCTTTGTGGGCTGTGTGTACAGCCTTATTGTAGTTAAGTCTTGATTGTTGTTGATATCACTGGGAGGAAATGACCTCCAGGCCAATTGGCTGTGAGGATCAGCTATGTCTATGCCAGGAGACAGCCTTATTTGACTAGACTTGGAAAATTGCAAAAGCCTCTGTGCTCAGCTTGGATGGGGCAGAGTTTCAGGGTGGAGCCTATAGCCTTGGCTTCCTTTCAGCTCTGTCCTATGAGGTTCCTGAGTCTCAGTGTTCCTCAGTGTCCTTTGGTACTCGCTGCAAGCACCTCTAAGCGAAAGGTGCCCTCAAATTTTGCCCGCTACCAGACAGTCTAGTCCAGGGGTGGGCAAACTTTTTGACTTGAGGGTCACAATGGGTTCTTAAACTGGACCAGAGGGCTGGAACAAAAGCAACCTGATCATGCTGGCACTCTCATCTTGGGCTGCTGGTGAAGGAGCAGAGGGGAGAGCAAGAGAACCCTCTGCTCTTTCAGTTCTGCAGGCCAGATAGAACAGCCAAATGGGATGGATCCGGCCCGTGGGCCATAGTTTGCCCATGGCTGGTCTAGTCTCTTCCCCAGTGAGCCTGGAACTGGGGTTCAGTGCAGTCAGAACTGGGGCTCAGCACAGTCCGGAGCTTTTGAGTCCTTCCCGCTAGGGCAATCCAGCGGCACAGTCAACAGTCTGTCCTCTGCGTGCACTTTGCCTTTTGCTGCTCCCCTGAGTTTCTGCCTTAAGCCTAGATTCCCTCTGTATGAGCCTGGGTCCCCAGGGTCTCTTCCAGAACTGGGGTTCAGTGCAGTCGGAACTGGGATTTAGCACAGTCCGGAGCTTTTATCTCCTTCCCACTAGGGAATGCCAGCCAGGCACTCAGCCACCCCTTTCTCTCCCCATGCGCTCACTGTGTCTCTATACTTTAGGCTTTTACAGCTCCTCTGATTTTCCTTCTGGTTTTCTCTTTCCTTCTAGCTATAGAATTTCCAGTCAGTCAACTTTCCTGTAGTTCTGGATAATGTCCATTTTGTATTTTAGTTGTATTTTTTGAAATTGTTGTGCTAGGCTGCAGTTAGGTGTTTACCTATGCCGTCATCCTGGTTTCTCAATTATGGATCTTCTATTTCCCATTTTGGTTCTATCATATTTTGCTTTATGTATTTTGAAGCTATATTCTTAATTGCATATCAATTTAAAGATATTACATTTTTTTAGTTGAATTGACCATTGTGCAGTTATAAAAATATTTCCCTTTATTTATAGTAAATATGCATGCCTTTCACAGAAAAAAATTACAAATTATTACTGGAAGATATAAAAACCTAAATTAGAGATATTATGTTTATCAGTTTAAAAATGTAATACTGAAAAGATGTACTAATACTTTCCAATATATATGTTCTTGTGAGTGTTTTAAAATTCAATCCCAATAGAATTTCTAGCTAGTATGTATATTGATATGTGTGTGTTTACAAATAAAAGGCTGATGCAAAAATTTGTGTAGAAATTCAAAGGGCCAAGAACAGTAAGTAAAATTAGCAGAAGAAGATTTAATATTGTTGGACCATGACCACCTGACTTATGACTAAGAATCTACTGTAATGGAATAGAAACAGAGAGACTTTTCAATTAATGATACCAGATCAATGGGATGTACATATATAAAAAAATGACAGTTCTCTTATTTCATATCAAACACAAAAAAATCAATTTCTGATAGTTTGACTGTGGATGTAATTGTAAAAAATTAAACAATAAAGTTTTTAGAGGATGACATAGAACAAGGGTCAGCAAAATATGATCTAAAGGACAAATCCAAACTGCTACCTATCTTTGTAAATAATGTTTTATTGCCATATAGTCACATCAC
Organism: Vespertilio murinus; assembly: GCA_963924515.1. NCBI lineage: Eukaryota > Metazoa > Chordata > Mammalia > Chiroptera > Vespertilionidae > Vespertilio > Vespertilio murinus. Next base: position 152,336,661 of record OZ004704.1, read on the forward strand.
TCATTTATATATTATCTCTTTCTGCTTTTATGCTACAATGACCGAGCTGAATGGTTGTGACAGAGAGTTTAAAGCTTGCAAAGCATAAATATTTACTATTTAGTCTTTTACAAAAAATTTCCAGCTCTTGACATAGAAGAATATTGTCATATCCTTATGAGAGGCATAGATTTGTTAAACTGAATACAAAAAATACAAATGATAAATAAAAAAGATTGTTGAATTGTACTTAGTTAATTATTGTTATCAATTTCTATTCCATGTAAGACATTATTAAGGAAGAGTAGGCTTTTGTACATCTCAAACTGTGGTGTACTGCATTATTTATTCACTGTTCTTTGTACCTGATTTTCCTTGCCCCTTTATTTCTCCTTTTTAGGGAGCATACAATTCCCTTCCCAATGACTTTTGGTTTTGTCTTATGACCTGTCTTAGCCAATGGCCTATAAATGGACATTATGCTTTTTGTGGCTAAATAGCTGTTTTGAGAGGCATTGCTGGTTTCTGGTAACCCCATCTCTTGCTTTTTTTTACCTTCAATCATGAGAATAGGATATTTCAGAAAGTTGGTCCATCTACAGTTTGTTTTTTAGAATGAGAAGATTATGAAGTCAAGTAAAGCCAAGAAAGCTGAGTACAGGTTGGCCTAGCGATTTTCAGAAGAGCTGTAACAGACCTGCAACCAACTGTAAAGTGAGCAGGAAATATATATTTATTGTTCTATACCACTGAGTTTTTGATATTGTTTATTAAGTGACATAACCTCATGAAAGTTTCTTAATTCATACAGAAAAGACACATCCAGAAAAATAATCCTACAACTCAATGAGAAAAATAAAAGCAGCCCAATTAAAATGTGCAAAAAAAAAAAAAAGTGCCAGGAGCATATCCAAAATGACCAATAAATGTATAACAAGTTTCTCAAAAATGTAATCTAAATACAAATTAAGACTAAAATGAGATATCACTATATGCCCATCAGTATGACTAAAATGGAAAACAAACAAACAGTATTAAGTGTTGACATGGCTGTGGAACAACTCAAACATATAATACTGGTTGGAGAGTAAATTGGTATAATTACTTTAAAAAACAACTTGGTAGTATCCACATAAATATATGCATAACCTTATGATTCAACAATTTTAATCTTTTACTCCTGGGGATATACCTGGTTCTCAGTGGGCCTTAAGCTTATAGTCCCATAGGACTGTATATATGTGATACTTTGAACACTGCTGCCTATCAATCAGCCTGAACCTAGACTGAGATCTTCCCCTTTAGGACACTGACAAGCTTTGGCCAAACCCTCAATTATTGGGAGTCATTAAAAATAAAATAAAAACAAAGTTTGAGAAAAAACAAACACACCAAGAGCTAGAGTTGGGTTGAATGATAAGGTTCTCCTACATGAGATCACTCCTTCAAGCCTGGGAGAAATGGCTGTTTATCTAATGCATAGAAACCAACACAGAAAGTCAAACAAAATGAAGAAACAAAGAACTATGTCTCAAACCAAAAACCTTTGAAGAAACTTTAATGAAATGGAGATAATAAGCTACCTGAAAAAGAGGTCAAAGTAATTATCATGAAGATGCTCTCCAAACTCAGAAAAAGAATGGATGAATGCAGAACTTCAACCAGGAGATAGGACAATTAAGAAAGTACCAAATAGAAGTCACAGAGGTGAAGAATGCAACAATTGAACTAAAAAATGCCCCTATGTTCCTTAAATTTCCAGTTATAAGAGAATCAATGACAAGTTACATATTTTTACTAGTAGAAATATTGCAGTTTGTAAACATATTGTCATTTTTTCCCCGGATTTTGCATTTTGATTACTGTTTGATGTCCAAGTAACAGCTCAAATCAATGCAACTACATTTTAAAAGCACCAAATGTAAGAGTAATCCTGAATAAAGGCTGTATGATATGATTCCTACAGTCATTTTGAGGAAACACAACTTCTACATGAAAGTAGTAGATGTAAGACAGAAAGAAGACAAAAGTCTGTAATGACATGGTGTAATGAACAAGATTAAGTGCCAGTGTGTCTGGCAGAGCCAATGAGTGCTGAGGTCAAGTCGGAGAACAATGTCAAACAATATCAATGAGACACAGAGTTGAAGAATGCAGCGACTGAGCTGAAATAGGTCCTCATGCTCCTTACATTTCCAGTGTATTCAAAGAAAAAGTTGGTCTAGAGATGTGCCTTGAAGAACTTGAAAATCTGAACAATAACCGAAGAGGAGCATGAATACTCATTTCATTAAACAATGTCAGTGTGTGGGAAAAGTAAAAAATGGAAGGGGTGGCCAAGATTAATTTGCTGATCTTAGGGGGGCATCTGTGAGGATTAAAGGAAAACTGGAATAAACAAAAACGGCGCTATGGGTGCTCTAACACAGCGCTTTCCTAGCACAGCGTGCCTACCAATCATCGCCAGGCTCCCAGAGAACAAGAACCCTACTGGCCTGTGGATGCACTTTGAGTAGCGTGGGTGTAGAACGCATAAAAACATTCAAATTTGATAAGATGGAAAACAGAAAGTTTTGAGGGATAGGAGAGAAAAGAATATGGGTAGATTATGGTAGTGATAAGAACAACAATAATTATAATAACTTTTTGGATTTTTTAAATCAGTTTTCTCCAGTTCTTATCCTGGCCAGTTACAGAAGCACCCCCCCCAAGGACCCAAGAATATCAATGTAAAAAGAAAAATTGGGCTGACGAGGGAGACAAGGTCTTTATTGAGGCAAAATAAGCCAGAGAGGACAGAGAAAGTAATGAAGACACTGAGCAGCGGCACACCTCAGGGTTTGCTTTTGAATCCCATATCAATATTGAAGTGTGGATGACACGGTTGCCTTGATGGTCCGGAATTGCTTTGAAGCAATCAAGCAGACCTCCACCTGAGCTGGCAAAGTCTTTCTTTATATTCATAAAGATCCAGGTCATGCATTAGCTTCACAAAGAAAACTGCTGAGGCTGTGTTCTTCTCTTTGGGCTGTTTGCGGTGTCACCGGTCCCTCCCTCTCGCCCCTTCCCTGCAGTCAGTGTGCTGCTGGTTGCAATTGCTCAGTGTAACAGTTTGAGTTCACATTGGGAACCTGAGCCTGTACAGAATATCATAGGATGTATGTTAAACACCTGCCTATTAAGCCCTGGAATACTAGACCCTTGCCTTACAAGACAGAACACTTTGAGAGTTGTTGATAGTATAAGAAATGTGTAGAAATTTGGATACAAAAATAAGAAGAACTTCTCCTAGGACCTAAGTGGTGATGAGTAACTTGGCAGTATCTTAGAAGGTTAAGAGGGTGGAGCTGGCACATTACTCTTTTATGAAGTCAAGGAAAATGCTGCTAATAGGGCCATCTTAGGACAGATGAATGACCTGCTGTCAACACTTTCAGAGGTCAGGGTCCTAAGGAAGAGAATCTAGATCAGGGGTGGGCAAACTTTTTGACTCGAGGGCCACAATGGGTTCTTAAACTGGACCGGAGGGCCGGATCAAAAGCAACCTGACCATGCTGGCACTCTCATCTTGGGCTGCTGGTGAAGGAACGGAGGGGAGAGCAAGAGAACCCTCCGCCCTTTTGGCTCCGCGGGCCGGATAGAACAGTCGAACGGCCGGATCCGGCCCGCGGGCCGTAGTTTGCCCACAGCTGATCTAGATGCATGTAGGATTGCGCCCTGACTCTGCTTAATTTTCTATCACCAGTATATACATCTGCTCAAGCCACAAGTAGTTTGTGCTTGAGAATAGAAACTCTAAGCAGAAAAACGCTGTCAAAATTAGAAGGAAAAAAAAAAACACACCCAAAAACAAAACACAAAGATATTCAGATCCCATTACTCTGCTTTCTGCAAACAAACTTTTAAAGTTAGCTAAAGCACATGTGTTTTGCACATCTTAAATCGTTGTCCGTGTCAGATGGATAAAATTCTCATATAAAGAGGTATGCAGGGCAAGGAGAAGTGTATTTATCTTTTCATTTGTTCTAGACAACTAGAGATAACTTACAAATTTTTAATCACAAAATGATACATTATCACGATAGAAACTGCAAAATACCAATAAGAGAAAGTAATAAGTAGAGAAAATAATTGCCCATAGTTCCATAACTTAGTTAACATTTTGATGTGTTTTCCGAATCTCTTTTCTATGCATATCTCATTTGCTATTTCACATAGTTGTCAATGTCCATATTAATTTGAATTCTGCTTTTAAAAGTTAACATTATACCACTTCTTAACATAATGCATGAAGCCGTGTGTGTGTGTGTGTGTGTGTGTGTGTGTGTGTGTGTGTGTTCCTTATGTTGAAACTATCCAGCATCTCACCCCTGGAAGGTTGGGAGAATTAAAATAAATAGACAGTTCTATACAATAGGACGCACAGCCCAGGAAACTGTGTTTTTCTCTGGTGTTAAGACTTTGTAAGTGCTGTTTAAAACATTTATAACATTCATCTGTGCCTCTACCAGACCTTTAAAGGGAGACTATTGTGAAAAGGTAAGATTTTTTTCTTGCTGAATATCTGAACTTGTGTAGGAACCCATCTATAAAAGTCCAGTAAATCAAGTAAAGCCAGGGTTTGGTGTAGAGAAAAGGAAATGGAACAATCCCCCCCTCCTCCTCACTGACTACCATCATGGCCATCAATTTTCTTTTATAAATTGAAATGAAGACTTTTAAGGTGTAATTTTACACAAAATAAAATGCATCCCCCAGCCCTAGGCAGCCACCAGTCTATTCTCTGACTTGATAGATGAGCTCTGCTGGTGTTAGAAGTTTACGTAAATAGAATCTTATAGTGCGTGTTCCATTGTGCTTCACTTCTTTTTCTCAGCAAAACATTTCCGAGATTAACTTGTGTGGCTCAGTCCATCAGTTTCTTCCCTGCTAAGTAGGGTCCCACCATGGGGTATTTCACAGTTTGTTTATCCATTCACTAGAAGGGTGTTTACATTGTTTCCAGAAACACGGCCGTGCAGGTTTTCATAGAACACAAGCTTTCATCTCCCTTGGGTAAATATCTTAGGAACAGGGTTGCTGAGTCTCAGGCCAAGTATGTTTAACTTTATGAGAAACTGCCCAACTTTTCCCAAGTGGCATCATTTTGCATTTCCAACTTTACAGAGATCCAGTTGTTCGGCATCTTCCTCCACACTTGCTGTTTTTAGGCACCTTGAGAGAGTGACTTGGCATCTCCAAGTAGTTTCCGTTTGCGTTTCCTTATTGCCTAACCATGCTGAGCATCTCTTCGTGAGCTTCTTCTTTTTTTTTTTTAAATATATTTTATTGATATTTTACAGAGAGGAAGGGAGAGAGATAGAGAGCTAGAACCATCAATGAGAGAGAAACAATGACCAGCTGCCTCTTGTACACCCCCTACTGGGGATGTGCCCACAACCAAGGTACATGCCCTTGACCGGAATTGAACCCAGGACCTTTCAGACCACAGACCGACGCTCTACCACTGAGCCAAACCGGTTTCGGCTTCATGAGCTTCTTTTACTTGACCATTTACATGTTTCCACCGGGGAAGTGTCTGTTCAAATGTTTTGCCCATCTCTAAAGAAACTGGCTGTTGGCTTGACAGAGTTTTTAAAAACAGCGTTATTGAGGTGTAATGATGTAAACGACTGCAGATGTTTAAGTGCGCGATTGATAAGTTTTGAAATATGTATACACATGAAACTGTCACTACAATCAAGATAATAAACACTCACATCACCTCCATTTCTTCATGCCTCATTGCCTGCACTCCATGCCCTCCGACTGACCCACTGGCTTCTGCAGGCAGCTACAGATCTGCTTTCTAAACCTAGAGAAATCGTGGGTCTGTTATTTTTGGTGGTTGCTTTAGTTTATAACATGTGTCTTTAGCTTATCATTTACCTTCAAGTGGTATTGCACTCTGTAGCATGGACAAGCTTTATAAAAGGTACAGCTATTTCTTCCCTCCCATGGCTTCATGCTACCACTATTTTACATGCATGGAAGGTCATAAACTCCACAATACGGTGATATTATTTTTTTGTGTAAAAATTAATTATATGTTCTTTATATCCCTTTTATTTGTTCAGTGGGTTTATAATATACATCTTTAATTATAAATATACCTTCAAATAATATATTACTCCCTGTGTAATATAAGAAAAATGATTATATACTCCAGGTTTCTATTTTTTCAAAAACATCCATTTTATATAGGCCATATGTCACAATGTATTGACACTATTTACTTTAGAGAGTAATTACATTTTAGGATTAATAAAAAAGACTTTTAACTACATTGTAACCATTTCCAGAGATATGCCTTTCTTGGTGTAGATCCAAGTTTGTCTGGTACCATATTCATTCTGCTTGAAGAATTTGCTTTATTACTTCTTTTAATGAAGGTCTTTAGAAATTAACTCTCTCAGCTTTTGTTTACCTGGGAAAAATCATTTTTCTCTTTAGTTTTAATTATTATTTTTAATGGGTTTAGCATTCTTGCCTGACTTCTATCCATTCAGCACTTTAATTATGTCATATTTTTTCTGGCTTGCATACTTTGAAACAAAGCTATAATTCTTACCTTTATTTCTTTACATATAATTTATTTTCCCCCCTCTGGCTGTTTTCAAGGTTTTCTCATTATTTCTCATTTTAAACAGCTTGAATTTAGTATGACTAGATTTAAAAATTATTGTTATTAATAGTACTGATATTTACTGAGTCTCTTAGATTTTTAGTTTGGTATATTTTATCATTTTTGTAAAATTCTTAGCTGTTGTGTGTTCAAATATATCTTCTGCCTAATTTTCTCTTTCCTCTTCTCTAGGACTACAATAATATACATTTTAGGCTGTTTAATAGCTTTTAGATTCTCTTTTCCATCCTGATCTCATTTCTTTTTGTCTTTGTGCTTTGGTTTATGAAATTTCTATTGTCCTTTCTTTAAGCTCATTGATTTTTTTTCATAGTTGTATTGAGTCTCCTTATAAGCTTGTCAAAAACATTCTTAATGTTATTACATTTTTTATTTCTGGTTTTTTCATAAGACTTTTTCTTTTATTGATTGAAATTCCCTACCCCTTAATATATTTGTCTATCTTTAAACTAGAGGCATTAATATGTTAAGAATACTTATTTTTAATTCCCTTTCTGATAGTTTCAATATCTGATTCATCTTTGGGTCTGGTTATATTGATTCCTTAGTCTCTTGACAAGAGATCCCCCTGCCCCCCAAATGCTAACAGTATAAGTAGAACAACAAAGACCAAGGTAAATAGTATTTATTTTTAGAAATAGGTAAGCCTCATCCACTGTTACAGAAGGCCCCTGGGGGGGGGGGCGGGGGGCGGACCAAACCATGCCTAGAGAAAGAGTTATATTTTATTCTAATATGGGCATTGGCTCAGAAAAAAAAATGTGTCTTTCAAATTCTGGGCCCCCCAACATGGAGGAAGCTTTTTCTATTTATATTTTTCTAGCTCTTTGTCTCCCAAATTTGGAATGAGACTTCTGGGCCTTCTTAGAAAGGATGCCTGCATATTGGGAAAGGGGCCATGAGACCATATCTGAAGGCCTGGCCTGGTGGCAGCACTGACAACTCTGTCTGGAGCATAGTTTATGGCCTTTCTAGAATGGAAATAGTCTTATTTTCCTTATTATTTAAGCAAGCACACATTTACGGAAGCCAAAATAGCAGGGTTAAAATTTCAAACAGCAGTTTTTATATAAGATGGATGCTTCACCGCTAGGTCATTAATGTTGGAGCTTCACCCACGTACTCAGGAGCTGAGCTCAGGAGTGTTTGGTGGTTGTTGCTGTGAGTATCTTCTGGGCAAAACCAGCTGCCAATTCCTCTAGTATTATCAGATGTGTATATGGTATGGGCTGGGTTGCTGGAGGGGTTTTGTCATGTTCCTACCATAGCCTCAGCTTTTGTCCTTCTTTGTGTCTGTGCTAAAGAAGGGATTTTGTTCCCATGTTCTTGTTTCTCTTATAATGAAAAACTGGCCGAAACCGGTTTGGCTCAGTGGATGGAACGTCGGCCTGCGGACTCAGAGGTCCCGGGTTCGATTCCGGTCAAGGGCATGTACCTTGGTTGCGGGCGTATCCCCAGTGGGGGGTGTGCAAGAGGCGGCTGATCGGTGACTCTCTATCAGCTATGTTTCTGACTCTCTATCCCTCTCTATTCTTCTCTGTGAAAAATCAATAAAATATATTTTTTAAAAAAACCAAACTGATGTTGCTTGTTACTCAGTGATTCTGGAGGTGGGGGCAAGGGGAGTTTTTGTGTCCTAGTGCAGCCTCAATTTTAGGCATGTTGCCTGCCATTGGGTCTTAGAGGTTGGATATTTTTAGTGATCCTGCTTCTCCTCTTTGTGGCACCCAATTTTTGCCTTTGGTGGGTCTTGTGTGTGAGCGTTTCTGCCCCCTCCCCCCCCCCCCCCCGGCAGTAGGAGACCATTAATGGTCTGGCCCAGGATCTTTTCTAGCCCTCCCCTAGGGATTTAAGAACTTTTTAAAAAACCCTTTCTCCAGACTCAGGGGGTCTTCATCTGTGCCCTGGGACCAGCAGGTCTGCTGCCTGTTGCCCACCAGGTTCAGAGTTTTATTCCGTAGGGAAGGAGGAGCTGCTGGGACTTGGGGATTCTCCCACAGCAGTGGTTGCTCCCCTCCCCAGGCCCATGCTCTTGAGAGAGGATTTCTCTGGTATCATGCTCTGCCTGCACTCTTTCTGTTCAGTGCCCAGTGGAGGTCAGTGGGAAAGAACCTGCAGATGGATTCCCCTTTAAGTCCACAGTTCTCAGGGATTTGATACTTTCTTGCTCGCTCACACTGAGCCCTTAGAAATATGTTATTTTTTTTTTTTTAGCTGAAATTGCATCTCTTCCCCCACATATTCTACTACAAGTGAGGGAATCCTCACTTCTTTTCTCTTTGGAGGGGCCTGTCTTTCCTTAGATTTCAGGTTATTGGTTGCTTTGTGATGTTAGTTATCTAACAAACACAAGAAAAGTGATTATTGTGTGGTTCATACAGCTTTTTATTATAGCTAGGGTGGGGATGGCTCTCTTTCAAAACTTTCCTTTTAAAAAAATCCTCACTGGAGGATATTTTCCCCACTGATTTTTAATTTTTATTTTTTAGAGAGAGAGAGAATGGAGGGGAGAGGAACAGAGAGAGAGGGAGGGAAGGAGAGAGAGATAGGGAGAGAAAGAGAGAGAGAGAGAGAGAGAGAGATGAAAGAGACACATTGATTGGTTGCCTCCTGTATGTATCTTGACTGGGGCCAGGAATTAAGCTTGTAACTGAGGTGCAAGTGCCCTTGACCTGGGAATCAAATCTGCGATCCTTTAGTCCGAAGGCTGACGCTCTAATCACTGGGCAACCGGCCAAGGAAAAACCTTAATTTTTTAATATATATATATATATATATATATATATATATATATATATATTTAAAGTATTAGTTAAATACTCTGTGTTTGAGACATACCTGATAATTTTTCCTTTTTTCGGATATAAAATATTGGTATGCATAGACCTGTGGTTCTATTTCCTGAGTTGTTCTGAAGTCCTTTTTTGGGAAACCAGTCTATGACATTCTATAGAATTTATTGTGTGAATGATTTGGGATGATGGGGATAACGAGACTCTCACTATCCTGTACTCAACTAGCTGTGGCAAGCTGGCAGCAGCTGGGAAATTACTAGCAGAGTAATTTACAGACACAGAAACAATAGACTTTTGGGCACACTAGTATGTTTTGTCCACAAACACTCTGAACATTGAAATATCCTGTTTCAAAATATAATATGAATTGTGTCAAGAATGAAGTGGCAATGTTATTTATATGTACATTAAGGTAACCTCAATAACAAATAAAGATATTTTCCAGTCACTCCAATGAGGTGGATCCTATGCAAATAGCTGAAGAAATAAAATTATTATAACAAATGATTTACTCTTAGGAAGTGGCCACGGTAGATACACCATATGTTAACTCTTTAGTAAATGGGATTGCTCTGAACAGTTTAAATTTGTTAGTCCACTGATGGTGATATACCGGAAAAAATACTCTTCTCTAAAATATTGTTAATTTTTCTAAGTTATAGAAGAAATATTGTACACATTATTTATCAAGATTATCTGGTAGATCATGAGTATAATATGACCAATGTACATTTATTCTACCTTTGCAGAAAAATGATGGGTTAATTAGTTTTGACTGCATCTCTCATTCTTGTGTGATGTTTTGAAGATAGAGCACTAAATGTGGCATTATTTTAATCCTTTTCTGGAAGTCTATTACTGCGGAGGAATACTGCAAGACAATGCAAATCACAGGGGAAATAAGATGTGCATTAGCATAAATATATGTGTGAGATGGAAATATTAACTTCCAGGTATTGAAAGAGAATTCTTATTGCCTCAAAATTCTTCATTCCTCTAGTTTGTGTCTTTAAAAGTTTGTGAGGAAGGCATCGTAAGGGAGTTACTACTCTCTTAGCACTACACTGAGTCCCTTTGTGGAACAGCCACTGACGTCTCATAGTTTATTTAAAAAAAAATAAATGTAACTTGCCGAAACCGGTTTGGCTCAGTGGATAGAGCGTCGGCCTGGGGACTGGAAGGTCCCAGGTTCGATTCCGTTCAAGGGCATGTACCTTGGTTGCAGGCATATCCCCAGTAGGGGGTGTGCAGGAGGCAGCTGATTGATGATTCTCTCTCATGAATGTTTCTAACTCTCTATCCCTCTCCTCTCTCTTCCTCTCTGTGAAAAATCAATAAAATATATTTTAAAAAATAAAATAAATGTAACTTTACTCCTCTTTTCTTCTTTTCTCAGTTTTTTAATAAGTTAGTGGAGAGTCTTATTTTAGAGTTGGTCAAGCTAAATAAGACAATAAATTGAAGTTCACTGAACTATTTTGAAGGTTTCATTAATCTTGCTCTTTTTGAGGCTGTCATTAGTTATTTTTAAATATTTGAATTAATTGTATTTATCATGAATTAGACTCAAGGCCTAATTATGCATTCTCACAAAGGATGCAATTAAATATGTGAAATGAAACAAAACCAGCTAGCATTTCTGCAAACTCAGCGAGCTTAATTTTTCAAAGTACTGTTAATAAAATCAACATAAATAATTTGCATTTCTGAGTGGATTAATAGACACTGGAAGAGAAAATAATTTTCTTTGTGAAAGAATTGGCGAAGGACAACAGCCTCACAATTTTGAACTTATAAAGCAGATGTGCTGGGGGTGACTCACTTAGCAGAGCTGGGAGAGCTGATCCTAAGCCAGCAATCAGAAAAAGCTGATTTTCACCACACGAGCCTGAAAAGGCTCAGGAATTCACGTCCACATGTGACCCCTAAAAGAGGAGGTGAGTGTAGAGCTAAAAACAAAATGTTATGAACGTCTGTTCCAAGTTGAATCTGCAAGCGCTGACTGAAAACCATAAGTTAATATTTCCACCTAAATAAGACATCTCCACTTCAGGCCCTGGATTCTGCTTGGTTTCTGGAATTCTGGCAGCTGTAGTGTACCCTCTGGTGAGGGGCTTGTAGGGCTCTTTTCTGGGACTCAGCAGCTTAAGAAAGGAAATGGCCTCAGGGTACCTACCTGCTAAGGCAGCGGCTTCACTTTGCCAACCCTGTTCTAAAGCCCAGGTCCTCAAATCAATTCATAGAGCCCCATGCTTCCATAGGAGCGGGGAATTAAGGATCATAAGACATTAGAGGAAAGCCTTCAGTGTGAAAGTGCTGACTAAGACAAACTAAAAATGCAACCTGTGGGAAAGACACAGCCTGGAGTACAAAAACTTCAAAGAATGATCATTCGTATCCTCATGAAGTAAAATACAGCATTCTTGAATCACATGACACGTTACTCTAGAAAGAATATTAGATACCAAAAGAATGAATGTAAAGCAAAATAGTGAGAAGTACCAAAGAGAAAGAGAGAGAAAGAATAAAGCGAGGACATTGACAAGAAAATAGACACAAAATGCTAAGAGAAAAACAAAATGAAGAGATAAAAAAAATGTAACCTTTTCAGGTGATCCAGAGAGTGAAAAACAAGACAGAGAGGAGGAAACAATCCATTGAGTCTTTCAATTTTCTAAACTGAAAGCTTTATTTGGTTTATATCTGGTGCTATCCTGCAGTACCCAGATGCATCTTCCTAGATTCCAGAGTACCTTTAATTCAGCGGTCAATGCTAAGGTCAAATTAGAAGAAAATGAAAGGGCAGGGTGGGGCTAACTCAGGGGTGGGCAAACTTTTTGACTTGAGGGCCACAATGGGTTCTTAAACTGGACCAGAGGGCCGGAACAAAAGCAACCTGACCATGCTGGCACTCTCATCTTGGGCTGCTGGTGAAGGAGCAGAGGGGAGAGCAAGAGAACCCTCTGCTCTTTCGGCTCTGTGGGCTGGATAGAACAGCTGAACGGGCCAGATCTGGCCCGCAGGCCATAGTTTGCCCACGGCTGGGCTAACTCCTCGTAATGAAAGGGTAGGGCAGGGCTAGCTCCTGATCCTCCATTTTGTAACTGGACCCTAGCCCTCACCCAACCAATCGGGGTCAGCCAAACCAGTGACGTCACCACCCCTATAAAACCTCTTGATCTGTTGAAGCTTGCTCTCTTCCACCACGCTGCTGTTGGTGTAAGTGGGACAGAGCCCATGCTAGCATGGAATGAAAGCCTCTTTTGTTTTTTTGCGTTGGACTCGGCTCCCTGGTGGTCCTTGGGGATCCTGAAATCTGGGCATAACATTTGGGGCTCATCCGAGATCCCCAAGACCATGAGGGACCCTGATCCGGAGAGCCTGACTGGCCGTGGTAGGGGTGTGTGTGTTCGTGTCCTTGTGTGAGCTGGCTCTGGAGGGATGTGGAATCCCCTGCTTGTGTGAGCTGGCTCTGGAGGGATGTGGAATCCCCTCCTTGTGTGAGCTGGCTCTGGAGGGATGTGGAATCCCCTCCTTGTGTGAGCTGGCTCTTGGAGGGATGTAGAATTCCCTCTTTGTGTGAGAGCTCTGGAGGATGTGGAATTCCCTCTTTGTGTGAGATCTCTGGAGGGATGTGGAATCCCCTCATGTCAGTAGTGCCCGAAGAGGTCTAGGTGGATGCACTGCTGGAAGACCATGTGCCGGAGGATTAGGAAGACGTTCCGGTCTCCCAGGAGGGACATGGAATCCCCTCACAGGCAGGAGAGACGTGGAATCCTCTCCCAGGAGGGATGTGGAATCCCCTCACAGGAAGAGGCAGTCGCTTCCGTGGATCGGTGTGAGGCCGACATCTGGTTTTTCTTCTAAGGAGTTTAAATGTTGATGTTGGGCACCCTCTTCTTGTTGGTTATTGTGTCAGTGTGGAGGTCCGGAAGGGCTGATGGCAGACTTGTTGTTATAGTGAGTGGCCAGCTTTCAATGTCAGATGGCCACCAGAGGGCCACCGGTTGGTGTGAGGCCATTGTCTAGCTTTTGGTTTTGCTTCCATGGAGTTGGAAGACTGTTCTTAGGGTCCCTCTGTCTGTTTCTGTGTTCTATGTTTGTATATTTGTATAAGTAAGGGTTTCAGTTTACTCTTGTTTGTAAATTTGCTACTCTTTCCCCCCAGAGCAGGCAGGAGGGGAGACATGTGGCGATCCAATGCGGACGCCACTCCCCAAGAAAGCCACCCTAAGAGCCCTTATATTCACCATCTTTTTTTCCAGCTAATAACTTAAGGCTGTGCTCATGTGAAGGGAAAAGACCAGTTGAAAAATGAGTGCACATAGTTTTTGACCTGGGCTTGACTCTTTTCTGTGTGCAGAGTGAAAACTTTGAGCTGTTTATTAGTTTTGAGGATGGCAAACATGAATGGGGAAGGAAATACAAGCTAGTTTCCCAAGGCATTTTAAGCAGCCCTTTGAAATTTCTGCCCTGAAGCAAGTAACCAGCAGTAAGTAGATAACAAGTTTAATTGTTATAATATCGAAGTGTTGATCTAAGTATGCCTTGCATGAAGTCTAGAGAATTGCTTTAAAAATATAAAAGTATTATTGATTTGGGAAATGCTATGTATTTGATTTGCTACCTGAAAAATTTAAAGTTCTGAAAGTTTAAGTTCTCTTGCCATGAAGAGGTTTTAAAGCTACACGTTATTTTTAATGGAGTAAGGGGTGGGTGCACCCTTTCCCCCCCAGAACAGGTAATCCCATCCCAGCCAGCAGACATCTTTAAATAATGTGTTCATTTGCATTTAATTTGCTAAACCTTTTGCTAGCCAATGGAGAAATTTACATGTGAATACCTACAAGTTTGCTTCTCAGTTTCCCCAGGCAGGAAAAAAACAACACATGGTTTATTAATAAAGAACTGCTAAATATTTGACTTGTAAGCTCTGAAAGTTTAGATTCAAATTGAATTAGAAGTTATATAATTGTGGTAACTAAATGCCTAGAGCAGTCATGGGCAAACTACAGCCCACGGGCTGGATCTGGCCTCTTCGGCTGTTCTATCTGGCCTGCGTAGCCGAAAGAGCGGAGGGTTCCCTTGCTCTCCCCTCTGCTCCTTCACCAGCAGCCCAAGATGAGAGTGCCAGCACGGTCAGGTTGCTTTTGTTCTGGCCCTCCGGTCCAGTTTAAGAACCCATTGTGGCTCTCAAGTCAAAAAGTTTGCCCACCCCTGGCCTAGAGTATAGCAACTTGTTTTTGAGAAAATAAAATGTGTTTTCTCTTAAATAATTAATAATTCAAGATATATTAGTTGATTGGTTTGATTTAAAAAAAGAAAGAAATAAACCTTTAATTTGTTTAAGGCTAAGTGCTCTGACACATAGCAAACCGTCCTGAGTGGCCACTGGGATTCCTTTTTTCCCAGGGGTTCTTTCTCTCTATCAGAGGGGAATTGGCCCACCAAACAACAAAATGTCTATGTTTATTAATTTGAAAGTATGAAGTTGTAACAATTGTGGTCCAAAAGGTTAAAAGCAGGGACCATATTCTAAAGTTAACTACCATATTTGCCGGCGTATAAGACGATTTTTTGGCCCTGAAAAATATGCCTCCAAGTGGGGGGTAGTCTTATACAGTGAGTATATAACAAACTCTGTATTTTTAGTGGAAATGTTAGGGGGTCATCTTATACGCCCAGTCGTCTTATACGCCGACAAATACGTATTTTTCAGGGCCAAAAAATCGTCTTATACACCGGCAAATACGGTACTGTTTGTATAAATTGGCTATTTAAGTTTGATGTGATTAATGATTATAGTACATTGTAAAATCTTTAGAAGAAAAGGAAAATATTTTGAGGGCCACTTTGTCCTTGTGTGTGTGTGCGTGTGTGTGTGCGTACTCTTAAGTTATAGTTTAAAAATCAGTAATATTAATGGAAACACCCTCAAGCAGAGGGGCTTTTCAGAAATGTCAGGGAATCTGATTGCAATGTAGGGGTCACCGGTTTCCCTACTAGCAGGAAGCAAGCACCTTTCCCAGTGGAATCAGAGAGTGGACTGCCAGATGAAAATGCCTTGGTGGGAGCATCTCCTTCGCCACCTGGGACCTGAGCCGTGCTTCCTGCCTCTGCCCACCTGGCGTCCATCCCCTCCAGGGGTTGTTTTGAGTAGCGGTGGCAGGGACAAGGAGAGAAAATCCCTTGTGACTCCCAGCACCCCAATGAGACCCAAGAACCCCCGGCAACTGCTTGGACACTTTTCACCGTGTTCTATTAGGGAGCTTAAAGGCACAATTAGAAATTCCCTCATTCCCCCTTTTGAGGCTTATCAGAATCTGAGATCTGTAACCGTAGGAAAAATGTGGCATTTTAAATTTCAAGCAGCAGTAGGCCTAGGAACAGGGTACTGGACCTGTTCCCTCCTCCCTTTGCCTTTTCTATAAGATTTGAGGCATGTGTATTTTTGAAGGATATAGAAAGAAGGTTTGAAAGTTAATTTGAAATTCTAAAGTTTTTTGTAAAGGTTGTACATATGATGAGAAAGGAGAACAGAGAAAGAGAGAATGTCTTGGCAGGTTAGCTGGAGAAGCAAAAAGGGAGACTCAGACTCCAAGGGTCTTTAACTTAGAGGAAGAAGACTGACAGGATCGGGGTTCCTTTCCATTAAGCCCCCAGGGTAACCTTACATGTGGGGGGCAAGCATGTTAGTTTCCTGGTGGACACTGGGGCAGCCTATTCAGTCTTGACAGAGCCAATGGGACCCGTAACCTCTAAGAAGACGTCAGTCCAGGGAGCCACCAGACAAACTGCCTGTTTTCCTTGGACATCAAAAGGACTGTAGACCTCAGAAGGAAGCAGCTGCTGAACTGGACCAAAGTGGAATAATGGGCCTCTGAGGAGCTAAAGAAGGCTCTTGTCTCAGCACCTGCCCTAGCCTTGCCAGAAGTCACGAAGTGACTTTCACCTCTACGTGAGTGAGGTAAGGGGCATTGCCAAAGGGGTTCTCATTCAGACTAGGTCCCTGGAAGAGACCTGTTGTCTAAGAAGCTAGATCCTGTGGCAGCAGGGTGGCCAGCGTGCCACCAGGCAGTGGCCACCACAGCATTGGTGGTGAAGGAGGCAGATACACTGACCATCAATCCTGCCAGCCTGCTTCCAGATGATGATCCAGAGGAACCCATTCATGACTGCATAGAGGTAACAGACGCAGTACTGCCATCATCACCAGACGAGGTACTGTTCATGGATGGGAGCAGTTACGTTCAGGATGGGATCTAATATGCAGAGGCAGCAATAGTCACTCTGGACCACACCATTTGGGCACAGTTCCTGAACTTTTGGCCTTAATCCAGGTCCTTTGATGGGGACACTATGCCATCAACAGTGAAAGAGGGTTACCAACTGCAGCCAGAAAGGACATTATGCCCCCAAACCATTGGGGCCTTTAAAGTCTTAGTAACCCTATCAGACCCAGACCTACAATGGACCCCCTGCTACACAGAACAAGAGGAGGAATTGGCAGAACAGAAGCAAGCCATCAAGCACCAGATGGTTGGTGGACCCTACCAGATGACAGACTGTTGGTTCCAGAGGCTCTAGGTCGGACGTTAGTTGCCCAGTTACACCAGATTACCCACTTAGGTGTCACCAAAACTTTTGAACTTCTGTGAGGCAGAAGGTAATTAAAAGCATAGTCACTATAAGTACTGTCTGTACTCAGGTAAATGCTAAACAAGGTAAGAAGGTCCCCCTGGGAATTTGGGTCCCAGGGAACTTCCCATGGAGAGCATTGGGAGGTGGATTTCAGACATTAAGCCACCAGCATTAAGGTACTAGTACATGATAGTTTTTGTAGACATCTCAGATTAGGTTGAAGTATACCCCACTAGGACAGAAACTGCCTCTATAGTAGTCAAGAAATTAGATTATACCTATATTCGGGCTGCCAGTAGTCATAGGATCAGTGAGAACAGTACTGATGGGAATTGTGGTACTAGGGGTCTTGATAACTGTAAGAACATTTTTGCTAGCCTAGCTTTTGTAGCCAAGGTATCTCAAAGTATAGCTCAAGCCTTAGGACAGGCATTAAGAATACTCTAAAAAGAAGTTTAATTAAATTTGTCCTAGAAACCGGTGAAAATTGGACCAACCTCCTGCCCTTTGCCCTCTTATGTGCCAAGTGTACCTTCTCCTGGGATGGGTTTCCCACTTTTGAGATCATGTATGGTAGACCTCCCTCCATCCTTCCCAGGGTCAGGGAGAAGCTAAAAACTGGAATTCATAACTATTCACTTGCTCAAGTCCTTACAGTCTCTGCAGTATACCCAGGGAGCCACCCATCCAGTGCCCACCATGGACCCTGTACATACCTTCCAGCCCAGGGACTTAGTATGTGTAAAGAAGTGCACTGCCCAAGGACTCACTCCAACCTGAAAGGGAGACTACACTGTTATCCTGGGCATGCCCACAGCTGTTGAAGTAGAAGGCACCCAGACCTGGCTACATGACTCCCAGCTCCTGCACCAGAAAACTGCCTGGATCCTGGCAACCAGAGGCCTCACCCGTGAGATATCTAGCCTGTGTTCCACACAGGCCAGGAGGATGCTTGCAGGAGGGGAACTGGACTTCAGTGAGGAGAGTACTGATGGGAATTGTGGTACTAGGGGTCTTGGTAACTGTAAGAACATTTTTGCTAGCCAGTGAGAAAGACCGGGGCTGAGTAAGGTTAGATGTGCTAGGGGACAGGAGAGCAGGAAGAGAACACATATGCCCTTAAAAGGAAGTGGGCTGAGTCAATGATTTGACTCTTGTACATAAGACAAGTGGGAAATGAAAGGGCATGGCAGGGCTAACTTGTAATGAAAGGGCTAACTCCTGATCCTCCATTTTGTAACTGGACCCTAGCCCTTACCCAACCAATTGGGGGTCAGCCAAAGCAGTGACATTTCCACCCCTATAAAACCCCTTGATCTGTTGAAGCTCGCTCTCTTCCACCATGCCACTGTTGGTGTAAGTGGGACAGAGCCCATGCTAGCATGGAATGAAAGGCTCTTTTTTTTTTTTTTTTTTTTTTTTTTTTTTTGCATTGGACTCGGCTCCCTGGAGGTCCTTGGGGATCCTGAAATCTGGGCATAACAAAACCATTGCAGCTCTAAGTCCTCTCATTTATTGTAGAGTTGTATACAAACCAAAATTTCCTTTGGAAGTCTGAAGGACTAACCAGGGTGGCTCTAAGTCATTCGTTTTGCTTAGAATTAAGGACACTGTGTAATGAAATGCATTGTTAGTTATTTGTTCCTGATTCTAGCTACTCCCTGCCTACTCTAGCCTATGACTAGCTGGGAGTGGCAGTGGGTCTCAAGGGTTGCTGTCTTGTGGACAGACATTCCCTTATGGGATTGTAGCTTAAGCAGAAAAAGATATAGATTTTAAGTGCATGTTAATACTATTTTTCTAAATAAAAAAAGGAAACTCTTATCCTTGCAAATAATTTTTTCTGGATTATAAATATATTAAAAGTTTTACAAAGGTATACACATTAAGTGACATTTAATTTGTTAAAAATAATACAATTATAATAAATTGGATATGCTCCAGAAATTCTAGGCTACCTGCAGTAGCCTTAGGTTAAAAATGCAAATATAGTTCATTATAATTTTACTCTACAATCAGTGCCGTGTGTATAAATAAACTGAGTAAAACTAGAATGTGTGATAGACATCAGTTTCAATCAATGGCACCTGAGGTCCCATCACCTATTTGGTATCTATTGCTTTTTAGAAGTTGAACTTTTTATGGATGGCTCCATTATTTGGCACTTAGTTGTCAAGATTTAGGTCAAAAGTATAAAATTCCATCCCTGACCAGTTTGGCTCAGTGGATAGAGTGTTGGCCTGTGGACTGAAGGGTCCCAGGTTTGATTCTGGTCAAGGGCATGTACCTTGGTTGCAGGCACATCCCCAGTAGGGGGTGTGCAGGAGACAGCTGATGGATGTTTCAAACTCCCTATCCCTCTCCCTTCCTCTCTGTAAAAAAAAAATCAATACAATATATGAAAAAATTATTGAAAAGAGTATAAAATTCCAAAAGATTGGTTAAGGGCAGGCATCAAAGTCTCTTTCAGACACACTAAGAAAGGACCATTTGTGATAGTGAATAAAAGGTAAATCTGAAAATTAAGTATTTGTAAGACTTGCTCAGAATAAAAACAGGTGGAATTTTGCAACCAAATAAAAATGTGACTAATTGGATAATGTAAGGCAGCAATATGCCAATTTAGATCACTTTGGCAGGACTATAGCCTAACTTGTTTTCTGACTGGTCTTTGTGTAACTGAATGCATGCATCACTAGTTGCCAGTCTGGCTCTTCCCTCATGCTTATTTTATGTGGCAATGATTATTTGTGAACTAAATTTGGATACAATTTGGGCCAAGGAGCCAAGCAGATCATATCTACCTTTACATGTTTGAGATTGTAGCTTTTGCCATTTCAGACAATTCTATAGCTGAGAGCACTTGGAAAGTTCTCACCACACGGCATCACGGAGCTCTGGCATGCCATCAAATGTTAGCGTTTTCCAAGGAAACAGGATTTACTCTGTTCTTTCTGTTCTGCTTATAAATGTAACTACAGTTGGTCAGCCAGGCAAATGCTGTTGTGAATGAAGACCTAGATTCCATTTTCCCCCCCTAGGTGAAATGGACACAAGTAGTATTTTATTGATACCCAGTTAGATTTAAGCTTCATTTAAGCTTCTGATCGCTTAAAAACCGCTAAACTCACCTCCTTCAAATGTCTCTACTTGTGCTTCCTTCCTAAACACTTTCATTTTAGAACCATTCTCTACCTCCTTCAGACTCAGGGAGTCCTCCAACAAGAGTAGGACCAACTTCTGACAGAAACACCTGGTGTATCAGTAGGGATTTTATTTTGTTTAATTATTTATTGGATGTGGTATGGCAAATGAAATGTAGTAAAGCTGGGAGAAACGACTCTTTTCCTAAGGAACGCAGCTCAAATATTTAATGTTACTTCTACAACACATGTCCTTCTGAAATCCTATACTGGGTGGGATTGTATATTTCCCCGATTTCTGTGTGAAATGAACACATTTTATTTGATATGCTAGTCAGTGTTTCTTATCCATTTACAATGCCCCCCCCCTTTTTTTTGTTTGACTTTCTTCATTTCCCTTCCCTATTTTTTGGATCTTCCTATATACAGAGAACTAACCAGGCACAATTTTTATCCTTGGGGAACTTACAAGGGAGTGTGGGGAGCAGAGGTGTGTAAAAATAACTGTGCAACAATGCGAACTGCCGATTCTGATGGAGATGTCACCCTGTGCTGGACACTGCTCTCAAACCGGGGACTGTCATTAACCTCTGGGTACCGCTGCGGGAGAGGCTAACATTGCTTTTCTTACAACAGATGAGGAAATGGGTCCGGACTTTGGATTCTTGGCCTAGATCGAGAAAACTAGGTTTTCTGGCTTCCAAGAGTAGGGATTTTTGCACAATGACTCACAGTCTTCCCAAAGGCAGAAATATAAACCAAAGATAATAGATTCCTAAAACTTATGCACATCAAATTCTTGGGAATGGAAGAAGGAATATGGGTAGGTAGGGGATGGGGCGGGAAAACTGAGTCTTGAATACCATTAGGATGTCTTTGCGACATACCAACAAACCAGGCTTCTAGCCATGGGAAAGTGGGTTTTCTTTTTATCGTATTTACATCACTGAAATCGAGCGAGGAGGTGCCCCACCTCTGCTGGGCAAGGAGGCACTCCTCTGAAGGGCCAGGACCCATGCCTGACTTGCAGCATTGCCAAGCCCCTCTGCCTGTGTCTGCTCTGGGGCCACGCAAGCCACCACACCAGCTTGGTCAGGCACCTCTGTCTTTGTCTGTCTCCGCTCCTGGCCTTACCTGCTAGCACAATCTCCTCTGGTCCTGGCCTAATTTGCATATTGCCTCTTTATAATATAGAAGAAAACAAATTTACCTAAGTCTTGTCTGAGTTTGGATACAACTGAAGTTCAGAGAGATAGATGGTTTGTCAAAGATCACACAGCTTATTAGAAGCAGAGCCAACAGCAGGACTAGCATCACTTTTATACATATATTTTTTCTTGTTTGAGAATTGAAGGGAGGGAGAGGTGGTATAGAGAGAGAGGAAAGAGAGAGAGAGAGAGAGAGAGAGAGAGAGAGAGAGAGAGAGAGAGAGAGAAACCAATATAAGAGAGACCTGATTGGTTGCCTTCCACGTATTTCTTGACCTGGATTGAACCTGCAGCCCAGGTACTTGTGGTTGACCAGGAATGGGACATATATATTTAAATATATTTTTATTGATTCAGAGATGAAGGGAAAAGGAGAGAGACCTAGAAACAGAAATAATGAGAATCATTGGTTGGCATCCTCCTGCATGTTCCCTACTGGGGATCAAGCCCTGACCAGATATCAAATCTGGGACCCTTCAGTCTGCAGGCTGATGCTCAACAAGTGAGCCAAACTGGCTGGGGCAATTCATATATTTGTAATTGGCATTTACCTCGTATCCTTCTTGGATCCTGCTCAATATAATCCAAAAGGCTGACCCAGAGATTTCTGCCCAATTATTGGGTCCACAACTAGTGATCATTTCCCTGGTCCAAAAACTAGCTCCTTTTAGGGGAAATACTTGACCTATAATTAACTTTCCTTAAAAATGAAAGCACATAATCAATGTGTGACTAACATTGACAAAGAAACTATCAGCATCTATACATTCCAATATGAAAAAACAATTCAGAATATTTTAGAAAAAGACTTGGAAAAGAGGTTGTTTAAGGTAATAATGAAAGATCTGCAGAGAGTGGGAATCTTTACCTTGGTGAATAAAGGTTAAGATTTTGTCAATGTGTCAAGTCTAGATTGTCATTGTAATGGGGAAAGACAGTGTATCTCTGCTTTTAGCTCTTCACATGTTCAGTAATAACTCTAAGAATGTACATTGGTGTTCAGAAGTTGGTATTAGCAAAAATCAATTTCATTCACTTGATATACTTGAGAAATCAGAAAACTTTTTGGAAAAGAGTTCATAAAGCTTCATAGAGATTGGGTTTATTGTTTTGGCTTTGGGGAAATAAAAGGGATGGTATCTGGTTGTAAGATATATATAGCTCATTTCTGGATGTAAGTATTTGTGTTTTCTCTTTTTTTTTCTTGGCCAATCTTGCTAGATTTTATGAGATGTATTAATCTTTAAAAAATAAATTTATACATTTTTATGTATATTATATAATAATGAAATATACATAAATTCATTTAATGACATATACAAAAAGAGGTTAGTTTTGTTAACTATGATATTGTCTTTAATTATCTCATTAGTATTAATTGTTTAATGACTTAGAAAGATCACTGCAACATAAAAATTTAAAAACAATAAATGATTTATGGAAGTTTATGAATAATAAGAATTTGAGCAATAGCCAACTATATCTTTCATTGAAAGATAAGAGTAACCTCTTCATATACAATAATTAAATTTTTTAATTAAAAATTTTAAAATTACCAGCATTCTGGGATTCTGTAAATGTCTGTGCTAGGGAGGATGGTCAACCAATTGAGTCACATGGGCCAGGACTGAAGGTTGTTTTGATGCTATGTTGCATTTCCATATAAATTTTAAATTCATTGTGTCAATTTCTTTAAAAAATGTTGCCGGTACTTTGTTATTTGTGTAGGATCTATAGATCAGTTTGAAGAGAATGAATATTTAGCAACACAAAATCTTCCAATCAAGTACATGCCCTCTCTCTAGACTTATTTAGGTTTTCTTTAATTTTTTAAAGTAAAGTTTTATAGTTTTCAAGACAGATATAATACATATATTTTGGTGAATTTATTTCTAAGTATTTAATTTTTTATAAATGGTATATTTTTAAATTGTATTTTTTGGGTCTATATTAATAGAGAATTTTTGAATCACAACCTTATAACTTGTAAATGTGTTAAATTGACTCATTAATATTAGTAGTTTTTACTTTGGATTTCTTAGGATTTTCTAGGTATACAATGATATTACCTGTGAAAAAGAAACTTTTCTCTTTGTCATCTTTTTAATTCTATGCCTTTGTTTATTTTTCTTGCTTTATTACAATGATAAAACTTAGAAAAGCACATAATCAATGTGTGACTAACATTGACAAAGAAACTATCAGCATCTATACATTCCAATATGAAAAAACAATTCAGAAT
The DNA here is from genome assembly GCA_963924515.1 of Vespertilio murinus. NCBI lineage: Eukaryota > Metazoa > Chordata > Mammalia > Chiroptera > Vespertilionidae > Vespertilio > Vespertilio murinus. Next base: position 152,360,354 of record OZ004704.1, read on the forward strand.
ATTTTAGAAAAAGACTTGGAAATGTTAAAACATAAATAGACACAATGTTAAAACATAAAATAGAAAGAATGAGAATAGACATTCTCATATTTCTTAGAAAGTCATCAATGTTTTGCTCTTAAGTTTTATGATTATTGTATGTTTTTAATAGATAACCTTTATTTGAGTAAAGAAAAACATTTTTTGAATTTTATTGTCAACAAGCATTAAATTTTGTGAAATCATTTTTTGCACTTACATCATATAATTTCCCCTTTTATTATGTTAATGTGATGAATTGTTTTTTAAAAATTACTAAGCCAACTCTGTATTCCTAGTATATATGCCATTGATTATAGAATGTATGATCTATTTTATAATTGCTGGGTTTGATTTATTATCAATTCATTGAGAATTTTTACATATATTGAGTGATTTTTTTCTGTAATTCTATTTCCTTAAATTTTATAAAATAATATCCTTGTAAAATTTGTAATTAGAGTTGTTGTGGCCCAATAAAATGAGTTGAGAAAAGTTTTTTTCCTTCTCCATTTTGTAAAAAATATTATGTATGCTTGGTATTATTTCTTCTAAAATGTTTAGTAGAATTCACTAAAAGCATTGAAACTCAATTTTGTTGTAGTTAGTCTGCTTTTTGTATGTGTGTAAAATTTTAATTCAAATTATTTCTCCTGTTATATAGTGGGCTATTCAGCTTTTTAGTTCTCTCTGTGTCAGTTTTTGTAAAGTGTATTTCTCAAGGAATTTTCATTTTATCTATGTTGAATTTGTTGGCATATAATTGTTTAAAATATCTTCTTATTTTCTTTTTAAGGGCTATAAGCCTGGTTAGTGCTATCCTTCATTCATTCTGGACACTAGTAATTTATGTTTTCTCTGTCTTTTTTTTCTTGGTCAATCTTGCTAGGATTTTATAAAATGTATTCATCTTTTCAAAGAACAAACATATTGTTTAGTTGCTGTATTTTTTTGTCTTCTATTTCATTAATTTCTGTTTTATCTTTACTCCTATTTTATCCCATTTCTTAAAATAAAAGCTGAGATTATTTATTTTAAAGACTTCTTTTTTTACTCAGAAGTGAAAATTAATACATTTATATGAAATACTAACTTAGCTGCATTATATAATTTTATATATAATTATATTTTTATCATTACTCTAAAATATTTTTTTAAATCTCCTAGTGATTTATTCTTTATCTCATGAATTATTTAGGTGTGTGTAACTGATTTTTGAAATAGTTTGAGGTTTTCTACATATTATTTCTAACTGAATATTGTGGTGGTCAGAGAAATATTCTATATGTTTTAATTTTCTTGACAAGTTTAATACTTTTTTTTTTTTACAACTCAGCATATGATCTGTCTTGGTTATTTCATGTGCATTTCAAAATAATTTTTATTCCTGAATTGTTGGATGGAATGTTGTATAAATATTAATTTGTTCAATTTCGTTGACAGTGTTTATCAGTTTCTATATCTTTATTCATTAATGTAGTTATTTTGTTGGTCTCTCAATTACTGACAGAGGGGTGTTACCATCTTTAATTATCATTATGGATTTGTCTATTTCTTCTTGTAGTTCTGTCAATTGTTAGTTCATGTATTTCAAAGTCCTGTCACTAAGTAGCATGTATTTAGAATTTTTATAATTTGTTAATGAATTTTCCCTTTTATCATTTAAAAATGTATCTGTCCTTTTTTTCTTCACAATGGAAACATTATTAGCATGGTAGTTGTCTTTGTAATGCTATTTATCATTGCTTTTTTTTTTTTTTTGGTTTTATCTGTTTTGCCTGATAGTTGTAATAGCTTTTTCCTCTCTTTTGTTTCAACCAGTAGTTATGTCTTTATCTTCACATTATTCTTTAAGTGTATACCTTAAGGTGGCATATAATTGGGTCTTACTTTTTGATCCAGACTGAAAGACTTTGCCTTTCCATGGAGCACATACATATGTACCTAATGTAATTATTTGCATGATTGGTTTAAGCCCATTATCTTGGTATTTATTTTTTATTCTTATTATCTGATTTTCCTGTTTCTCTCTCTCTCTTTTTTTTGTTTTCTATTGGGTTTATAAAATATTTTTTAGAATTCCATTTTATTTCTTTAATATATTTTTAAATTATTTTTTAGTGCATGCTTTAGAGAGGATGATATTCATCCTTAGCTTCTTATAGTCTACTATTCAACATTACCGTGCAGACAGTGTAAGAATCTTACTTAACCTCCTTCCTGTTTTTGTGTGCTTTTATTGTTTATTTTATTTGCTTATATTTTATTACTTTAAACATACTGTTAAACTTAAATTCACCCACATAAGTTACCCTTTCTAGTGTTGTAGATATAGGCTTCTATGTTGTATTAGTTTTCTTTTCTTTTTTTTATTACTAAAACTTTTTCATTAGCCTTTTTGTAAATCAGGTTTATTGAGGTAAATTTTCTTGACTTTGTCTATTTGAAATTCCTGTTTTGCTTTTATTTCTGAAGAATATATTTGGTATATACAGCATTCTATTTTTGCTTTCATTACTTAGGAGATATTCTTTCATTGACTTCTGCCCTCCTTTAAATTTTTTTTTTCTTGTAACAAGAAGTCAATTTTTATTCTTTTCTCTTGCATGTGATGTGGTTTGTTTTCCCTAGCTATTCTTAAGATTTTTCTCTTTATCTTTTGAATATGTTATGCCTAGAATCTGTGGGTTGGTATACTTCATTTTTTGGGGGGAAATTGTCAGTTATTATCTCCTCTAAATAATTCTTTGCCTCATTTGCTCTCTCTCTCTCCCCCAATTATACATATGCTAAGTGGTTTACTATCACTCAATATGTATTATATTCCTGTCTATTTTTTTCTCTTTGCAAATTTCTGTTTGGATAATTTCTATTGTTTGCTAATCCATGGATCTTTTCTTCTGCTGTGTATAGTATGCCCTTGTACCCAATGAATGAAGTTTACACTGTTTATATTGTCCTAGCATTATCTACTTAGCTCTTTTTATAGTTTTATATCTTATCTTCTGAAAATTTTAATTTCATCAAGTTTCACTAGATCCTGCAACACAAAGTTATTTTAAAGTTCTTCTTAGCTAAATCCAATATCTAGGTCATCTGTCAGCCTCTTTCTGACTTTTCCTTATGGGTCACATTTTCTACTTCTTCACCTGTTTTATAATTTTTACTCTATGGCAATCATTTTGTGTCAAGAACAGTAGAAACTGCCAGCAAAGGGCTTTCCCTTCCTCTGCCAGGCTGCTAGGAGGGGTGCTGAGTCAGTCTAATCCGGAGTTGCACTGAATGGAAGCTTTGTGGTAGATTTAGTTAGATTTAGTTTGCTGCTGGCTTCAAATACTTTGAGTTCAGGATCAGCACTTTCTTTTCAGTAGGGCTTGCGATATGAGCACCAATAATTCTCTAGAGATACTTCAATGTTTTAAAACTCAATTCCCAATATGTTTGAATTATTGGGAGGAATACTGCTCACCAAACCTGCCATGGCTTTCTGTGTCTGAGGACAGGGACATCTATCCTGCTGCCTTAACCCTCAGGAAATCTCTGTTTTCCTATTCTGCTCCCAAGGCAGAGGTCTACTGCCTTGGAGTCAGCAAAAGACCAGTGACTATTCTGTGCAACTCAGGGATAGCTCTCTCTGGACGCCCCTTCCTCCTCGGCATGCAGCCTTGGTCTCCTCTGCCTTGTGCTTTGGAGAAGGCCTGTGTGTCTAAGGGGAGACTCTCTCAGTCTCTCTTCTTGCTCCCAGCCTTTAGCATGCTATCCCTGTGCACTGAGAGAGTTGGTGGGAGGGTCCAGATTCACTCTTACTTGGGACTATAATCTGCCATAGCTAGTCAACGTTTGCTAAAAGGTGCACTGATTCCTCTTTACCTCCACCATGGAAGATTAGTTTCTCCTCCTCTTTTTACTGTTTTCCCATCAGTGAAAGCAGCCATCTGGTTTTCTCTTAGGAAAATCGTGTCCATCTTCAAATGTAATTGTCTCAGGGTTTTCTTTTAGCATTAGCTCTTTGATACATTTAAAACTCTGAAGTTTGTACTTTTGTCTGATTTGTTTAATTTTTAGGGTAAGGAAGATGGTTGTACTAGTTTCTTATTGTTGCTGTAAACATCACTACACACTTAGCGTCTTCGAAAACACAGGCTGTTATTTTACAGTTCTGGAAGTCCAAAGTCAGAAAGGAGTTAAATGATTCTGGAGGGCTGACGTCAAGGTGCCAGCAGGGCTGCCTTCCTCTGGAGGCTCCGGGGAGAATTCATCCCCTTGCCTTGTCCAGTGGCTAGAGGTCCACCGGCCTTCCTTGGCTCCTGGCTCCTTCTTCCATCTTCAGAGAGCATGCCTCCAACCCCTGTCATCACATCCTGCTCTCTCACCCTTCCCCTGGTGGCTACAGGGCCCATCGGGAGCACTCAGGACAGTCTCAGCATGTCAACATCCTCAACTTAACCACACATGCAATGCTGCCGCCATATTCTTACTTCCTACCATAAGCTGGCGATCAGGACATCAATTAAATGTTTTTTTTGCATCTTTCACAAAAAAACATCCTTTATAGGTAGCGCAATAAAACAAACGATTTCATCATAGTTTGCAGCTAAATGGTTCCTCTTTTCCACAGGAAAGCCAAGAAGAAAATCCAACAGCCCAGAGTCCTCAGGCTTGCCTCCACGCCTGCGTCGTTCCTTGTCATCTGTGACCCTCTGTTGGCTCAGGTGGGATGGCTCTCCACAGATTTGTTATGATAACTGTACTCAGAGCCATAGGGTAAGGCTCTCACGACTGATGACATGGTAGAAATTCAAAATATAAATGCGTATTCACTTTCACTTTTGCTTGAGTCAGGAGGAGAGAACATCGGAACTGCAAGCATGCAGTGGCTTCCATATGGAAGTTGAGAGTTTCTCTTTGAAATACTTACCAAGGAATGTCTGTGGCTTTTGCAACTGAGGTTTGTCTGATTGACAGACAGCCATGTAAAAGTTCACAATTCTATGCCAAATGATTCTATGTCATCTCGTTTGTGATCTCCTCTAAACCAGTCCGGACCCAGCCTCCCTACGCGGTGAGACTCTGTCTAATGCTGCGTTCGTCTGACCTTTACACGAGTTCCATGGCAATTGGCCCCAGAAGAAATATCCCCGAATAAGATCTCCTTTCATTGTCTTAAGAATGACTTGGCCACGGCATCAGAAACCCACATAGAAATCTTCCCTGTGTGGGCAGTGTAACTCCCAATGAGTGCCTACTCCCTGCAATTAGTCATTTCAGCACCCTATAGTTTAGAACTATTTATATGTGGTTTATAAATAGCTGGCATAAAAAAAGTGGTTTGGGTTTAATAATGCCCTCCATTTCAAATGACACTAAGTACCCTGTTATTGCTAGGAAAATAAATAATACTATACCTCTTACAAAATGCGAATTCCAGCCCATGGCCATTAGTTCCTCCTATGGGATGGGACTGAGACACAGTGACACCTAAGAAGAAGCAGGAGGGGTCATTATGCTCGAAGATGTCCCGTAATTAAAATGCAACCTTTATGAAAGAGAACCTCTTCTCTGCTTAGTTTATAACATCTCTTGCAAGTACTTGCTATGTCCATTTTTTTTTTTTACATTTCGGGTAGTAGGAACTGCATGAACATATTGTCTACCGCCACCGTCTAAGCACCGTTGACTCGGATGTGTTCTTTCCACTTCTGTTCTTTCCTAAACAAAGGCCCTGCCCCGGAGCCCAGCCCTTGCAGGTGCTCAGTCCTCGTGATGGGCAGGCAGCGCACCGATATAGCAATCTGCCTGCCTGGCGCCTGCCACCCACGGGGAGGCCGGGAATGGGTCTCAGCAGGCGGAGCGCTGTGCACCCACGCACGGCAGAACGCTGTGATTACCGCAGGTAGGGAGAACTTCAGAGACGTGGGGAGTCCCACATAATGTGACGTGTGATTTATTAGGGTGTGTGGGGGACACACACTATAATTGTATGGTTGGTGTAATGTCGGATTGTTGTGTCTTTCCTACCCTCTGGAGGCCAGTCCCCCATGTAAGTGATAACCCACCGGAGCTTTTGTTGTGCGCGCAATGGAAACGTACGAAATGAATAGCAACTGATTAATTGGAGCCGGCTGCATTTTTTTGGAAAATAAATCAGAGTGATTTGCATGAATCACAGTTTGTTACATAATACATTTTGAGGGCACGAATTACCTTTTTAGAGCCTAAGACACATATATGCACACAGTGGAACACACAGAAATATAATAAACTGGGCCATAACGACATAATTCACAGTGAATACAGCATGCCAAAACGGATGTGAAACAAATGATTTTCCAATAAACTACTCAGGCAGAGCCATATCTGTTCTAAAACTTCAATTTAATATTATTTATAATACCAATAATTCTTCACAATTGTTAACCACGGGATGATGGAACAATTTATTTTACATATTAGTTTGGGGGGTTTGTGTATTCCCAAGTTGGGAACCAATTTGTAGTCATGTCCCAGAAGATGTGGTAAATAAATAGTAAGTCTGAGAGAAGTACTTAGATGAGGGAAAACTTTCAGGACAAAACCAACATTGCTTTTTCCTAGAGTTTGAATAAAACTAAAGAAGTGAAAATAAAGTGTCAGCATTAAAAGCAAATAGCTTCACCATCATTATATCTTTTCCCCTATAATAGATTTTAAAAGCTCCCTTTATTTTTCTTAGATTTATTTTGTTTCATTTTTATTGTTAATAGTTAGAGTATAGAAATATGAAAACTGCATTTCAACCTTTATTGATAATCATTTTTAGAATTTATTTTTTATTCTTGATTTGGTATTAGGTGTGTACTAGATATATGTTATATATAAATGAAATATTTTATGAAAATATATAAAATGCAACAAAGCATATTACAAAATGGGATTGTACCTTGTATGTCACTTTATAATCTAGTTCTTCACATAAAAAATACCAAACATTTTTATATGCCAGTCAATATCTATCTACGGCATTTTGGGATATCATTATTGTTATTTTTTATTTTAAAAAATGTATTTCTTTATTATTTAAGAGAGGAAGGTAGAGAGAGAAAGAGAGAAACATCAATGATGAGAGAGAATCATTGATTGGCTGCCTTCTGTACGGCCCCTACTGGGGATCAAGCATGTTCCCTTGGCCAGAATTGAACCTGTGACCCTTCAGTCCACAGGCCACTGCTCTTATCCACTGAGCCAAACTGGTCAGGGCGGGGAAATCATTATTTATTTAACCGAACATTTATTATTAGAATTTTTTTTTACTATAAAAAACACAATGAAAGAACAGACATATATATTAATTTAAACACACTTGTTTGAATATTTTATTGGGATACATTCCTAGAAGTGGAGTTATTGAACCAAATGCATGCGGATTTTGAAGCTTTAGCTCATATTATAAAATCATCTTCCAGTAAACTTGTATGAGAAATCACTCCCAGTCATCTTGACACTCATGATTCCAAACAACAAACACCCTTCTGTAGTATGTTGGGCCCCTTCTTTTGTTTTTGCCCCCTTCTTTTTTCCCTTCATTCATTCATTCCTGCAGACAGATGAGGAGCAAAGCAACTCTTTATTGTTCTTAAGTGTAAAATCTTTATTCACTTAACAGGAATTTACTTACTTGAATGATGAATTTAAATAATTTCTAACCTTTACATCGATTTGCTCTAGGTGAGAGGATCATGCCCCTTTAGAATTTTAGGATTCCATGCTGTCATTTCTGTCCCTGTCATCTTGCTCCTATTAAAATGCCAATTAAGAACAGTTTCTAAGGGGGAAAATCAACGTATAAACTTTAAATGTCCTTTTATTTCTTTTAAAAGGAAATGAGTATACTATAAAGCTCCCAAACCTAGTTTTTGATTACTAATAGGCTAAGGAGGCCACCAATCATTAGTAAGTTGAGAATAGAATGATCCATAGACTCTTTGTCGCTCTTAATTCACTGTTCTTGTTAACTAGAGGTTCATCTTCGGGACAGTAGTACATATCCTGATAGATTTTGGCTTGACCTTCAGAGAAGCTTTGGATCTCTAATCTTTAATATGTATTTTACCTCTCCTTGAAAATGACATTAAAAATTAAACTCTCAATTAAGAGATTTGAAATGGAGCCAAAACACTTAGATAAAAGTAATTTTTAAGTGAAAATTTGGGGATTTTTTTTTAATTAAAAAAAAGGAAAGTCTCAGAGATTTGGTTCCCTCCTAAGTGACTATCGAAGATGAACTAGAAAACTTATCACATTGATAAATTCCTATTTTTTTTAAAAAAGTTTGTTTTAATAACATCATGATGTCCTAACATAGGCACAGCAACATTCATTGATATAATCATATTGACTAGAAATATTTTTTTCTAGCCAAATGCATTTTCAACTTAATAGTGTAGATACATTAGGAAAATGTAGCTTCATTTAATTAGCGTGGCCCAATGCAAAATTGTGAACTAAATTGAATTGATCCTATGTATCTTCATTTATCATTTTAGAAATTATTGAGCATACATACTCTTCTACCAGTAGGCATTGGGACTAGAGTAAAGAATAAGGAAATTTCCCTCAACTTCTCAGCTAGGGTAAGTGAAGGAAAACTGGCATGGGTTCAAGGGACTTCCCCGAGAAGAGGATGACTTGTGCAAAGAAGGAATGCAGGAAAGAACACTCTACTTTTGAGGAGCCACAAGTTTTCCATTGGAGTTCTTTTATCCTCTTCACTGAATCTGCTAACTCTATGCTATGTCTGGCCATGGATACCTAGCCACGTGGGTTCCCTTTACCTCTTGGACTGGTCCCAGAACATTTCTGCTTTCTTCCCCCTCTTTATGAAAATCTCTCCACTGTAGCTATTTGTTGGAAAGACCCTAACACCTTTTGTGAATATTTACCATTGCCTTATAGGATATTGCACACGCTCTCGTTTGTCGGGATAACCATATCCCACCAAGGAGAGCCAGTGCTCGATGCCACAGACCTCTAGTGATGAAATGCTAGGTAACAGCAGCAAGCCTGTGTTCTAGAGATGTTTGGGGATCTTTAGAATTGCTCCTCATATGCAATCATGTATTTTGGTGACGAATTAGCCCAATTCTGAATTTAAAAGACATCTTTATAAGAAGCTTTCCTGAAGGAGAAAAAGAAAAGAAAAAAGAGTGCATCCAGCTGTGAGTGATATCTGTGCCATAGTCAAGAGTTTGCTGTGATGTTATTCACGACCCTCTGGGCAGCATGCCCTCCTTTGTCTGATTACAGTGCTGAGTACAGGTAATCGCCATTGACTCGGGTGATTCTTTGGGCAGTAAATACCCTGCACAGTAACAGCAAGACAGGAGAGGAATGGCTGGAGTGGTTCAAGGCTGATTTTCTGTCCCATGAAAACACTTGGAGCTGGCTGGCTCATGTCTTTCTGGTAACACACCCCTGAGTTAAATGCTTCCTATTGTAGGTCATAGGATCTGGCGCCTGGAGATCTTCTGGTTTGGGCTTAGACTTGTTTTACACTTTATTGGGGATTAAACCTCTTGGTGCCGGTTCCATCTTTTCCATTAGATGCTCATTAGTGAGACTCCAGATGCCCATTATTCATCACATCATAACACACTAGATGGCAGTTAATTCACCTGAAGTTTTCATATTTGATGACTTCCTCATTCGTGTTAATTGGGTTACTTGGAATTTTCCATCAATCATGGCATCTCAGGTTTTGACTCTTCTGAAAGAGTCCATTTGTGAGGCATATATTATACATTAGATCTACATAAGCAAAATTAAGTGCAGGATCCAATTTCAACAATGACTCATGTCTGCTTTGACTGAAGTGGATGGGGCACAACCTGGTCCCTCCCCAGATTCTTCCTCAAAAGAGAAAAATAAAGCTGAGAGACCTCACTTAGAACTCCACCAATTCGTAGAGGCACGAGAAAAGATTTACGTTCAAGGGGACATTGAAAGGCTTGCTGCAGGGAGCAGTGGGGGACAAAAGCACGAGAGTTCTGAGCACGGGAGCACGGAGAAAGGGGAGTTCTGAGCACAGCATGCCGAGTAGCATTACGATTTTGTTTCTTATGTTCCTCACCTGGAAGCCCCCCGCAAATAAAACTGATGTTCCCTTTTTGGATCATTCCGGCTCTTTAATGTGACCTGTCTGGTGCTCAGAATTCCTGAGGTCTGAATACACGTTATGTTGACCTTCTCTCTCTTGCTATACATATTTCCCATTTCTATTCACCTACACGCTTCTTTTTAAAGATATGCATCGCTGTTTTATTCAAAGCAACTGATTTCTCAGTCTTTCATCTGAGATGCATGGTCTGTTTCTCTTTTCATTGTAATGTAATTAAAAAAGGAAGCCAGGAGACTTGGGAAAAGTATGAACAAGAGTGGTGTAGTTTGCTTTTCTTCTGCTGCTGTTGCCAGGAATACTTAAAACTCAGATACATATGGCACAGTCCAACAAGGGAGAAGCTCAGCAGAAGACATGGTCTCAGGCTGCCTGGGTCCTCAACACGACACAATGCGTCATCTTAACATGATGTGGTTGGCCTGTAGCTGCAGCCGTGTGCTCACTGGGCCAAATCAGCAGTCATCCTACTGGTTCTTGGATCTTCAAGGTCAAGTAAATAAGCAGTTCCTACAGCCCCCGATTTCTCCTTATGCCAACATGCTGCCGGGATACTAAGTAGGTCACAATCGGACCCCAGTAATAATTCATTTCAGGTTTCCAGGTTGCTAAGAGCCCCAGCGGTTTTTCTGTGTGTGGCCCACATTCTCTTCCATCTCCCAGTGCTATTTCCCTGGTGAGGTCCTGCTCTCGGATCTGCATATATTTACATGTTTTAGCCTGTAAGCTTTTTAACTACAAATTATATAAAATAGAGGTCAGCCCTCTGCCAGTATAATTTTTGTTTTTTCCCCCCATTTGCTTACTCTAAAAAAAATAAAATAAAAACATAAATAGGAAGAATTAAAAGTGAAGACTTTCTGTAAAGGTCTTTTAACTCTGTCAAGATAACTGTTGTTTAAATACCTCTATCCAGAGAGCTGAACCGAGTCTACAATTTCCAGGGGCTTTGCTCCAAGCTGGTGTTTTGTCCACTGTAGATAGATGGAAAATGTTGCTTCTCAAATGTTAAAATATATACAATCTCTCCCAGCGAGGCTGGATCTCAAGACAAGATAAAGACTTGAAAAGTTTTCTGTGCTCTCTGAATCAAGTCACTAATAATATGATCTGGGTTTCTGACCATTCTCAGCTTGGTTTTGTTAGTAAACTTACTGTTAATAGAAAAGTCAGTGAGTTGCCTTTCTGCCTTCAAGGTCATTGCGATTCTTTTCTTCATAAATTTTTTTTTTTTTCATTTCAGAGAAGAAGGAAGAGAGATAAAAACATTAGTGTTGAGAGAGAATCTTTGATTAGCTGCTTCCTGCACACCTCCCATTGGGGATCCAGCCTGCAACCCCGGCATGTGCCCTGACCAGGAATCAAACCCTAACCCACTCTGGTGGGGTATCATTATCATATTCTAGGATGGTTTCTTTCTTCCAAGGCAGTGGTTGGCAAACTCATTAGTCAAAAGAACCAAATATCAACAATATAATGATTGAAATTTCTCTTGAGAGTCAAAATTTTATACTTATACTTCTTCTAACACCACTTCTTCAAAATAGACTTACCCAGGCCATGGTATTTTGTGGAAGAACTCAAGGGGCCACAGTTCGCTGACCACGGTTCTAAGGTTGTGTTTGGTTTCGTATTTTCACCTATTCGTTCTAATCCTTAAATCACTTTCAAGGACCTCAGTCTCTTTTCAACAGCTCTCAAGCTTCCCAAACACATTTGCTTTTGCTTGCTTATTAAAGTTCCTCAGTAAAGCATACTATCAAAACATTGAGCATAGGTTTGGGAATGAAGAAATATATTCCTAAACTATAAAATCAGTACAATTGCATCTCCCACCCTTATGTGCTGCCGGCCTCAGTGGCCCATTTGTGCACATTAGGAGAAGCCTATCATTCCTCAAGACATTTTCCTATCCGCTGGGACAACCGTCCTAATAAAACATTATGATGACTATGAGTGGCTCTCCCCGGAGCTGCCCAGTGTACCACCTGTACCACCATGGGCAGCCCTCTCAAAGAGTCTTTACCTAAACATTGTTGCCCTGATCATAGTTGTATACTTTGAGCAAAGAATACAATCTTTAGGGATTGACACTGAGTGCTGAAACTCAAAAGCAGACTTGAAGTTCCGTAGGAGATAGTGCTTCAGCAGTGATTAAAACGAGTGTTATCTCAGTGGATAGAGCGTTGGCCTCTGGACTGAAGGGTCCCAGGTTTGATTCTGGTCAAGGGCATATACACTGGTTGCGGGCGCATCCCCGGTCGGGGGTGTGCAGGAGGCAGCTGGTCGATGTTTCTCTCTCATTGATGTTTCTAGCTCTCTATCCCTCTCCCTTCCTCTCTGTAAAAAAAAAATACATTTAAAAAATAAAAACAAAATGAGTGTTAGCTGGGGTAAGAAAAAAACGGCTCCTTCTCTTAGGATTGTCACGTAAAGCTCCTTTATCCACTGAAAAGCAGCAGAGACATGAAGCCAATTTTTTTTTCCTGAAGAGATTGCCTCCAGAAAAAACAAAACCCTGATGTTAAATAGAGAAGTCTGCAACATAAATCACGCACTACAGTGCATGATTATTGGGCATATTATAATCTGCGTATGTGCAGTATTTTAAAATACATCTGATGATTAATAAATCATCCATGCATAATGACATACGGATACCAGGCGAACAGTTCTCTGAGTGCTGCTAAAATCTGCAGAGTAGAATGCTGGCTTGTTTCCAAGACTTGAATCACACTCTTTTCCCAAAATCTAAACAACAATGGATCAAATGTTTACCTGGATTAATGGTTTAAGTTAATCATTCCATTAAGTCTCAGAATGCTGTAATGGGAATCAAAGGTTATGATCTAGATTTAATGCCATTCTAGTTATGTCCTATTAAATGTTCATCTTTTTAAAATTTCTGAACAAAGTATAAATATGGAACTTCTTTGCCTAGACAAGAGGGAAAAACCTGGTCAAGTTTGCTCTCCAGGCTTTGGTGGGGTGGGTGAGCTCGGGCTCTTTCCTGAGCAGAGGCCTTCAGAATCTGTCCCGTGACTGTGAGTGAAAGGACAAAGGAGAGCTACTGTTTGCGTCCAAGGTGGAGATGTGCTCAGGGACAGATGGAGTGCTTTAGAACTGGATCTGAGGGGGGAAGTCTGCCATGGAGATCAGGTAAAGTGAGGAGGCAGGGGCTAGAGGCTGAGCCTAAAGAAATTTCTGAAGAATGAAACCCTGTATGTGTTTAAATTTTCAGACACTTACCTCTTCAATTCAGACACTTATCTCCCACAGTTCAAACATTCACTATATTCTAGCTATACCAATCATTATTGTTCCCTTTGTCTTGAAAACTCATCCCACCACCTCCCACCTTTCAAACATATTTTATGTTCTATCTTTACTGTTTAGGGCGTTACAGATGTCCCTTCTGTCTCCCCACCCCCAGCCCCCACTGCCCTCCTCCACCTGGTTCCCACCCCAGGGCTTCACCATCCTATTGTTTATGTCCCAGGGCAATGCATATATGCACATAATTTCTTTGGTTAATCTCTTCCCACCCCACCTCCCCTTTAGACATATATTTATTTTTTAATGATTGTTTTTTTACAGAGAGGAAGGGAGAGAGATAGAGAGTTAGAAACATCATTGAGAGAGAAACATTGCCCGCAACCAAGGAACATCAAACCTGGGACCCTTGAGTCCGCAGGCTGACACTCTATCCACTGAGTCAAACAGGTTAGGGCTAAAGATATTTTTAAAGAATCAACCCAAGCCTCTATTTCTAAGAATTACTTCTTTCTTTAAATATTATACAAACTTTGATAATAGCAAGTATCCTAAGGCAACATAATTATTTATTTGAAGCCTATCTCCACTTTTATTTTTAAAATATATTTTATTGATATTTTACAGAGAGGAAGGGAGAGAGATAGAGAGCTAGAAATGTCAATGAGAGAGAAACATCGACCAGCTGCCTCTTACACACCCCCTACCAGGGATGTGCCCACAACCAATGTACATGCCCTTGACCGGAATCGAACCCGGGACCTTTCAGTCCGCAGACCGATGCTTTACCACTGAGCCAAACCGGCTCTGGCCTATCTCTACTTTTAGATAGTTAACTCACTCAAGGAAAGGACAATATCTTCTTTATTTTTTAAATATATATATATATATATATATATATATATATATATATATATGTATAATTGATATTTTACAGAGAGGAAGGGAGAGAGATAGAGAGCTAGAAACGTCGATGAGAGAGAAACATCGACCAGCTGCCTCTTGCACACCCCCGACCGGGGATGTGCCCGCAACCAATGTACATGCCCTTGACCAGAATCGAACCTGGGACCTTTCAGTCCACAGGCTGACGCTCTATCCACTGAGCCAAACCGGTTTCGGCCGATATCTTCTTTAATTGGTCTATTCCAACAGGATCTAAGATTTCATAGTAAAGTTTGTGAATTAATAAATGAATAGATAAAAGTGATCATTATTGAGATCTATATTCTATCCTTATGCATAAAAGTAGTACCAATTATATTAACAAGCCCCAATTATTTATGGGCACTTTATTGTAGCCAAACACTCATATTTGCAAGTATTTTTTTGGGGGATGCAGAGGTTTCTCTAAGAAACAGACTTTATCATTGATGATTTTACAATGTAATTGGGGAAACAAGATATATACTCATGAAATCAACAGGAAACATTCAAGGTGGTGTGTGCTATATGCTGATGTGTTTGATCAGACCAAGTCAGTGGTGAATAAATATCTCAAGCTGAGAATTCATGGTTTGAAATAATTCCTTCTTGGAACTCCCTTACTATTAAAGCCTTCTCATAGAGTAGACAAAGCAATAAAAGATCACAGGCATGAACAGAGACCTTGCTCATATTAACAATGAAATGAGAGTCTTGGCTCTTAGTAAGGCGAAGGTTGAAATCCCTTACAAACCTGAGGTTTCCTCTATCCATGGGGCAGTAACACATTGGGATGAATGGTGAGTATTGCTCCAGGAAGAGGAAGAATGTGAGAGTGTCCTTTGAGAATACATTTCAGTTATCAGCACCTGGGTCTCCACAAGGACAAGCCAGCGGCCCGTCACACAGGTTTCTGACTTTTTCTTTTCTATGGTTTGAGACAACAGTGTTAGAAAAATTTCACACGGAGATCAAGTTTTCCAAACATAATATTTTCTTCTTAATTTCAAGAGTAGCCTTTGGGCTAATTTTGTCCTTTCTCTTCTCACACAGGTTGTGTGAACATTCCCCTCCTTCTAACCAGGAAGGCTGAGGTGTCCACGGACCCCGGCTGAGCCAAGTCACTAGTCACTATTCTGGATGGAGCAATTTTTGGTCACCATTTTGTCGTCAATACAAAACCATATGACCACAAATTTATGTTTCTATAACTATGGATATATTTACTGACTTAACCAAATAGGGTGCCAACAAGGCTAGCCTAGACTTCTTTTTTTTTTTTTAAAAGAATGTTTTTGCTGTCATAGTGTTGGGTTTCTTTATATATATACCTATAGATATATATCTATATCTATCTATCTATCTATCTATCTATCTATCTATCTATCTATCTATCATCTATCTATCTATCTATCTATCTATCTATCTATCTATCTTACTCCCATTTCACAGGAATAAGGGTGGAGAGAGCCAGTACATGCCTCAGAGCACCTTTTGAGGCAAGCATCTTAGTTTAGCAGCACATTCAGACCCAATGCCATTTGCTGAAATGGTGTGTATACTTCCCGTTCTGCCCAAATGTGGCAATTAAAAGGGGAAGAGCTGTTATTTCTTTCCTTTGCTTTTTAAAAGTTGAATTTATGTTTGTGTGAGTAAAAAAAGAGATAATATATGAGCAAAATTATATTTCTTTTTCCCCCTTTCCATTTGTCCTGCCATATTTGGCCCAGCCATTTATTTCATTTTTAGATTATCAGTATATATAAACCCATTAAAAAAACATGCCTGGAGCCAATAGATACCATGCAAACTCATACAAAGATGCAAATGCAGTTAGAAACTTTGTCAGCTAATCAATTATGAACTGTTTCGACAAAAAAGAAATTCTGCTTTTGTTAAAATCCTTATATGTGTGTCTGTATATACACTCTGACAGTTATAGCTGGATATTTCTGTAGAATGAAGTATCCTTTCAAAGCTCTCTTTAGCCAGTAATTACTGCTGACAACAATCTAGGCCCTGGCACTGTTAGCGGTCACCTCTGGTCGCAAAGAGAAGCAATCTAGACCCTAGCACAGTGAAGTTAAATTAAATTATCATAGAGATGCAATATATGCTGCTACACCGCTCTAGCTGTGAACTGAGAATTGAAAAAAGATTGATAGACTACAGGAATGGATCAACAAATAACTATGTGGGTGGTACTGTGAGATGCTTACATCTACAAATATTGATGTAGATAAATTGAATGTGGCTTAAAACTTGTATTTCCCCCCAAAAAAGGAAGGGTTGTTTGTTTGTTTTCCTTTATGTCTATCAAGTCATAACGACAATGTGTTTGTGTTTCCCATATATGGGCCCACAGGATATTTGGTGTAAGACTTGCCTTATGTAACTTAACATTAAATCATCCTAAGATGAGGTCACAGGCCCCAGTGTGCTTGGGACTGACTACTTCATACCCCTGGAAAATGTTGCAAAAATAATCCATTGAAAGGTGACCCCCAAAACACAAGCATTTTATTTAACCCTGGGCTATGAACCTTCACTCATAAGATAAAAAGAAAAAAAAGAAAGAATGAAAGAAAGAAAGAAAGAAAGAAAGAAAAAGAAGCAGCTGTAAAAGAGGTATGTCTATAAATCCAGCCATCATTTAAATATAATGAATTATAAAAAGCAATTCCGCAGTGACACTAATACTTTTGTGCTTATAGATAAAGCATGAAAATAATTTTAGTTTGGAAGATCAAAAGAAAGAGTGTTTTAATAAAATTAAATTAAAGAAGCCACTTATCTTCACTTTTCCACATATATCTCTTGCTGTATATTTTCAGCTTCTGTGGAAGACTCTACACAGCAAAGGAGCAACAAGACACAGCTATTTCTCTTAAAAAGACCTAGAAAGTAAAGTGAAACAATTGGAAAAAAATATAAACTAGGAAACTTTAGTCATCTAAATCTCTGAAATATACGGGCAACTCTTGATTTGTTTATAGCCAGGATTATTTCAAGATCCTTTGTTGATATGAGCATTTAGAGACCCATAGGATATACCTACTGAATATGATATTCCTACTGTCTTTATTAATTTTCAAGGAGTTCATACAGGCGTTAAAAGATGATAGGTAATGATTATAAAACTGGACAGAAAAGTTTTTAAGAACTTGGGTTAGAAAAGTTAAGTCACACCATCTTGAAATAGGTATGTGTCCTATAAAGGCAGTAAAAAAAGAATAAAAGGATATACAAATATAGTTTTATTATGTATGTGTTAGTATTAATAGGATGTCTCTATTGTACCTAAGCCTTCAAATATCTATATCTATCTATATCTATATCTATATCTATATCTATATCTATATCTATACTAGTAAAAAGGTAATATGCTAATTAGAACAGGTCTAATTTTTCTGTTAAAAAATGGAGAATAAGATTTCATATAATGATAAATTGTAAAAGCCATGTATACTTCTCTCAGCTCTATTTACACTGACATGTAAATTTTTTCCTATAACCAAATAAATCAAACACTAACAGTAGATCTGAAGAAAGGGTGCTGGTACTTATGATTAATAAAAATAGCCAGAATTTACATTACCTTGGGAAGATATGGCATCATCATGCTCACCATATTAGTTATTAACAACTTTTATTATTAGAAAAAAACTCTTTTTTTTCAAATGGAGAAATAGATGGCAATAGAGTAGATTCTATGTGAATGCCCAAATTTCTGATGACCAATTCTAGTATTGAACTAGAGAGGGCTTATACATTATCCAATTCAATTCTTTCATTTTACAGTAAAAAAATAAAGCTCATTCATTCATTCAACAAATGTACCAGTTTTGTTCTAGGTGTTGGAATGGAGCCAAGGATAAGATACATAAGGGCCTTTCTTTATGGAGCTTGCATGGTTAATTTGAAAAGTTTTCTTTGAAGAGGTGATAGTTAAGCTGATAGATGAATGGCAAGAAGGAGCCAGTTGGCAAAGATCAAGAGAAGAGCATTTTTAAGAAGAGATACCAATTAGTGAAAGGTTGTAAGGCATGAATAAGCCATGAATGATTTATAAACAGAGAAAAAACCCTCATTGTGGCTGGATCATAGTAAAAAGATGAAGAAGATGAGATGGGAGAGAGACAGGCAGGAGCTGATCATGTTATCTTTATAGGCCAGGGTAGGAAATTTGGATTTTTTTCTGATAGGAAGCTATTGGAAGGTTTTAGGCAGAAAAGTGACATATGATTATATAGGGAAAGGATTTGATGACTGCTATGTAGGGAATGGATCAAATGAAAGGATGGAAGAATGGGGACTGTTAGGATGCCACTACATTAGTCCAGGAAAGAGCTGAGGGGTTTGCACTATGCTGCTGATAGTGGAGATAGAATATTTTTCAAGTGAAATGTTTTGGATCAAAATCATTAGGGCTAGGTGAAAAACAACATGTAGAAATCAAGAATGATGGTTAGGATTTCAGCTTGAGTTGCTGGAGATATGGTTATGCTGTTTATTGAATTGGAAAAAGCTGGGGGAAGAGCAGGCTGGAAAAACACATGTCCTTTGGTTTTAGGAACATGTGTTTGGTATGACTATTATATATGCATATGGAATTATCAGATAGGCAGTTGGATGCTAAAATTCTGTCTTATGGATGTTATTTGAAGCCATATGACTTAGTGAATTCAAGGAGGAGAAAGTTTATTATGATCTCTGAATGCACTCAGTGTATATCCTATATAATAAAAGGCTAATATGCAAATTATCTCCTCGACCAGGAGTTTGACCAGCAGGCAGACTGGCCAACTGCCCATGTCCCCTCTCCCTTACCAGGTTGGTTGGACCCCACCCATGTACAAATTCATGCACTGGGCCTCAAATATATATATATTTAAATATATATTATACTAGAGGCCCAATGCATGAAATTCATGAATGGGTAGAGTCCCTAGTGGCTGCTGGCTGCTGGCTGGCCTCCCTTCCCCCGGCTGTCTGCCACTGCCAGTCCCTGATGGTCCACACACATCTGACTCCACATTGGTCAAACTCCCGCCTGTGGGGACAATTTACATATTAGCTTTTTATTATTATACTAGAGGCCTGGTGCACAAAATTCATGCCTGCACCCTCTCCAATCTGGGATTCCTGTGGTATCCTAAACTGGCAGTCAGACATCCCTCTCACAATCCTGGACCACTGGCTCCTAACCGCTCACCTGCCTGCCTGCCTGATCACCCCTAACTGCCTTCCCCTGCTGGTCTTATTACCCCTAATTGCCTCTGTGCTGGCCCCTGCCACCATGGCTTTGTTCAGAAGGAAGGCAGGATGACCAGATGATGTCTGGTTGACTTGATCTAGTTAGCATATTACCCTTTTATTAGTATAGAGATATATTTGAAGACTTAGATACAGTAGAGGAAGAGACAACAAAGAATTTTGGAGAGGGAAAACTAGGAAATCATAATATCATGGAAGGCAGAAAAAAATGTTTCAAGAAGATGAAAATTGTTACTATGATGAATGCCATTGAGACAGCAGGTAGCATGTGATCAGAAAAGTGGCCATTGGCTTTGGCAACATGAGAATTATTGTTGGTTTGTCTAAGCACTCAGATAGGTAATGCTAAAATTATTTATGACTTTCTGTTGTCATCCACAGAAAGAAGTTTGTCTTGACTTTTGAGGACTTCTGCTGTCACCTGCCTAATAAGGCTGCTCCCAAATAATTGGAATATTTAATATATATTTCATTCAAGGGAGGAAGAGGATCAACCAAATGACCACATATCCTTTAAAAATGGGAAAAATTTAGGCACAAGTAATGATGTTAGAAACTCTCTATAAGTAGTTATCCTACATAATAAAATGGTAATATGCAAATTAACCACAACTTGCTCCACAAGCCATCCCCACCAGCCATGCCCACCAGCCATGCCCACCAGCCAATCAGAGAGAGTATGCAAATAAACTCAATTAAAATGTCTACAGCCACGGAGAGCAGGAGGGAGGCATTTCCCAGGCAACAGAGGAAGCCAAGCTTTCCACCTGCCTTTGGTGGCCTAAGCCTCCACTCAAGGCTATAAAGTTTCAATTATAGAAGGTAAACAAATCGAAACATAAATGGCTGCCACTACGGAGCCAGGAGTCTTGGCTCCGCTTCAGGCTACAAAGTTTCAATTGTAGAAAATAAATATATCCTAGATACCAGGGCCTCCACTTGGGTCCCTAGGGGGGGTGGCCAGCCTGCAAATCACCATAAGCCCCTTTCTCAGGCCACCCCATGCCCCAAGGGAACCGGGATATCCTTCAGGGCAAGTCAGCTGGCTCTCACCCATGCACCAGGTCTCTATCCTATCTAATAAAAGAGTAATATGCAAATTGTCCATCACTCCAACACACACGATGGCTGCCCCCATGTGGTCAAAGATCCTGCCCCCATGTGGACACAAGATGACCACCACAAGATGGCCAGCTAGGGAGGTCAGTTGGAAGGAACCAGGGCTACAAGGGAGGGCGATTGTGGGTGATCAGGCCAGCAGGGGAGGCAATTAAGAGGGACCAGGCCTGCAGGGGAGGGCAGTTAGAAGTGACCAGGCTGGCATAGGAGGGAAGTTGAGGGCAAATGGGCTGGCAGGGGAGCAGTTAGACATCAATCAAGCTGGCATGGGAGTGGTTAGGAGGTGATCAGGTTGTCAGACAGAAGCAGTTAGGGGCAATCAGGAAGTCAGGCAGGTGAGCAGTTGGGAGCCAGCAGTCCTGGATTGTGAGAGGGATGTTGGGATTGGGCTTAAAGGGGCAGTCAGACATCCCTCAAGGGGTCCCAGATTGGAGATGGTGCAGGCTGAGCTGAAGGATAACCTCCACCTCTGCCCCTGTGCACAAATTTTGTGCACTGGGCCTCTAGTATATCAATGAATTAATAAGACTAGAAAATGAAAACATATGATACAGGGATCCTATTACTCCTTTTGGACTCAGAAAAATTGTCTCAAAAGCATCTACTGCTGGAGCGCTCAGAAGTAAGCTGGGTATTTTTCAGGCAAAGAGGGACACATGGGCCTGCTGTTCCTTGGAAAGCCTCAAGAATCACTGAAGCCTTAGGAAAAGAGACACTTGTCTGCAGTATTCCTATCCTATGTTAGTCCATCTTCTCATAAAAAAAATGAAAAACTGTCTGTGCTAAAAACAGTCAAATGATTCAGAAAACCTCCACTTAATCCTTATTCTCAGGACAGGAATAGGAATATGTAAGAGGTAGTGGTTCTTCTATTGATAAAAAATTCAGCTTCATTAAGAAATCTGAAAACATATTTTATTCAATGATACCTTGAAGAACTATTGTATGTGGCATAGTTTCAAAGACCTTTATGTTAGTTCATTTAATTTATGATGAGTTCAGTTTTTCTTGAAGACTGTTTTAAGGATTATTGCCCCTCCGTTGAATCTGGGAAGATGCCAAACATGACTTAGAGCCTAAACTCTAAAAAGTTTACAGTCCTTTCTGCATTATGCATGAACTATGACCTAAATGTAAGTAAACTGCTTCTTAAAGGAAGCTTTCAATTTTCCCTTAACTTAATTTTCTATGTTTTCCAGATCTCCACACCTCCTTCCTAACCCTATATACAGCCTGCTAAGCTGGGAGAGGAATAAGCAATAGATACAAGAGGATTTATCATACATTGAAGAAGCAAGTAATACTTTAGCTGTACTAGGTCTTGGGGGAAAAAACCAATCAACCAACTCCTTTCACAAGTGGGAAACTGAGGCCTAGTGAGGGTTGCAAATCCTACTGTTAATGAAAATAGATGGAGATCCAGGAAGATGCATCACAGTCATATAAAATGCAGTTTGCACTTTAAAAAATATATTTTATTGATTTTTTACAGAGAGGAAGAGAGAGGGATAGAAAGTTAGAAACATCGATGAGAGAGAATCATTGATCAGCTGCCTCTTGCACACCCCCCACTGGGGATGTGCCCACAACCAAGGTAGATGCCCTTGACCGGAATCGAACCTGGAACCCTTCAGTCCGCAGGCTGATGCTCTATCCACTGAGCCAAACCGCTTTTGGCAGTTTGCACTTTTATTAGACTCACAATATTCATGTGTCAGTTGAGTGATACAGTTTAGGACTTCCAAAGGATGACCTAAGACCAGACCTAATTTCACCTTAGTCCATATAAATAAAAGTATAGATTCTAGAAAAAGTGGCCAGACTCATAAAAATTATTACATTTTGTTGTACATGCCACATTGTAAGTGAATACCTTGGAGAAATTAAGAAAGAAACCCAGAACAATCAAAATCAAGTCCCATGAGAAATAGTCCAGACAACTAGGAATGTTAAATTAAACTCAAATGTCTCTTGGAAGAGAGGGACTAGAACATGCAGTGAGGAAGCGACAGGGATTCCTGCATGGAATCGGTTTATTCTGCAGGACTAAACCAAAATGTGCCTTCAGTTCACAAGCAGCCTTTAAACTCAAACAGAATGAAGCAGTTCTGTTCTTGTGGAGTTTCCCCATACCCAGTCTTTATTACTTCATCTGTAAAATGGGTTTAAAATAGTTTAAATATATTTAAATTAGGATATGCATGTAAAGGTCTCATCCCAATGTCTTGCATATAATGAATGTTATATAGCTAGTAACTATCATGATCCCAATATTTATTTTCCTATTGAAAGAAGGTCTGTGTCAGTAAGGTGAGTTACTATCACTAGAGCAGAATAAGGGAAACATAAGGATGTTGTGGAGAGGAATTCTTGCACAGGGTGGGTGGTTTCTAAGTCCCCTCAATTCACACACACTGTAATGTTATGACGTTGGCCTCCTGCTCAGTATGTTCACCGCTATCCTGTGGACATCAGGAGAAAACAGAAAATCAAAGGCACAATTTTAAAAGGGATTTCTGAATCTTCATTATTCACTAGACTGTGGGTTTGAAAACACTAGCAAAATCACAGGTCCAGTATGCAATGTCATCATTTTCATGCTCATAAATCTCACTCAATAGTTATTTTCTTGTCCGCATTTTCCACCCTTATCTTCCCGGGCAACTCTGCTGTGATTATAATCCAAATAGCAGATGTTTGGACCAGTGTTTGTGCCTTCTTATGTCCCCACTTTCCATTTTATAGTGTGAGGAGTCCATTGGCTGACATAGAGGGAGAAGGTGCAGATGGAGGAAAGGAAGAGATGCAATAAGAGCTAAAGGAGGATAAGTAGAAGTGATGTCAAGCTCACAAAGCAAGCTATTTCCAGAATTAGAATGAGCACCCACAGAGCTCGAGTACCTTAGCTCCGAGCTCCTCTGGCTGCCCTCTCAAATTAATTTATGCTCATTATGGCATTTAATGAGTGACTTGTATCACATGGCCATTTGACTGTACAGGCCCATATCTCTCATTCATATTTTTATTGAGGTGAAATTTCACACAAAGAATGTTCTAGAGGTTTCCATGCGGAGGTAGGGATAACAGACCCAGAGCTAGCTTTCCCCTGGCAGCAAAACAGCGATTCTAAGTCAGTAATGGCAACATTACCTCCTGGAGGGGACTCGCTACAACGCTCAAGTTCTGGTCGCCCTTGCTTAGAAGCCTCTCAGTGCTGATGAATCAATACAGACATGACAGGGAATGAGGCCTATGATGGGGAGAGAGGGGGATCTTTTTTTCATATTTGTTTTGCAAGAGATAAAATGAAAGCCCAGAAAATGAGGGATTTGTGATCACTGCAGGCTGAAGTTGTTGGTTATCATGAGATTAGACATATTTAAATATTAGCTTTCATAGTCAGACTACTGCGATCCTTGAACTGGAAACCCTGGTTATGCCTAGAAAGGAAAGGGTCATTGTCTCAGTGTCCTTCACTGCATTGTTTTGAACAATAACAGAGCGAGCCCCATGCTTGCCAGGTAGATGACTACTTCTCTGGCCTTGGATGCTGATAAAACAAACGCATGTGATTTATGGGAAGTCAAGCAGCCCTCTCATCAGACTAGGGCAGACTGCTTCAGACTATGCACCAAGCAGATTCTTTCTGGAAGGAATTTGGAGCAAATCTAATAAACCACCTATGATTGGGGGGGTCAAAAGCCTTCATCTTCGGGAAGAATGACGTACAGGCGGTGTGATAGGCACACAGAGGTTCGAAGCAGGGTGCTGTGATTGAAACGGCATCTAACTAACTCGCAACAACGCGTTAAGGCAACATTGAAAAAAAATGTAATTCAAACCAAACGTGTGGTCAGAATCGCGTTGCATGATAAAAATAGACTTTCCCTTTAAGTAAGGAGTCTAGAGGATGTATTTACAGGGCTATCACAACAATCAGAAACATCATAAGGCATAACATTTGTTTGCCTTCTCAGGGAAGTAATGTGCAGGCTTATGGATCATCTGAATTAGACTTTACTATTTTGATGTCCTTGCCATTTGTTCTTTTAAATTTCCAGCCTAAGGGGTATATTCTCCTATCAGTGTGCATGCGTAAGTCCCATTAAGGCTAATAGGAATTTGATGCCCGAGTCCAAAGAAAAATCTACCTCGAAGATCGCATTCTGCACATGTAACACACAAGAAAAATAACTAAAAAAAATCCATTTCTCTTCATTCAAAGCACATACAACAATTATATTAATTATAAGTATAAGATAAAGTACCTGCTCGTAGAATTTTAAATCCATTTAATAGACTTGCCATTTTATGCATTTCTCTTGCTCCAAATTGCTTTCCTCAGACATGCTTTAGGTTGTCTCGGGCTCTGAAGAGCCCAGTGACGGATGGAAAGCAAGAGAAACAGGAGAGGTGGGAGTACATTTCTCAACACGGTCTTCATTTATTTATATTCTGCAGCACGCACTCACGATGCTTCAAACTTATTTCCACCAGATTCCAAATAAAACCTGGAACACAGAACAGCTTGCCCATATTTTCTTGTTTAAGGCACTATCTCCTGAGCTTTCTTTTGTAATCTCAGTTTCCAACCGCATAAGGAATTTTCAGGCAAAAGTCGGCATTCAAATGAGATGTTAATTTTTAAAAAAATTGTTACATCCTTCTGTTTATTTTGATAGAAGGGAAATATTGGTTCTTGGAGTTGTATTAAAAAAAAACACAGATTTTTTTAAAAATAAAAAAAAACCCCACCGTTTTTATCTTTAGACATCTTTCGGGAAAAAAAATTCTACCTCAAGAAATTTCTTTAACAAAGAGAACATTATTTCAGACTCTAACATTTCTGTCTGCCGATTATCATTAGTCATAAGCTAAGCCCTGCACTAAATGTCTAGTGAGCACAGATAATGTTCATTTTGTCTGGAAGACAGGTTGCCGCCTGTCAAGGAGCGATGGAATAAATGACAGGTTTTGACTCTGTGCCTTGCAGGCATATTAGGCTAAGAAATCGCCAACATGATGAAAAATTATTTTGTCAAAAATTTGTAGGTCACCCATCATTGTCTAATGTATTCTGTGATTAATTGCTAGCATAGATCAGCATTATGTCTTTCCAGTGAATCGCTTAATTGTTGCCTGCTTCATGCTCTTAATGTAATGATGAGGCATCTGCTCCTTTCACATGTGCTTTTAAATGCCAGCTTTTGCATCCAGGTTACAGGGTTGGTAATATTCAACTTAAAGAACTAGTTCAAATGAGAACTTGGGGTCCACCGCCTCTCCTTGCTCCGTATGGGCACGCGTGTGGAAGGCTGAGTGCTAGTGTTAATGTATGTAGATTTTATTTCTGATGAGTGATTATTTGACTGCTCATTTTACGAAGATTTATGGTGTGCTTTCTATCTCCTGACTGCAGTGCTACTCTTATCTTTAATAAAGGAGATGAGGACATTAATCAGCCATTGTCAGGGCCCCTGACTAAGACATTAAATGTACTGTATGGGATAGGTAAACACGCTCCAGACCCTTCTCTCCTCCACTAGATCAGGCAAAAAAACACTCATTATATTTATCATAATTTCACATCTGCTGTTTTTGAAGCAATGTACCATGAGGCCATAAACTGTATTACAACTGTGCATAAATTCAACTGATTTGTGGCTGGAGTAACTAATTCCTAAAGTACATTTTAGAAAAACAAGCAGTGAGCCCTGAAATTGCAATTCCATAAAGGCATTAAATTACTGACTGCAGAATCAAAAATTTGCTTGATGTGATTCTGCAGTGACCATTTTATAAAAAGTGACAGTGCGCCTGTGATTGAGTCAATAAAATAAGGATGAGTGAGCTGTACACTCAAACAAGATTAAAGAGAAAGGGAATGACGGAGGACAGGCTCACGGGATACAGACAGAGGAAAGCATAGCATTTCCCCCAAATGGCTTCAGGATGCAACTCTTAATCGCCACAATGTTGATTTGTCAGTAATATTTTTAATATTTTAGAGGTGAAAGAAATACGATTTCTCTCTTTTATTCATTTCACAGTACAGCTTGCTATATAGCAAAGTGGATTTAGAAATACATTTTTTTTTAAATTGTGGCATTAGCTATTGATTTAAGCGCCCCCTAATATTTTTTTCCCAGATTTTTAAAAGTTCATTCTTTGTGGGTTATTTGCTTATCCCCTTGTTTTTAAGAGTGTGTGCCCAAGTAATCTCTTTGTTAGGGAATCTAGCCATGTTTGGGTAGGAGATGTGTGTGTGTGTGTGTGTGTGTGTGTGTGTATGTGTGTACATGTATGTTTATGGAAGGTGGGAGTGGAGTATATATTTCTATGTGCATTTTTTTTTTACCTTTACCTAAGAGGTGTGTTCCACTTCATTTTTCACAAACTTGATCAGTGCCTGAACTTGATGTAATGTCTTCTCCAAAAGAGAAAGGACAGCAGGGAGTGATCTTTTATTCGGGACAAGTAAAACCACAAACAGCATTGTTTTTGAAGACAAAACGTGCTTGACATTTGTTAAGATGAAAGCCAGAGGCAGACCTGACACTTGGAATCGGGAACAGAGGTGTGAGCCCACAAATGAAACCTGCGAAGGGTGGCACCATGTACACCCTCCTGGAAGTAGGATGTGATTATGTGATTATTTATTGACTGGAAAAAGCAATTTAAGAGAAAAATAAATGGAACTGGCCTTTCATTGCTTGAGTTTCTAAGATATCCATTTCCTTTCACCAATTATTTTATGCATCTCCGCCGTTGAAGCTGGAAGTGCCACGGAGGAGCTTTTGTTTCATCTGACTATGATGCATCAGCATCCTTTGTTTAATATTCCGCATTTGAAGGCTCCTTCTCATCAAATGTGGGCAATCACTTGCCACCCAGGGCAAGTTGTGGAGGGCATTTACACAGAACATATTTTAGAGTAATATATTCCTGTTTGACTTTATTTACAGAAGAATGTATTTGCCATATTTTATCCCTTTCCCTGACCACTGTCCTGGTCAACTTTTATAACTGCAAATCTGGAGCTGGCACCTCGAATATTGCTCTATTCTTTACTCATAATATCAAGTCAAAAATGGTTGTGCTCAGAAGGCATTGCATTGTTTCTGTCCAATGGTATCAATCTGTGCATCACAGAGCGTCTCTTTTCCTGACATTATTACTTTACTGGAATTAAGCTTGAAACAATCTGATGTCAAATGCTGTATATCTACTTTTATTGCCAGGCTTTCAGAGCCCACCATATTGCCAGGACTGCATCTCATTTCAGATGGGTCTAACCACATATATATATTTCTATTCTCAAGTTTATTGTGAGTTGGATAGATTACATTTCCCATTCTCAAAGAACAGGCTGGTCCTTTCAGTGCATTTTATAGAACAAATGTAAATTCCTATGCTGCCGTTGACTAAAATTCATGGTTCTTTTCTTAGTGTCAAAAATAAATCCAGCATAGCATCAGAGATGAGTAAGTGTGGCAGAGTGGAGCAGGCTTCGGTTCACCCTTTCTGATTTAGCAGCAGTTTCGATGTACTTGAGAAATCTGTAAAAGTTCAATTATTATGGTCTAGGCAAAGAGATTTGCTCACACGACAGAGCTACTGTACTCGAGGATGAATTGTAAGAACTCGATGAAATGCAAAGCACTTTCTGAGCACAGCAAGCCCTTCACCTCCCATCTCCTCTCCCCACTTAGTTTCCCCATCCACTTATATCTCTTTCACGAAGCCTTTTCTGAGGGCTCTCCCCTGTAGTTAAATAAAACACAAGCATAAAACGTTGCCAAATTGCTCCATTGAAATGCAATAAAAATTAGTCTTCTATTATGTTTGGGAATTTATATATTTAGGAAGTGCAGGATATGCAAAGAATAGCTATCAAATAAATTTATTAGCAACTTGGCTTGATCAGTTTGTCAAGATTGCTTACATATGTATGGCTTAGAAGGAAAGGCAGATTTGTATGAAAAAAAAAGTATTTATAGCTAAGAGTAAACCAAACATATTGAATCATGGGAGAAAATGCTCTCTCAAATACCATGCACTTTATCAACACAACATACAGCTCAGATTGTGGACTGTCTGTTTAAATACCAAGAGTGTATCCTTATAAACAAACAGCATCTTTTTTTTCCTCTATATTTACATTCATTGATTTGATTTTTTTCTGGTCAAAGCTAGGGGTTTTCTCTAACTATCCATCAAAAGTAAGTGTTGCTTTTAGGGTTAAAATGAAGAAAAATGAAGAGTATTTTGTGGAAAGTATTTAGTCTGACTACTGCCAGGTTTAGTCCAGGTATGTCTGCTCTTCACGTTTTTCTTTTCTCACGTCATTTTGCTGCTCCGAGGTTTGAGCAATTAGGGGATTGATGCAACTGGGAAGAGTTAAGACCTACATAATTTCCAGCAGAGGGAATGTGATCAGTCTTAAGGAGGAACTTCTAATCCCCATGGTCACATTTCCTCTCTTATGTATCTTTCCAATGAACAGATCATAAATAAGGTGGGATCCTATGGAACCTCAGATTAAGTTCGTTCTTCAGGTGTCTGAGGAAAGAGGTGGCTTTTGGTTACATGAGGAACACATAGCTGAACACACACACACACACACACACACACACACACACACACACAATCTTCCTCAGATATGCTCCATTGTTATTACTTTGCAATCATACCATCTATCATATTTATGGTATGATTATAAAATAAATTTTAAAATATTGAAAAATAATTATTTTCAAGTTTATGAATTTAAATAGAGGTAACCTTTGTAGTAGTTCAAAGTAAAATTACAGAGTTTACTTATGAGACATTGAGCCTTGTGAAAATCAATCACCAATGAACATATATTCGCCCTAACCAAAGACTGTATGTTACATTTTCATATGATAAATATTTGGGAGGTATTCAGGCAAAATCCAAAGTATTATGAGCTTGTTGAATCCTACCAGTGATCACACAGTCCAAGGTGAAAGTAATTAAAGCCCAAGTTAAACTGTTGTAAAGATACAGAAAAACTGTCATGAGAGCACAATCCATGGGGCTTTGAGTCTATGAGTGTGGAGAAAAGAGTTGAAATTGGTAGCAATACTTCAATACAGTTGACTCTAAACAACACAAAATTGGGAGGGCCACATCCCTAAGATGAAAATTCACATATAACTTTAGACTCTCAAAACACTTAACTAACAATAGGCTACTGTTGATGTGAAGTCTTACTGATAACATAAACAGTTGAAAATGTTTAACACATATTTTGTTTGTTATACATGTTATATACTGTATTCTTACAACAAAGTAAACTAGAGAAAATAAAATGTTATTAAGAACGTCATAAGGAAAATACCTTTACTTGCTTACTGGAAAAAGTCCGCACAGAAGTGGACCCACACAGTTCAAACCTGTGTTCTTCAAGTGTCAGCTGTATGCAGAGGCTCCATCCACTTGTTTATTCATTTATTCATTTAACAAATATCTGTGAAATACTTATTATGTGCATCATTGGATTGGGCTCTGAGATGATAACAGTGAGCCAAGACAAGTCCATGCCCTCCACTGCTCAGAGGGAAGTTGGAGTAAATATGAGGTGGGGATGATCATTTATGAGCACGACTAGGCGGAACTTGCTGAGTCGGAGAAGGCTTCCCGGAGGAAATGACTTCAGAAGTGACTCACACATTGAAAGCCAAGGAGCAGTTGGCCAGGTGGAAAGTGGGGAAGGCTGTGGAAAGTGAGGGTGATCCTTAAAAGAGTGTTTCCAATGCAAGGAATTGGGTGTGTGAAGCCCAAAGAGGTGAGAGAGAGCATGATCTACTCTATGAACGGGGAGAAGTTTAATCTCATTGAAATATAGACTGAGAATGGGAGGAGAAAGCACCCAGGTTACATAGGATTTCAGGGGCCAAGAATCCAAATATAATTTTTAGGGCAATCAAAAACTGCAAAAGGGTTTTAAATAAACAATAGACTGATCAAATGTTTATTTTTAAAAGTTGTTTTGGTTGTAGTTCAGAGGAGTACTCACTAAATTCTTTCATCACTTCCCATGGTAAAGATTTTTGGAGAATTCATTTATAATATATGACTATTTATTTATAAGTGATATACAGGCTCCACTGTACATTTATTTTATGTCATTTATTTTACAAACATGCACAAAATCAAAGATTTAAAAAATGATCTGACTTTGAAATATACTAAAATTTTTTGAAAGAGGATTTCATTTTTTAATAACACCAATGCTTCTGCTTTCTAATTGCAGATGTTTGGGTTCATGTAGTTAGTATTTAATTTTGATATCTTGCTGATCATCACTGCATCATTTTTATCACATATCATTTTCTCAGTTAGGTCTTCCCTAATCAACTTATTTAGATGTGGTACATAAAAAGAATGGAATATTATTCAGCCAAAAACAATATGTCCTGCCTAGACAGTATGGGTGAATGGTTGAGCGTCAACCTATGAACCAGGAGGTCGGTGTTCGATTCCCAGTCAGGGCACATGCCAGGGTTGCAGGTTGGATTCCCAGTGTGTAGCATACAGGAGGCAGCTAATCAATGATTCTCTCTCATTGTTGATGTTTCTATGTTTCTCTCACTCTTCCTTCCTCTCTGAAGTTAATAAAAATATTAAATAAATGATATATTGCTATTTGCAGCAACATGGATTGACATAGAGGCTATTATGATAAGTGAAATAAGTCAGACAGGAAAAGATAAATACCATATGATTAAACTGATATGTAGTATTTAAAAATTAAAAAAACCCCAAACAGATAAAGCAGACAACTTATAGATACAGAGAATAGACTGGTGGTTGCCAGAAGGGAGAGAGATTGAGAAAATGAGTAAAAATGGTTGAAAGGGATTAAGAAGTACAAATTTCCAGTTATAAAAAATAGCTATGGGCATATAAAGTATAGCAGAGAGACTAATGGATGATGTTGCAATAACTGTATGGTATCAGGTGGGTATTTGATGATCAGGTGGGTATCAGGTGATCACTTTATACTAATAAAAGGGTAATATGCTAATTAGATCAGGAGACCTTCTGGACATCCTTCCATACAAAGCCATGGTGGTGGGGCCACGGCCTAAGTGGTTAGGGGAGATCAGACCAGGATGGGAGTTGAAGGTGATCAGGCTGGCAGAGGGGGCAGTTGGGGCAAGCAGGCTGGCAGTGGGGGGTAGTTGGGGGTGTTCAGGCCAGTGTGGGAGGCAGTTGGGGCAATCAGGCTGGCAAGCGGGGCAATTGGGGGCAAGAAGGCCAGTGGTAGGACATCCCTTGAGGGTTCCCAGATTGGAGAGGATGCAGGCCGGGCTGAGGGACACCCCCCCACTCCCATGCATGAATTTTGTGCACCAGACCACTAGTAAGTTATATAAATGTCTAATCACTATGTGTACACTTGAAACTAATATAATATTGTATATCAACTATGATTTAAAAAAATATAAACCTTTTTTCTGGCATTCCTCATCTCTTTTCACCATTTCGTTTTTTCTCATATTACCTTTGAGTACTCTATATAATTTATTTACTTACTTCATTTACTGCACATCTTACCCCTTTTCCCACTAATGCAGAAATTTCTCTTTGTGTTCACTGCTATCTCCTAGGCTCAGAATAATGCTTACCCAATTGTAGGTATTCAAGAAAAGTTTGTTGCATAAATAGGATGAAAGTCATTTGCAGTTATGGATGTAAATCTATATTTTAAATAGTCTTATTGATAATTTTAAATTTTGGAGCCTAAATTTTTGTTAAATCTATTTAGGTCATCATTTGGTCAATACACATATAAAAAAATTCTCAGCGTCATTAATCATCAGAGAAATTCAAATTAATACCAAAAGGAGATACCACCTAACCCCTGTCGGAATGGCCATCATTAATAAATCAACAAACTAAGGATGTGGAGAAAAGGTAACCCTTGTGCACCTATTGGTGGGATTGTAAATCGCTTCAGAAAGAAGATAATGCTCTGCGTTTGGTGGGATCAGGAAGGTGTGGTGTATTATGAGCTTCTAAAACCAGGTGAAACCATTAATACTGATCGCTACCCACAACTAATAATCAAATTTGAACCACGCTTTGATCGTGAAATGACCGGAATGTGCCAGAAGACACAGCAAAGTAATTTTGCTTCATGATAATGCACCATCACACACTTCAAAACCAGTTAAAGACACATTAAAAGATCTTGCCTGGGAGTATTAATCCACCCGCTGTATTCACCAGACCTTGCTCCTTCTGATTACCACTTGTTCCTATCGATGGTGCATGCACTTTCTGAGCAGCACTTCAAAACGTATGAAGAAGTGGAAAATTGGGTCTCTGAATGGTTTGCCTCAAAACAACAAAAGTTCTATTGGGACAGCACCCACAAATTATCTGAAAGATGGGGAAAATGTGTAGCTAGTGATGGATATTACTTTGAATAAAGCACTTTTGATGTTTCTCTTGAAATTATCGTGTTTTCTTTGATTACAAAATCTGAATTATTAACCAGTACACCTGGTATTTACAATAGCCAAGAAACAAAAGCAACCTAAATGGCCATGGATGGTCAAGTGGATAAAGAGGAGGTGGTACAGCCCGGCCAGCATGGCTCAGTGATTGAGTGTCCACCTATGAATCTGGAGATCATAGTTTGATTCCTGGTCAGGGCACATGCCTAGGTTATGGGCTTGATCCCCAGTGTGTGGTGTGCAGGAGTCACTCTCATCCTATCAGTGATTCACTCTCATCATTGATGTTTCTATCTCTTCTTTCTCTCCCCTACTCTCTGAAATCAATGGAAAAAAATTTTTTTAAGAGGCGGTACATATATACAAAGGAATGTTACTCAGCCATAAAAAAGAATTAAATTTTACCATTTGGAATAACATGGATGGATTTATAAAGTATTATGCTAAGTCAAGTACCATATGATTTCACTTATATGTGGAATCTAAAGAACAAAATAGATGAACAAACAAAATAGAAATAGACTCATAGATATAGAGAATAAACTGATGGTTACCAGATTTTTTTTGGGGGGGGGGAACTGGGTGCAAGAAGGATTAAGAGGTACAGATTGGTAGTTACAAAATAGTCATGGGGATTTAAAGTACAGCATAGGAAATATAATCAATAATATTATGAGGAACACTTTGTAAGTTATATAAATGTCTAACCTCTATTTTGTACACCTGAAATTAATATAAAATAACATTAAATGTCAATTGTAATAAAAATAAAATTTTAAAAGGAAAAAAAATTAGTCCATTATTATTTTTAACCTTGAGTGTGAATGAGGAAGCCCTCGATTAAGAATAAGAGTAACAGTTGCAAGTGCATGCATTACGACAGTTTTTCTGCAGGAATCTTTTAGAGCACATGGCCACCTGCCATGGTCAGTTTAGTCAGAACTGGATAACATGCTTTGGAAGTCTGTCTACCTGGGTAGATATAGACCATCATGTGCTCAGATGGACCAGGAGCAAACAAA
Source organism: Vespertilio murinus (assembly GCA_963924515.1). Taxonomy (NCBI): domain Eukaryota; kingdom Metazoa; phylum Chordata; class Mammalia; order Chiroptera; family Vespertilionidae; genus Vespertilio; species Vespertilio murinus. The sequence continues at coordinate 152,394,628 of OZ004704.1, forward strand.
TGCAGGAGGGCTCTGCATTGCCACTTTGCTCAGTCTACCTCCTGTACTGCAAGTGACAGGTGACTGAGTGAGGTTGTCAGTGTTAAATGTATATTGAGTTTTAATAAAGGTTGATTTCCTTCTTATTCTTAGGTGAAAATAAATAGAAGCAAATTTCGAGTGTTCTCTCACTTCAGTGGCTCACCCTGAACCGTACGAGAGTCTGGGAGCGGGGATGAACCTTGCAGGGCCCGGCTGAAGGCAGGCGGGTGTTCGGAAAGGCACTCCTGGCTCCCTCACTCCCCTGAAGAAGCCCAGGCAGGCAGGACCCCAGGCATTCAACTTGGAAGGATTCAGTTCTTATTGGGATACACATTTTCTGCTGTGCCTTTAAAAAATGAAATATGTCCACACAGAGGTCATACACTATTTTGCCAATGTATAAATCACCAACTCACTCAGATATTGAACAGTTTTAGTATTGTCTGTTGGTAACCATCTCTGCTTAACTAAAAAAGGTGCCCAACTCAATGCACGGAGGCTGTGATTAAGGTCTTAGTTATGTAGACAGAGACCTGCTGATAGCGAGGATTGTTTGCAGCTTGAATGTGTTTTTAATAGCCTCTATTCCTGTATTTGAGGCCTGTGAGGAATGATAGTGGGTAGGGAGTCTTCTTGGAACAAAGTTGCTTTGGGTCTTTTCAAAATATGAGGGAAGGAGAAATCTGATTTTGTCTTGATAAAAACTGTAAGGAGACCAAGTGTCTTAATCCACTTAAACTGCCTGAAAGCATATTTACTATTCTGAAACAGTTGGGCAAAGACCTTTCTACTTTTTAAATTGCTTGTATATCCTTTTTATTTTTGTACTAAGGTTTTGTTGTAGAGAAGCAGCTCCTATACTGCTCATTCCTGGTGGGCAGTACGCTGTTCACTGCATCTGCCTAATTTCAGCTGATGTAGATCATGCTCAACAGAAAGAACAGTGGGAGGAAGACATATTTTAAAAATTGTGACTTGGAGATGCAGTCTAAGTCAGCAGGAGTTGGGCAATTTGCAGTTTACTTGTATATGGATTGCTTGGGGAAGGGAGAGTTTATTGACTTTGTATTTACTGAAATGATGTTCTTGCATACTTTAGAGATGGATGCCAGGTCCATGAACAGCCTTGCTCTTGGTCCCTTAATCCAGCTCAACACAGAGGGATAGTTCTAATGACTTCTTAAAGTCCCTTGTCACCCTGAGACTCAATTACTCAAATTCAGGGACCATAATCTAATGGAATCATTTTAATAAGAAACCATGATTTTCATCTACATTTTAAATTAATACACTCCAATGAATTATACCGAGGTTATTACAGCAATAAAGGCATTTCTCTGTTCACAAAATAGAGCAAAATCCTTATATGTGGCTGGGTTCTTGACCAGTCTTCTCTCTCTGAGCACGTATTAATGCTACGTTGATTTGGTTTGTAAGTTAATGGTCTACATATGTGCATGAAATGGGACCAGTACATTGAGCTTTATATAAAGTGAATATACGCTGGCCAGTGTGACTCAGTAGGGCATTCTCTTACATGCACCAAAATGTTTCTGGCTCAATTCCCAGTTAGTGCACATGCCTGGGTTGCAGGCTTGATCCTAGATAGCGGGTGTGCAGGAGGCAGCCAATGGATGCTTCCCTCTCACATCAATGTTTCTCTCCTCCTCTTGCTGCCTTTCTCCCTAAATATTAATAAGAAAAAAAAATCTTAAAAATAAATAAATTGACTATGAAATGATGTCTCAAGTATGTGATGAGTGTTCTGGACAGCACAGAGCTGAAGCGTTCATCTTTGCCATCTTGGTCCTCAATACTAACCAACTCATCTGTATGCTAAAGTCTAGAGTCTGTGTTTTCATGGCCAATGTGAAGATCCAATGAAGATTCCCTTTATATCACTCAGGTGAGCACAATGTGGGTCAACATTTAACATAAACTTTGTTCCGAAAACTTGGATTTAAAATTATAAATTGCAAATTCAAAGGGAAAGGGAGACAGAATTAAATAAAAACATGATTTTTAAAATATACTTAAGATTACATTCACGTATGGTTTTGTGGTTTTTAACATCTCCCTCTTGTATAAGAGCAACTTCTAGAACTTGGATCTAAATTCAAAAAGCAAAAAAACATTAATCAGATGCTAATTAGCAGGTATCATTAAGGGTTATAGAGTGAGACAGGAAGTCCACCTCCTTATAAATGGCTCATTCCATTTCTCCTATACTGTCAGCTATTTGGCCATTTCTCTCTCTCTCATTCATTTCTTTGCTGTACAGACTGCAAAATATAATAACTTCTAAGCAGTGTGTAAAACAAAGTGCTCAATTCACTTTATTAAAATATCCAATAATAATTGATTTAAAGGCAATAAAATGTGTTCATTAGAGGGTTTATATTCAAGAAATATTGAAAGTATACCTAAAACTGTCACTTTTATTGTGAATGAACAGGATAATATAATTTGAAAAGAGTGTGATCATACTAAAGATTTGTCCTGCAGCATTATCTGATAGCTCGTAAAGTGCTGAAATTTAATATGATGCTTTCAGTCAGTTTAATTGAAATTTAATTGCCACTTTGGGCAGAAGGTTTAGATCTGATCAATAAAATATTAAAGATTTTGTGCTTTCGCTTGGAACAGCTCTTTTAGCAATGCATCAAGAGGACCCTATATTTTCGGAAATATTTGTTTGTTATAGTTCACAAAGTGCTCAATATCACTTTCTCATCTGAAAGTTTTAATGTGCTGTGCAGACAAATAGTGGAAATAATAAAGCAATAGTTGACCCATTTAATTACAACACGATGAAAGAAGTAACGGTCACCTTCAGATTCATGAGAAAGGCATTAATGTAAAAGAGCAATAAATATTTTGAAATGTCAAACCTCAGAAAGACAGAGTCCAACTTGAGCTGGGTTTTAAATCAGACTGAGGGAAGGACCTTGAAAAAAAGATGGTTCTTTGGTATTTTAGAAATAATTACTAATACAAAAAGGGTAATGATAAAACTATAAATTACATTAAAAAGGGCCATTAACGGAGGATTAGTTTATAAAGCTAAGAGATGGTTCTTAAAATTGTTCTGATGGTTATTTCTACTTTTCATTTTATTCAGGAATCCTGCTCAATTACCTGATCATTAATAAACTAACCGATCAGTATTTTGCAGTTCAAATAAGATGTTAACTTTCTCCTTCTCTGGGACTCTCATGGGACTTTCTTTTTCTTTTTAATTCAAATTCTTTATTGTTTAAAGTATTACATATGTCTCCTTTTCCCCCCATTGACCTCTCCCATGTCCCAGCACACGCCCTCACCACCCCTTCCCCCCACTGTCTGTGTCCATGGGTTATGCTTACATGAACTTTTATATTACCTATATTTTAGGAAGAGAAAGAGTTAGAGATTTCTTAAGCTATATGAACATGAAACTGTAGAGTGACTTCAAGTAAAGTAACATCCCTATTAATAGGTCTTAAAATTATAATTTCTTTCAGATAACTATATTCCAAAGGCATCTGTGGTATTTGTGTGGTTATAATCTTATCCCTGGTTTATATCTTTCCTAATGACTCTTTTTACATATAGAACTCTTCTAAGGTTCTATATTAAAATACATATGTTCTTTTACTTACCAGTCTTCTCTGTGTCTAACTTCAATAACATGGCATATTGTTTTATTTGGCTTAGCAAATCTCTAAACTGTAAGTGTATTTTCTGTTTATGACCATATTCAAACAAGACTAATTATCTGCAATGACCATAATCACTCTTCTTTTTCTTCTCTAACAATCTGTCCCATATTTCTCTTGTTTAATCATCTGTTATCACCATAGTTTTTAATCCTACAGCCTTATTGAAATAATTCATTTATATTCTTTTGAAATAGAGACAAATGTTCCCCTGAATCTAGTGAAAAAAATTTTGTGGCATATAAATGCGAGACACTATCCTAGGGCCTGGGAATACAGCAATGCTTAGGAAAACATTCGTGACTTCATGGAATGCATGTTCCAGTCTGGGAGAAAGACAATAAACATAGGTAAGTAAAATCCTGACAACTATTATGAGGCAGACAGCCTTGTAAGGATTTAGTGGAAAACATCTCAGGTGGAGAGAAAACGTATTGTAAGGACACTGAGGTAGGCAAAAGCCTGATTTGCGGTATTTAAAGAACACCAGTGTGGCATGCAATGAGTAACCAAGGGAAAACTGGGAGGAAGTGAGAAACAGGCAAGGACTAGATCATATAGATCTTGTAGAGCCCTACAGGCCATAGTGATGTTTTGATTTTATTTAAGTATACTGTGAGGGCACAGGAAGGAGTTGAGCAGAGGCAAGTAGGTGTGATAGACCCCATAAAGGTGGGAGCCCAGTGACATGACGCGAATTGTGCTTTTGACACCTCACTCACTGTGTGGTGAAGGCTGGGCCATAAAGACTTGGGTGGTGGCAGAGGCACAAAATAATAGACCATAGAAGAAATAGTTCAGACAAGATACTCGAAACAGTTGTTCTCATGGACCCATTTAGAATTGGTCAAATTTAAGATGCATTTGAAAAGGCAGGACAAAGAGTTTACTGATAGATTGGATATAAGTGTAGTGAGAGTAAGAAATAATTCAAGATTAATTTTCAAATTTTGAGCCCCTGAATAGACAGTAGTGCCATTTACTGAGATGAAAAAGGCCTGGGAGAACAGGAAGTATATTTTTGGGGAAAGCAACAGTTGTGTTTAGCCACTGTTAAGTAGGATATGCCTGTTGGAGAGCCAAGTGTGATGCCAAGGAGGCAGCTGGATCTGGGCGTCTGGAGCTCAGGAAGAGGTCTTGACATGGGATACAAATGAAATTTTATTAGCATATAGATGGAATTTGACTTGTTTGGATCACCTGAGAAACTGTAATTAAAGAAGAGAGACCCAAGAATAGATACTCTCCTGATACTCTATCAGGAGAGATTGTGCAGAACAGAGAAGTTAGTAAAGCAGATTGAGGGGTAATTAGTAAAGATGGAGAAAAATTAGGCAAGTGTGGTGTCATTAAATCCTAGATAAAGCAGTACTTAAAATAGGCATTGTCTATCACTGAAGATCTGATTCCCTTAGAGGAGTGATAGGAACGATTCAGTGCCTTGAGGAAAGATTGGGAAGTTGGAATTGGAGGTAATGAATATAGACAATTAAAAAAAATTAGGCTTGCTGCAATGGGGAACAGAGGGATGCAACAGAAATGAGATAATTAAATGGGTTCAAGAAAGATATTCTTTCCCTTTTGAAAAAGAGAGTTGATATTAAAGTATAATTGTATGTATATTGAAATAACCAGAGAGGAAAATTTATGATGTGGTAGAGACAAATAATGCATATAGAGTAAAACTCTTGGAAAATGAAAGGAGCTTGGATTCAGATCACAAGTAGAACAGTTGGTCTTAGATAAGAATGGAGGGATTGCTGACATCTGCACAGAAGGAAAGCTAGATTATGTAATTACAGGTGCAAGTAGGTTATTGGAATTGGTAATGGAAATATGCAATACTTCTTATTGCATTTATCTTTTCCATGGGTATATAGCAAAAGAGTGAAAAGGTAAGGGGGATATTAATGGAGGATTTGAGTAGGGTGGGGGCATAACACATATTTTGAAGAGGGGAAAATTGGATTTAATAGGCAAACAAACTAAGATCATCATGTATTTTTTGAGTGCTAAATTGAGACTTGTGATCCATACATTTGAAGGGAATCCAGTAAATATGAATAAGTGATTTTCTCCAGTAATATTCAACTGTTTGTTTGCAGACACAGAATAAACGAGTCTAATCAGGGTTGGTGTATTGCCAGCTGACGGCTATATAGAGGAAGAGTGGGGCAAGGCAATAAAGGATGCTTGCAAAGGGGAGATTAGGATGACAATGTAATCTGGACTGGATTTGGGAGAAATTGTGAAGATCAGTGGCAATTTTGAGAATGAAATAAGTGGTAGGGGAAATTCTCAGTAAAGTCATAAAGTTATTAGAGCATTAGCATGAATTAGCTAAACTATACAATGGTAGAAAATGATTGTTAGACAGTATGTTTAAAACTGAGATGCCATTGGTGATGATGATGTGATCCTTGGTGTGACCCCGTGGCAGAGGTTGAATGGTGGAAGTGACGGTTGGAAGAGTTTAAGAGGTCACTTACCTGAGAGAACAGAGAGGACATGTATTTGATGATTCATCTGAATGCAAGTTGAAGTCATCAAAAACATGGTGAGTAAGGTAGACAGGGATTCAGAAGTTAGAGCTCTCATGAGGGAGGGGGCAAGACCAGAAGCTAGGTAGATGAGAGAAAGAATAAGGGTTAGAAAATCTAATAATCTGAGCTCCAAGGTAGCAGGAGACTTGAAAAAAAAAGAAACAATTTAGAAATAGCAATAAGACATGGAAGATGAGCCTCGAGGAGCACGAGATGTAGGATAAAGTCCAATATGCAATAAGAGAAGCAAGAGAGTAGTGTATTTAGGGGACCTTAGGTCCTGATCAGATCAAGAGCACGAAGGGAACAATCAGAGAAGAGATTACAGAAAGCCTGGTGATAAAGGACAATGGTCTATGGCTGAGTGGGAAGTTATGGTTATATAGAAAGGGGAGGCAGGTAAAGCTAGTTTATAATTATGAACATGATGTGATGATGGCTGGTGTTGGATTCTTAGGCTCTGATAGAGACTGAAGGGAGGAGGATGTGAGGCTTGGTAAACCTGTGCCGTGAAGTGAGAATGACAGTTGTTCAAGAACGAGAGTGCTTAACCTGGTCTACTGCTAACAAGGCCAGCTTGAAGTAATCACAGACTCTAAAGAATCCAACCGAATGCCACACCCCCATGGGGAGAAGCAAATGCATTGAAACCATTGGTAATTGATGATCTTAGGGTCTGATGTGTTCCCATTTGCTGAAGCACAGCTTACATGGTCTGATCATATTAATCTTAAATATCTCAAATTGTTTAAGGGGAGAGAATGCAGGCCTTGGAACAGAAATCTGGTTCAACACCATTGGTAAATTAAAATATTGTGTTATCACTTAATTCTTCTGAATGTTAGTGTTGCTCTCTACATCATGATATCATGAAGATAACGGTTTTGTTTATAAATATTAAATAATTATTTCTGGAACATGGAAAGCAACTGAGAACTATCAGAATTTTCCTTCTTACCTGTATACAATTTTATAAAACCTATGGCTTTGTTTTTACAAACAGTGAGATATATCCAGGTAGTATAGATCAGGGAGAAGAGTTATGAACTTGGAGCAGCTTATATGATGTTCTTCAACTCATTGGCCTCCGTAGGCCTCATGACTTATGCCCAGATGACCCTTTTACTGATGGTAAAAAAGATGACCCTTTTACTAGGGCTCTAGGTTGTTAAAAGAGCTTTTTTATTTTTTCCCCCACTCATTTCCTTCTAACCTGAAAATTTGCTGGGGACCTTCAACATAATATTTTGGGGTGAATTATGTTGAAGAACTCTGGAACTCCAGTTTCAACTGTTAACACTATAATTTCAGCTTTGGCAGAGACTAGTTCTTTAAAAAAATTTTTTTAAATTATATATATATTTCAAGGAGGAAGGGAGAGGGAGAGATAGAAACATCAATGATGAGAGAGATCATTGGTTGGCTGCCTACTGCACACCCCCACTCCCCACTGGGGATCGAGCCCATAACCCTGGCATGTGCCTTGACCAGGAATTGAACCATGACTTCCTGGTTCATAGATCAACACTCAACTGCTGAGCCACACTAACAGGGCACAAGAAGTCTCTTAAATCCAAGGCAAAGGTGAATTTAGAAGTGAAACTTAAACATTCAGATGGCCAATGGCACATATTTAAAATTGTTGACTCAGAAGCATATAATATATTGGTTTTCCCTGGGCACCTGTTTGTCACTGCTAGGTTATTTGTCCCCCTTTATCACCTTCTGCTTAAGTCTAACCACCCAGGAAAATATATGATAACAAATCAATTTTTAACACCCGGATAACCATCTGATTCATAACTTTTCAGTAGGCATTAACACCAAACAATAAAAATGAGTAAGAGATATGATCCCAACTTCAAGAAGTTTACAGTCTGGAAACTGCACACTCTTTCTTCTCACTTTCAAAAGGGTTTGCTTGGCTTCTAGAATTTAAATTTGAAGCTCTTCAGAAGATTTGTCTCTACTATTTGTATGTTTTCTTGAGAGTGTGATCTTGGGCCCTTCCAAATTATAGTTGTCTTTTGAATTTTCATCCTTGAGGAAATGTTTAGTGATGTTAAAGAGAGAAAGAGAGAGAGAGAGAGAGAGAGAGAGAGAGAGAGAGAGAGAAGAGAAATAATGATCAGTTGCCTCCTGGTTCATTGGTCAGCACTTAACTGCTGAGCCACACTAGTAGAGGTCAAGAAGGCTTGACTGGTTGTTCTGCCCTTATGGTCACTGGGCTTTTATAATATAGGATTATATAGAGTTCTGTTAGGTTTTTTAAAAGATTAAAATAATGTAAAAGTCATACTATCATTAAATAAATATTAGAAAACATAGATTTTAGATAAGAAGAAGCATTCCTGATCGTACCCTAGAAAAACAATCACCACTAAAATTTTGATGACTTTTTCCATTTCTGCTGTTTTTTTATTTATAACCTTTTTGTTTGTTATTTTTTATAATTTTAATTGTAGTCTGAGTATTATATCAATTGCTACATCACTTAAATCTATTCATTGTGTAGTGAAATAGTGCTATGGTTAGGAATGTAAATTTTGGAGTGAGACTGCCTTTTTAGCATTGGCTTCTCCACTTAACTGTGTTTGAACAACTTATTTTACCATTCCATGCCTCAGTTTCCTCATTAGGAAAATGAGGATAACATTATCGTCTTCACCAGGTTATTGTGAGCATTAAATACATTATTGCATGTGAAACGCCCAGTATAGTGCCTGGAAAATACCGTATTTTTGGCGTATAAGACGACCCTTTGGCCCTGAAAAATATGCCTCCAAGTGGGGGGTAGTCTTATATGGCGAGTATATAACAAACTCTGTATTTTTAGTGGAAATGTTAGGGGGTCGTCTTATACGCCCAGTCGTCTTATACGCCGGCAAATACGTATTTTTCAGGGCCAAAAAATCGTCTTATACGCTGGCAAATACGGTAGTGTTTCTATATATTTAGAAGGATATTTTTCCTGAAAGTTGGTATTTTAAAATTTTTATTACAAACTTCACGTAGGTTTGTTGTTAAGATATAGAAATAAATAGAAGGTAAAAATAAATAATAAGACTGAAACACCCAGGGATAACTACTAAAAGTGTATTTTACACAGGTGTCTGGGAATTTCATGGAGCCCTGGGCATGGCCCAGATGATGGATATAATCATCTTTGGTCTACAGTTGATATGCTTTACTCTACAGCCACTGGGTTATTACCCTGCTTCCCCGAAAATAAGACAGTGTCTTATATTAATTTTTGCTCCCAAAGATGCGCTAGATCTTATTTTCAAGGGATGTCTTATTTTTCCATGAAGAAGAATATGGTACACATTTATTGTTAAATGAAAATAAAGGAAATTTATTACCTGTATATGGTATGATGGTACGGTAGTTGTCAACAAAAACCAGACAAACTCTGAATCCTGGGGACCTTATTTTCGGGGGGATGCCTTATATTTCATTCAGAAGGAAACCTGTAAGTAGGTCTTATTTTCGGAGAGTGTCTTACTTTCGGGGAAACACGGTAGTTACTCTGGCATGCTCAATTCTAATTAACAACTTGTTGACAATTTAGAATATAATTCTGGGATCAAATTAAGCTTTTTTAAAAATGAATATCAAGTTATTTAAAGGGCATAATCATAGACTGTACACATTTTCATATCACTTTTTGTGTATTTTCTTTAGAAAATTATACCCTCAAATGGAGTCCATTGAGTGCAGATTATATGCTAGTATATCTTCTAGGGGCTAGGGACATAGTTCCCTGATCTTTAGAGGTAAAATAGTAATGTGTTTTATGATTTTGGTATTAAGAAAATGTCAGTTTTGCTGCACCATATTATGGGCCTAAGTCGTATTTTGGACGTGATTTGGTTAGTTTGGGAAGACTTGCGTTGTGTCTGGGCAAGAACAACCCATGGAATGGTTCCAGCACACATGCACACTTTTTTGAAGAAGGTAAAATGCAATTAAGTTCCTGGGAAAATTTTCGGCCTTTACCTGGAAGAGTCCAAGCAGTAGAGCTCAGCTCAGAGGCACCATTCCCTGTAGAAAGAGAAGTGTTGGAATTCCACGGGCCCGGGTTTAAAACTAACCTTCCACCATTTACTCACAGTGTGGACTCAGGCACATTATTTAGTTCTTTGTGCTTCATTCTTTTCATGCATTCTATAGAGATGCTCATACCGGTGTTGTAGAATTTTCCATGGTAATCAAATGAGAGAATGTATGTTGTGAAGCTTGAAATCACATTACGGTCCTTGTTGCTGCTGCTGTTTTCATGAAGCGAAAGGGCCCCTGGGAGCCCTTGGCTGGATGGAGAAGCAGCCCAGGAGCTTTGCTGTGTCCTGCTCTGTGGACAGTCACTCCTTCACAGTTTGCAGCAAGAGGTACCTTGGTTTGGGAGGCCGTGTGCGCCAGGGGACCTCAGTCTAACCAGAGGTGGGGGATGGAGGTGGGGGGACAGGCTGGTAACTCTCCCCCAAAGTGAACAACCTGGAAGGCACAGAAAAACTCTGGGGAAAAAATGGTTTTAGCATCGGTATGATTTCAGCTTAACTATTGACTTTTAAAAATTGCTGGTAAAGAAAAAAATATCTTTATATCTTCACTCTTTCTTGCCTCATGAGACTTTCTGACTTACTATCTCCGGTTTAATACTTTGACGGAATTAGTCCATTTTCTTACCCATCTCTCACCATGCTCTATCTCTCAGAGTGCCACAGGCAGCCGCTGTAACTGGGGTCCCCCAAAGAAGCTCCTCTTTCACACAGATTCAGTGAAAGAGAAGGCTACGACCTTTTCTGGGGGCTCTGAACAGCTTAAATAACTGAATTCTAAATTTAGGGAAAGGTCAGTGTGTACTAGAGAATTTGAGTAAGCAGTGGAAAATCACTTTTCTCCCCACCCCTTTCTGCTGAGGTGATTCAAGACTAAACCTTAGTTTCCACGCCTGTAAGACAAGGATATTTTCCCACCTTGTTATCTCTGAGGAATGTGAAGAATTTGAATGGGGAATGGTTTGATCTCAGCAGCGAGAAAAGAATAAATTGCTCACTTAATAAATTGCCAGCCCACTTGGGTACTCTTTAGTAGATTACCTTTTGCAGAGCACTAAATGATAGAAAATGGCAAATGGCAGTAACTGGAGGAGTTAATGCAGCTTTGATCTCTTGAACTGAAAGACTCTGTAGTTTCCTTAGAATGAGATGGAATTATTTCTTCCCTTTTATCTGAGGCCCAGTAAACCCTCGAAAAAGGGAGACATTATTACTTTTTTTCCCCGTTTTGTACAACCATTGCAATAAAAGGAATGTCATGGCTCCACGCACACACATGTGCACACCTGAAATGGTCATTACGAACTCTGAACATGATTCTTTACAAAGTACAACTTATCATTCAAATAATTAAAAATACTGAATACTGACTGTGTGCGAGGGATGCTGGGAGGAGCTGTAGTGAATGAGGCAGCCCCTGCCTCTCAAAGAGGAGAGAAGACTTTGCTAAGGCTCTTAATCTCCTAGTCCTTTCGAAAGGGCTGCCCGGATGCATCCTGACATGCTGTAGCACAGATAGTTGCTCTTATGGGCCACAGGATAGAGCCAGTCCTAGGACCAATGTATTTTGAATTGAGATTTCTCCATTCAGGAGCTGATTATGCCCTGTGCTCTCTTGTGGAATGGGCTGTTTCTAGGAGTCAGTACAAGGTCTGGGGCAAACACTCGCTATGCAGTGCTGCAAAGTGTGCCTTCCCTGTGAGCTCTCACAGCCGCTGCTGGTGTTCTGCTGGATGAGGTGTCAGATGCAGCAGAGGGAAGGATGCACCTAAGACAAGGCCCTGGTCCTTTACTGGCTTTCCTAAGCAAGCAGATTCTTGGAGAGCTTCTCAAGTCATGGTCACTACGGAGAACCACATTTCAGGAACTGGTAAGGCAGATGGGCCAGCAGAAGAGGGAACACCAGGATTTCCATTTACTTCTGGTAGTTACAGATGGGCTGATTCTGGGGTGCTTCACAGATATGATCTGAGTGGCAAAAATTGCCTTCTGAATTTGAAAAGTAATATGCACATGATAGAATAAATGGAAACCCCAGCACACACAGAAAAACAACTACACATACAAATGCACACACACACAAATACGCACATAGTTAAAAAAATCTAAAACCCAGTTCCACTAACCAGAGAGATAACTGGTCTTAACATTTGGTATATTTTCCTCTTTACTTTCTAAGTTGGAATCATATTTTATATTCAGTTTTGCAGCTTGCTTTTATTCGTTTAGGAACGTATTGAACACATTTTTCCATACAATTAAGTATTCTTTTGAAAACATTATTTTGAATTACTGTCCAATTCCCCGCTTATTGGGCATTAAGGTTGTTTTCTTGTTTTCCTCTACATAAGTTCAGTAAGCCTTTAATGAATAATCTCATTTGTAATAGTCTTTGCCTATTAGATTCCTAGAAATGGCATTTCTGGTTCAAAGGGAAGACTTTTTCAAGGCTTTTGATATATTTCACCAAACTGAAGGTGGATATTGTTTGATAGCTGATGTTGGGTTCAAGTGACCATCCAGAAAAACAAATCACACGATTCACTCTAGCCTTGTGCTGTTTTGGTGGTTAGTAGAGACAGAGCTTTTTCTCTTTTCAGAATGACTCAAATTTTACAATGTTGTATAGAGGAGAGCTTAAAAATATGGACAATTGCACATTTTGTACTTCTACCATTTGGTTAGAAGTGATAAAAATAACATTTGAGACACACACCCATATATATAGGCAGAAAAACATTTATATCTAAAGATACTTTTTTGTGTTTTTTGAAATCCAAGAGTAGAATAAAAACATCAACTCCCAGAACTCATTTATATATTTGGTGAAGTGTATGAAAAATTGATATAAAGTACTGGTGTGGTTGTAGATATATCATATCAATAGCATGTTCTATATTATATAGCAACCAGTGGCTTGATGCACAAAATTTTTGCACAGAGAGGGGGGTTCCCTCAGACCAATCTGTACCCTCTCCAATTGGGGAGCTTTTGGGGGATGTCTGACTGCTGGTTTAGGCCCTATTGTAATCTGGGACCACTGGCTCCTAACCACTCACTTCTGCCTGCCTGATTACCTCTAACTGCCTCTGCTTGCTTGCCTGATCACCCCTAACTTCCATCCCCTGCCGGCCTGATCTGCCCCCAACTGCCCTTCCCTGCTAGCCAATTTGGTTCTGATTGGTCAATTTCTATACCAGTCAGCATCTCTGGACCTATCTCCAGGCCTGATCAGAGAGGTGGGGCTGATTAGCAGCTCCTGTGGAGTCCTGGGGAGAAACAGAGGTGTGGCTGCTGGTGAAGCCTGAGAGGAAGAGAGAGACAATGGCTGATCAATAGCTGCCATGGAGGCTGTGGATCAGACTCTGCCTCTCTCTTCGAGCCTCTCTCTGGGCCTGATTCACAGCCCCCTCTGCAGTCAGTGCTGGGACAACCATTTCTCATTTAATTGATTTTTGTTGTTGTTGTTATTAATCCTCACCTGATGATATTTTTTCCACTTCTTTCTTTCTTTCTTTCTTTCTTTCTTTCTTTCTTTCTTTCTTTCTTTCTTTCTTTCTTTGTTTCTTTCTTTGTTTCTTTGTTTCTTTGTTTCTTTGTTTCTTTCTTTCTTTCTTTCTTTCTTTCTTTGTTTCTTTCTTTGTTTCTTTCTTTGTTTCTTTGTTTCTTTCTTTCTTTCTTTCTTTCTTTCTTTCTTTCTTTCTTTCTTTCTTTGTTTCTTTGTTTCTTTCTTTCTTTCTTTCTTTGAGAGAGTGGAAGGAAGGGGGAGAGACAGAGAGAGAGAGAAGCATCAATGGGAGAGAGACACATCAGTTGGTTGCCTCCTCCATGCACCCCAACCAGAGCTGGGGAATCAAGTCTGCAACTGAGATATATGTCCTTGACTGAAATCAAACCTGGGATTCTGCAGTCCATGGGTCAACCCTATCCACTGGGTAAAACCAGCTAGAGCTCATGTAAGTGATTTTTAATAATTGCATAGTATATTATGCTGCCAAAATTTATTCAAATTCACCATGTTGAAGATTTATTCTATTATCAATTTTAGGCTATTCCAAAACTCTTGCAAAGAATCATTCTACATACCTTTAATCATTTAATTAAATTCCCCAAAAGTGCAATTTCTAGGTCAAAGGGCATTCACAACTCAAATGTATTTGACAATTATTAAAAAGGCAACCAGAAATAAATGGAAAGATTGTACCAGATTATCTTTCTGTGACCAGTGATGCCAGTTCATGGAAAATCTGTAATATATAACTTGAAAGTTTATTTCTTGTTTTATTTTTTTATATCTTGTCCCTATTAGTTTTCTATTGCTGTTCTAACAAATTACCACAAATTTATGGGCTTAAAGGAACACACATTTATTATCGTACAGTTTCATAGGTCAGAAGTTTCATGGGTCTCACTGGGCTAAAATCAAGGTGCCCACGGGACTGTGTCCTTTTCTTTAGGCTCTTGAGAGGATCTATTTTGTCCTTTTCCAGCTTCTCAGGGCCATTTGCATCCCTTGGCCCTCTTCAGAGTTTGCAAACACGAGTCAAATTCTTCTTGCATTGCGTCACTCTGACCTCTTCTGGATCCCTGTTCCACTTTAAAGACTTTTATGATTGCATTGGGCCCACCTAGATATCCAGGACAATTTCATCAGATCAAGGAGTGTAAGTTAATCATATCTGCAAAGTCCTATTTGGCATGTAAAGTAACCTATTCCCACTGTAGTGGATTAGCATGTGGATATTTTTGGGAACCGTTACTCTATCAATCACATTGTCCTGTTCTTCTCCTTGCTCATATCCCTGCATCTTTTATTATAATAAAATTTCAATTCTTTTATTGCTCTTAATGTGGATACAAGTCTAGACATTTTGCATCAGATATTAGTACTTATTAATTCAATTATCAATCCTTAAGGTGCCTCTCCCTCTATCATTTGCTAAGTAGCACAGATTTTAAAATGGCAAAGATCATTATCTTATTTATCCCCTACCTTTCAAGCTTCTATCCTCTGAGGATACATTTTTCATTTCAAAGCCACAGGAACAGGTGCCACTTTCTCTCTGTACTGATAACACAGGATTAAAATTGTTGCACCAAATAGTCTTCTATTTTCCCCTCTCCTACTAATTTATCACAAGCAGATATTCCACCAGAAGTTGGAAAAAAAGATTTCCAGCTGATGGGCAGCACCTCTACCTTGTGGAAGATTCATTGCCCTGCACATTTTGAATCTGCTGACAAGAAACTTGGAGCAGAAGTAATCAGAGCCCTCACAAGATTGATTTTTGTCCCCTGCTGGCATATGGCATAGAGGGTGGAAAGGCGCTCATCTCTCAAAGTAATCTTAACTATTTAGAAGCCATTATTGCAGGATTACAAATCATCAGAATACCCCCTTTTCTCTAACAACGTTATTTATTAGCCAGACCTTCAAATTAGTCTTCTGTCTTGGCTTTTCACTGTTCTTAAAAATCAAACCTGATATAACTTTTGTCTAAAAAGCACTGCAGTTAGTACCGTCCCTTTAATTGCACAAATGCTAAGCCGAATTCCATTTCCACCTCACATTTTAAAAATAATTCAAACCAAAATGCAAATTGATTCTTGTCTTCAGTTTGTAAGAAATGCTTAAAGTCAACTTGTCATGAAGGAAAAATTGAATATATTCCCTGTGCTCTTCCAGGAAGGAAGATGTACAGAAAGGAGAATAGTGAGATGTATCCGAGGTTTGGCTGATATATGGGTATATAAAATCTTAAGTAATACTGATAATGTCACACAATATTGCAACATATATTTCCAGTTTAACATTATAAGACAATAAGGCATAGAAGGAAATTAAAGAGGAAAATCCAGTGGTTGTCAGGGAACACTTTTTCATTCAGAGACTCATAAACATATGGAATGATATGTCAGGCAAAGTTTCTAAGAGGAGAATATTGGAGTAATTACAAAGTGGATTTATATTCTGGGGATTGAAGTGCACACAATGGAAAAGAACTTCGAGTCAAATGATTTTTAGTCATCAATCCCAAAGTGCACCGCACAAAAATGCATTTCACAAGAATTACTAAAACTGGGAGGCATCAGAAAGACAGGCGTGTTTAATTCTTTAAGCAATAGCTATTTCAAAAAAATAATAAGGTGAGAAAAAAAGAAATAAGAAGAAATAAAATCAAGATTGGAAGGGAGAGAACCAAGCAGGTGTGAGAGAAGACTTAATGAAAAACTGTTTCAATAAAAATGGATGTGTTAATTCAATTTCACAAATCCTGACTAAAGGCTGACGACTTGGTCAAAGTCACCTTCCCAAGGACTTTTGGAGGCATGGTGGATGATATTTTTAGCACAGTTATCCTATGTGTACCAGGAATTCTTAGTGTTTATATGTGAATCCAGTTTACTTTGTAGTCCCCATTTTCTTTCTCCTTATTCAGGACAAATATTGCTATGAACACACTGAAACAGTCATCCCTAAATATAGCACCTGATGCTTTTTTTTGAATGTACTTCTGTGGGCCCACCAAGGAGACATTCTAAATTTGTTATTGCAGCCTGGGGAGTTAGAAAGGGCTCTAATAGTTTAGTTGGTTGGTTGACTGAAACGTGGACTAAAAGGTGGCTCCAGAGTGAGTGAGTTGAAAATACCCACCTGGCATGGTTTACAATAGAGGAAAGGATTCAAAGACTTAGGGAGATTGAAATGAGTTTGTTAAGCAAGACCCATTTACCCACCCTGGAAGAACCCAGAAGACACAGCGTCTACCACAATGGTGAGAACTTTGTGAGGTGAGTGCCAGCATGACCGGCATCCGTAGGAACTCTCTGATCACTCTTCTCTGTAGGCCAGACCTTATCGTGGAAACTGTGGCCACTGAGCTGGAACCCTAAATGCAATGGGAGCAGTTACAGCTGATGTACGAAATGTGATTTCATTGCTTGAGAAAATGAACATATCCCAAGGTACCTGGTATGAAGATATTGAGCCAGCCAATGTTTTTTTCCCTCAGCATCTGTTAGTGAGGATCATCAGAGGCAGTTTGCTTTCCACTGGGAAAGCCAGTAACACACCTTCATTGTCCTCAAGTATATAGAATCCTTGGTGGACTTTAGTCTACAAGCATTTTGATCACCTTTTCCTTCCGCAGGATATCACAGTGACCTATTACATTGATGCCATTATGCCAATTGGACATAGTGAGCCCCAAATAGAACAACTCTAGACTTCTTTGTAAGACATTGGTGTTGTAAAGGCTAAGAAATCTAAAAGAACTCAGGGGCTTTGCAGATTCCATACATACGTGATACTAACACAACATACTCTAAATGTCTTACAATTTTATTTGTCAATTATAACCAACAGAACTGGGGGGAAAAATTAAGGACATTCTACCTGAATTTCTAGAGTGAAATTTCTAGGGATCCAGCAGTGTGAGGTATGTGGAGATATTCTTCCTAAGGCGAGGAAAATATTTTTTCTGCCCCTCCTACAACTATAAAAGAGATGCAATGCCTACTGGGCCTCTTTGTATTTTGAAGGCAAGACGTTGCTCATTTGGGTGTGCTGGCCCGTTGCTGAGTGATATGAAAAGCTGCCAGTTTTGAATGGAGCCCGGAACAGAAGGCTCTGCACTGGGCCTAGGCCGCTGTGCAAGCTGCTCTGCCATTTGTGCCTTATGATCCAGCAGGTCCAGTGCTGCTTGACGTGTCTATCTTTTTGTTAATCAGGTTATAATGTTCTTTATTTTTTATCTATGAGTGAGATAAAGTGGTATTTTTCTTTCATTGCCTGAGCATATTAGCATAATGCTCTCCGGTTCCATCCATGGTGCTTCAAATGTTATGAATTCCTTCTTTTTTATAGCAGTGTAATATTCCGTTGTTTTCTAATCCACTCATCTGCTGATGGGAATTTAGGCTGTTTCCAAACCTTAGCTATGGTGAATTGTGCTGCTATGAACATAGGGGTGCATATATCCTTTCTGATTTGTTTTTGCAGTTTTTGGGGGGGTATTTTCCTAGAAGTGGTATTACTGGGTCAAAGGGGAGCTCTATTTTTAGTTTTTTGAGGAAACTCATACTGTTCTCCACAGTGGCTGCACCAGTCTGCATTCCTACCAGCAGTGCATGATGTCGGGGACATCCCTGAAGGACAGCGGTGAAGGGAAATCCTCCAAGGAGGCAGAACTTCTGGCAGTAATCCTAGTTGTTCACCATATTTATAAGGAAAATTGGACAGATATAACATTTCATACTAATTCATGGGCTGTGGCCATTCATGCTGGATGGTCAGAGACTTAGAAGGAACATGATCGAAGAATTGTTCACAAGAAAGGCCGGGGAAGATATATGTGGATAGATCTTTAGAAATAGGTGAAAACCTGAAGGTATGTCCCAGGTGAATGCTCATCAAAGGGTGAGAATTTGAACAGTCAAGTGGGTAGAATAACCCATTCTGTGGATCCAGTTGGTCTCTTTCTCTGGTCACCTGTACCATCACTCAGTGTGCACTTACGTGGCCACAGTGACACATATGGAGGTAATACATGGATTTCCACTCACCAAGGTGTACCTTTCTACAGCCCCTGCCAACTGCTCAATCTACCAGGAATAGAGATCAACACTGAGCTTCTGATATGGCACAATTCCCCAGGGTGACCAGCCAGCTACCTGATGACAGATTGATTACAGTGGACTGCTTCCATCATGGAAGAAGCAGTGTTTTGTTCTGATTGGAACAGACAATTACTCTGGATACAGATTTGTCTTCCCAGCATGCAATACTTCTGCCAAAACTACCATCTGTGTACTTGCAGAATGCTTTATCTACCATCATGCTATTCAGCACAACATTGCTTCTAATCAAGGAATTCATTACACAGCAAAAGAAGTTAGGCAAAGGGCTTGTGCTCTATGGAACTCACTGGTTTTACCATGTTTCTTCACCATTTTGAAGCAGCTGGTTTAATAGAGGGTGAAATAGCCTTTTGAAGATTTAGTTACAGTGCCAACTAGGTGGCAATGCCTTTCAAGGCAGGGGCAAGGTACTCCAGAAGGCTGAACATGCTCTGACTAGTGTCAAATTAATTGTTGTATTTCTCTTATAGCCAGGATTCATGGGTTCAAGAATCAAAGAAGTGGAAATGAGAGTGACATTGTTTACTGTTATCCCTAGTAACTGGGGGATAGCAGAGTTTTGTTTTATTATATACCCATAACCTTATATTCTATTGGTTTAGAGGTATTAGTTCCAAAAGTAGGATTCTACTAGAAAGACATTACAATAACTCAATTAAACTAGAAGTTAAAACTGCCTCTGGCTATTCTGGACTTCGAATACCTCTGCATTAACAGGAAAAGGAAGGATTTATGGTGTTGGATGAGATGGTTTATCCTTACGACCAATATGAAATTGGACTAAGTCTCCACAATGGAGGTAAAGGAGAATATGACTAGAATACAGAAGAACCATTAGGGTGTCTAGTATTACCATGCCCTGTGATAGAAAGTCAGTGGAAAATGATAACAATCCAACTCAGGCAGGAGTGCTAATAAGATTCTTTAGGAATAAAAATTTGGCTCACCCAATTGGTAAAGAATCATGACCAGATGGAATCATGACCAGGTGAAGGCAAAGGTAATTTGAAATTGATAGAAGATAGTTATGAATACAACTACAACCATGTTACAGAAATGAGAGCTGTAATTATTATAAGTATTTCCTCTTTTGTTATTAATATGTATATATTTGCATGTGTTCAATATCTTTGTTTTCTTTCCTCTCTTATCTCTTTCTCAGGTAACAAGATGTATTATTTATATGATAATATTTATTGTTTACATCATAGTATTTAAGTTACAAATATCAAGGAGATGAGTAAACATCAATCAAAGATATTGCACCTTCTTTTGGGGAAAAGTTTTTTTTCAGTTGTACACAGAATCTATAATAATAAAAGCATAATATGCTAATTAGACTGGATGTCCTTTTAGAAGACCCTCTCGATAAAGCCAGACTGAGAGGGAAGCCCGGGTCCCGTGTACCAGAGGGAAGCTGGTGCTGGCAGCTGGTGGAGGAAAAGCCTACTCTTGCATTCATTTTGTGCATTGGGCCTCTAGTAGTAATATATTAGACAGAAGTATGGTCTTGTTATTGTCTTTATTAGGAGATTAATTATGATATAAGGATATCTGTATGGGTACCAAGTTGATAAAGGGTGGGCTTGTGATGATTATTTTTTATGCCGAAATGCAAATGAATCAGTCTGTAGTGAGTTTCTTTTAGGGCCAACAGTTCTTTTGAGACCCAATTTCAATGTCAAACAGTTCCTTATGTGTCAGCAATGATATTTCAGTTCTAGATGGTGAACAAATGGTGGCACCAACCATCTCTGGTTTGGTCCTAGGCAACCTGCAGTGATGGACAGCTGCTGACTGCTAGCATGGCAAGGCGATGTCAGCATCTTCCATCTCTGGACTGCTTCTCTTCTGTCTTCATGGCTGGAGTAGTCTGTCAATTCCTTTCTGTTGCCGGAATCCACATGGTCTCAGAATTGTTTCTGAAAATATTACAAACATATTCTGGACCAAAAGTTAATTAAGGAATATTTTCTATAAATTTGACTTGGGATCCTTTTTCATTTTTTGCCCAAATGATTTTCCTCTGGCTTGTTTTGACACCATGTGTGTTTTTCATGGATGTTTTGCTGTTAGCATTACAATTAATTTTCTAAAGTACAATTTTTTTTAGATCTAATTTACTTACAGGATATTTTTCCTTACATGATATTCTTCTATTATCCCACCTTTTTTTGATTTAAATATTAGGAGGCTTTTGAAAATTTTATAATGTAATCTTGATACCTTTTAAATTTTTATTTTTTTGCACTATAATATGACTGCTTTAGGTTCATTACATGTTATGTAATTTTATCATGAGATGAACTACCAATAAAAATTTTAGTTAACACTCTAGGAACAACGTTTTGTCCAGTACAATTAATTTTTCTGGAATACTTGCTTATTTAAATTAACCAATTTAAATTATCCTGAAAACTTGTCTACTATTTTACTGTCACATTTGTTACTCTAACAACAATCTTATTTTACCCTGTAAATATTAGTGGAAAGGATTATTTGCCTTCTTGCGTAGGCTCTGAGCATTCCTAGTGCGAGGCTGGATTTAGATATCAAAAACCAACTTCCCCACACCTTGAGTAAAAGACAACTCAAACAAGTCTTTTTGTAGTGGGAGGGCAGTTGCAGTCAGACAAGTCTCTGTCTATTACCTGGGTCCTGATTGGAGCTGGGCATAGGAAGTTAAGCAGCCATGGGGGCAGGAGACTTCCCTCAGAAGGGGTAAAGGTTCAGGCCCCTGCAAAGTTGGGGGAGTGAGGGTCTGTGCCTCACCTCTGTTGATCCCCAAGTTCTCTCCTAATGGCCCCTCTGCAACTGTGCCTGTCTTAGATTGTTCCTTCCCTGAGGAATCTTACCTGTCTCTGGCTAAAAAGACATCCTCTGGGGCCAAGCAGGGGGTTGTGAGGTTCAGTCTGTCTCCTTGGTACCCTATGCCCCCATGGCCTCCATGCCCAGCTCCTGCCTTTGGATTCCCTCGCCTGTTGGCAAGACCCCAACAGTGATCACATATCTTGGGGAACCAGGGTTTCTTCTCCAGGGAAGGCCCGGCTTGCCCCACTCGGTGAGAGACAGATCATAGTACTAGTCATCACGAAGCTTCAACTTTGACATGAATAGGAAGTTCAGGCATCAGCTGTGGGCAATTGGATTGTGAGAAGAGGATCCCTCTTGGCCAAAAGGAAAAGAAGGGCCAATAAGAAGGGCAAAAGAGACCTTTCATATGTGATTAAGCTAAGGAACTTGCAATGAGAAGATTACCCAGAATTATCTGGTGAATCTACTGTAATCAAAAGCATCCTTTTGAGAGGAGGTAGGAGGATTTTAGGATCCAGCCTAGTGACTTTCAGAGTGGATGTGTACACTTCACTTTCCTGGGTCTCTAGCCACCAGCCCACACTTCAGATTTTGGACTTGTCATCTTCTATATTACAAAACTCAATTCTTCATAATAAATTTATTTCTATATATGAACACATCCTATAAGTTTTGTTTCTCTGAAAAATGCTGAATAATATATACTCCAAATATTTTGCTTCCTTTTTGGTTTGGGTATTTATAATCAAATCTAGAGGCCTAGTGCATGAAAATTCATGCCCAATCCTCAGTCCAGCCTGACCCCTCTCACAGTCCAGGAGCCCTCAGGGGCAGGAGGTGACCTGGAGATCAGGAGAAGTCAAAGCCTCCATCATACCTCTGCTGCTGCCACTGCCGGCAGTGCAAGCCTTGGCCTGCCCTGGTAACCTGAGCCTTGGGCAGCCCTGGGCGGCTGGGGCTCAGGTGTTGCCATTTTTTACTTCCCTTTTGTAGTTAATTCCTAATTTCAAAGCATTGTTGTCATAGAATATTCTTGGTATGATTTCAATCTTCTTGAATTTGTTGAAGCTATCTTTGAGAATGTTCCATGTGCACTGGAGAAGAATGCATAATCTGATATTCTGGGATGAAAGGTTCTGCAAATGTCAATTATATCGTTGGTCTAATGTGTCATTAAAGACCAATATTTATTTATTAATTTTCTGTTTAATCATCTGTCTAGAGATATCAATGGAGTATTTAGGTCCCAACTATGGTTGTGCTTTTGTCAGTTTCTCCCTTTAGTTCTGTTAGTAGCTGTTTTATACATTTTGGTGCTCCCTGATTGGGTGCATATATATTAAAAAGTGCTATGTCTTCTTGATATAGTGTCTCTTTTATTATTAAAAAATGCCTACCTCAGTTCCTTATTACCTTCATTATCATGAAATCTAATTTGTCTGATATAAGTATGGCCACACCTGCTTTTCTGTGGATGCTATTTGCTTGGAAAGTAATTTTCCACCCTTTTATTTTGAGTCTGTCTTTGTCTTTGAAGCTTATGTGTATCTCCTAAAAACAGTATATGATTGGATTTTTTAAAATCCAATCTGCTGTTCTGTGTCTTTTTATTGGTGAATTCAGTCCATTTATGTTTAGAGTGATTATTGATGTATGAGGATTTCCTATAGCCCTTTTATCTTCTGTTTTCTGGTAGTTCTGTCTCCATTAGTTCCTTTCCTTTGTGTTTCTGTCTGTTGTTTTTCTTTCATGGTATCCTTCCTTCTTTGTTTCCTCTTTTTTAAAGTTATGTGTGTGTGCGTGATTACCATTAGGTTTATGAAAAAGAAAATTTTATATATATAGTAATCCTTTTCCTTTTGAATGCATCTGATCTCTCTCTCTCTCTCTCTCTCTCTCGCTCTCTCTCTCTTTTGCAAATTAAGACTTTTATCCCTTTTTGGAAAAAGCTAGAACCTTGAATCCAAGAAGCAAAGGGAACACCTAATTACCTCAATGCAAAAAGACCTCCAGGACACATGGAATTAAAATGGTAAAAAATTAATGACAAAGAATTCTCAAGGAAACCTTTTGAGGAGCAGAAGAGACTTGGTTGGAAAGTTGTAAGGAGGACATTCTGATAAAAGGGAAGTGTGTGGAAGGCTGCCTTCTGACTTCAGGGAGACTTAAGGGAGCTTTGAAGGCCACACCCCTAATTATTCCTTGACCTTTCCAAACAAGTTTGTGTATGGGAAGACCTCCAGGTGTTTACTGGAATCCTATGCTTAATCCTAGGGTTCCCTTGCCTAGAGGACAATGTGAAAACACGTGTCCTCCCAGGATTACTAACCCTAATGATTGTATCTAAAGATAAAAATTCCAATAAAGGCTAATGAGGCAGGCAATCCAGGCAGCCTGGCTTCTTCAGCTGGGCAAGCCCCTTAGTCCTCTCTCCCACTGTGAAACCATGTGGAATTAATTCGTTTATCATCGTTAGGGGCTGCTGGTCAGCCCTGGTAAGGTGGTTGGTTCCCCATGTGAGGACTGAGGAATGCAATGAGATGCAGCAGAATCCTCAAAATGAAGAGTAAGGAAATGAAAGTAAGTGCACAGTAGGTCATTAGAGCATGCTTGGGATTTCTAAGTTCGAGGAAACTGTTTTTCAGTTAAGGTTTCACAATAGGACACTAACTGTCCACCAAGTAAAATCTCTCTGTTAATGAAAAAGTTATTAAAAGAGAATAGTGTCTATAATTTATAATTCTTGGTTCCCTGATGATGGAACATTAGATGTTGATCTCTGGGAACAAGTAAGCAGGAATTTAAAGAGAAATCAGGCTCAGGGAAAATGAGTGTCTTTGTCATTTTTAACTATGTGGGCTCTTGTTCAAGCTGCATTATGCCCATTTCACATTGAGGATCAAAAGCCTAAAGAATGCCAGGAGGATTTACCACCACCCCCCTCCTCCTGAAATAGAGCCTGTAAAGCTTAAGGCTCCCCATCCTCCGTCTCCAGTGTGGGAAGGCTCATCAACAAGAGAAAATGGAGCAAACAGTCAATTTACAAAAGGACTCTTTAATGCTTTATCTGAAAATTGCTATATGATGCCTTGGGACTGGCAGATTTTGGCTAAAATGACTTTAGATGCCAGTCAGTATTTGTTATGGAGAGCAGAATAGGATGAGATCTGTGCTACTCAGAAAGAAAAATATGGGAAATAATTATTTAAATCCCCAACCCTTTTTCCTGGAAGGATTTCCTAGAAGTGCCCTCCAACAAGCTGAAGAAATAGCAGTGTATCGGTCACTCCCATTTTAGTAAAAAAAAAAAAAGGGGGGGGGGGGTACTTTGACATTAAAGCCACTAAAGGCCAGTGAGTTATCTATGTTACAAAATTTGCCAAGAAAATGCATTGAGTAATAATAATTGGCTTTAAAATCTCAAAGTTGTCAGGGCAAAATAAATCTAACTAAAATGAAGGTATATGATAAAGCTTTTTCAGTGGTAATTATAAATGCCTTAATATAGTCTTCAAAGTGTTTGGTAACTTAAAACTTTGGATTTTGCTGGATTAAGTAGTAAAAATTATTAAATATCAAAGAATTTTTAAATAATAGGCTACTGAAATATTAATTAATTTGAGTTTGCCTCATAAGAAAAATCTATAGTATGGATTTGAAACTGATAATGAATGTTTTGTATTTTAGTTGAAATATCTCCTGAAATGTAAATGTATTGCTAATCTGAGAAATGTTCATTACTTATATGTCACCTAAAAATTAAGGCTTCTAAGGGCTAAGAATTTTAACTAATTGGAAAGAGATTATGGTTTGGATGTAATGGAAAGCATAAGGCATGAGATGCATTTTGAAGGAAAAAGAAAGTGAATTCTAAAGCTGGTTATTTCCAAAAGTTGTAAGGTTTCTGAAGAAAGTTTGTGAAAGTTGTAGTACTTTGTGAAGAGAAATGTAGAAAGGAAGTTATGTAAATGACACAGGCCAATAAGCTAGGACAAGTAGAATAGGGAAACTGAGATGGCTAAATAGCAATTTGGAGCCATCTAGTAAATCCTATCTTTCCCTAAACCAAGGACACTTAAGAGTAAATGATTGCATTTTGCTTCCCTAACCAGAGGGTATACCAGATGGTAAATAGCTTATATCAATGTACTCAGGGAGACTGATTAGTGTCATTTGGTGACCACAACCAAGGACAAATGAAGTTAGAGAATAAACTAGTCTGTCAATAGGGAAAAGATCTTTCCTGTTTTTCTGCCCAGGAAGCAAAAGGCCATCTTTTCATCATGGGAACTGAAGTTTGCTAGCTATGTTTGTCTCTATTTTTTGGTAAAATAAATTTAATAATCCTTCTAGGATTTATATTTTAAGAAACTTTTTTTTTTAAACATAGAATTTGCTTTAGATCATCTCAATAGGCCTTGGAATACTTTAAATGTTTATTTTCTCTATCATGAAGGAAAATTTTCTGCTTAAGGTACATGGAAAGCTTTGTCTAATATTAACTATATTATGCTTTCATTTATAGCTCTAATTGTTATTCTGGAATATTGTGCTTTGCAGAAAGAATAAGATTCCATGTCATTTGTAAGTATTGCTGATTCTTAAACTTTTTGTTTTTCAGCTATAAGGAAGCATTTTTAAAGCAATTTGGTAAATTATATATTTCTTTCCATATCTGTCTCTCCACTATTTTGAATTCAATAAGACCTGTTTTCAATTGTAGCTATATTAACCAAGATAAAAGCTGATAATGGACCTGCTTATAGCAGCCACGGCTTTACCTCCTTTTGCAGAATTTGGTCCATCCAGCATTCCATGGGAATCCCTTACAATCCACAAGGGCAGGCCAAAGGGGTAATGTGGGATTCAAGGACCCTGCTATATTACTATATAAAACACTCTTTACTTTTAATTTAAAAAAAATCTGAATTGTTGTTTTCAATCCTCTGTACCATTCTGGTACTTTATCTCAATAATTCCAACTCAGAAACGTCAAGTGTTTTGGCTAGATGTATGCACTAATAACTGGATAGGACCCAATCAATTAACATAGGGGAGAGGATATGCATGTGTTTCTACTCCCACAGGGCTGCTGTGGGTTCCAGCTAGCCATATTAAACCCTATCATGACATGGCATGGAAGCAATTCTCTTCCAGAAATGAAGAATTTGGGCCTGGGGACTCTGCAGCATTGAACGATGCACCTTCCCTGGACCCGGGTGGACCCCAGAATAACGGGGGAATGATAAAGAAGCTGATGGCAGAAGCTGAGCAAATATTGGAGTATACTCACACTCTCACACTCTCACACTCCAGATAACTAACCAATGCTCTTTTTGTTTTTCTTATAGTTTGTAAAATCAGAACTCCAGCAGTAAATGTTCTTCACAGACCCAGACATTTTGAAGCAGAAAGTTCGCCACCTTCCTCTGTCTTCTACATTTAGCAAAACAAAACAGGGGGAGATGTTGGGGAACACAAGAGACTTGGTTGGGAAGTTGTAAGGAGGACATTCAGATAAAAGGGAAGTGTGTGGAAGGCCACCTGCCCTGTTTATTGGAATTCTGACTTAGGGAAGATTAGGGGAGTGTCAAAGGCAGTGCCCCTACTTATTCCTTGACCTTTCCAAACAAGTCTGTGTACATGCAGACCCCCCGTGTGTTTACTGGAATCCTTATGCTTAATCCCTGGGTGCCCTTGCCTAGAGGACAAGGTAAACACAAGTGTCATCCCAAGATTACTCACCCTACAGATTGTATCTAAAGATTAAAAATTCTAATAAAAGACTTAAGAGGCAGGCAATTGAAGTTGCTCTGGAGCCAGGAGCCCTTTAACCCTCTCTTTTACAGTCAAACTGTGTCTGAGTAATCTGTTTATCCATCAATCAGGGGCTGCTGGTCAGCCCCGGCAGCAACTAGGGGAATGAAGAAACTAACCTATAGCTCAGCCCGTGTGGCTCAATAGTTGAACATTGACCTGTGAACCAGGAGGTCACAGTTTGATTCCTGGTCATGACAGATGCCTGGGTATGACTCAGTCTCCAGTAGGGCACATGCAGGAGGCAGATGATCAATGTTTTTCTCTCATCGTTGATGTTTTTATATCTCTCTCCCTCTCCCTCCCTCTCTAAAATCAACAAAAACAATTTAATTCTTTTTAAAGTAACCTATGAAGGATAGCCTACTAGGTTATCATCAGACTTCTCAGTAGAAATGGCAAGTTAGAAGAGAGTGGAACCAAATACTTAAATTAATGAAAAAGAGAAATTACCAGCCAAGAATAATGTAACTAGCAAAGTTATCCTTTGGATCTGAAGGAGAAATAAAGACTTTTCCAGAAATACAGAAGCTGAGTGAATTTATCACCAGAAGAATTTCATGGCAGGAAATACTCAAGAGGGTTAATCTATCTGAAACAAAAAACAAAAGGTCACACAACTAAGAGTAAGATTACCAACAAGCTTACAGCATAAACAGATAATTTGTGACAACAAAACATAAACAAGCGGGGGTAAAGAATTTCTATGAGAAGTTTCATGTTTTTTTTTTTTTAATGTTGAAAAGATAATTGCAAGCCTATTTAGGAAACTTATGAGACCAAAACATTTTATGTACCAGGAGAATAGTCACTTATCTTTTTAGGGTGAGTATTCTACAGCCCCTTTTATTTGGTACTGCATTAGTCATTTTCACAAGAGAATGAAACCCTACAGTTATTCCTTAACACAATTGGTTTAGGTGTGAGGTTAGCAGCTCTCCCCAAAATAATTTGACATTTTTTTCTTCCCTGATAGTGCCTATCAGGAATAATATAGTAAATATAGTACAGCATAGCATTAACTATGTAGTGTAACACATAAATATAGCAAATGCTCAATAAATACTCTACTCATGGTTTGACTATTGACCACTATGTCTTGCCTTCCCAGATCAATTGATCACTTGGATGAACTGAATCACCTAAAGTAAGGTTAAGAATAAAATTCTTGGTAAAGAAGTGGAGCCTACAGAAAGGAATTATTGCTAGAGATAGTAGAGGTCAATAACATAAATATAAACTGTATTAGGTTTCTATAGTTGCTGTAAAAAATCACCACATCCTGGTTTAAAACGACATAAAATGTCTATTTTGTAGGTCAGACGTCTGAAAATGGGTCTTACAAGCCTAAAATCAAGGTGTTGGCAGGTTTGTGTTCCCTTTGGAGTCTCTGTCTGTGCTTTTCCAGCCTCTGCATTCCCTAGCTGGTGGCTCCCTTCCAGCACAGCATTCTCTGACCTCTCCTTCCACTGCCACATCTACTTCTCTGACTTTGACCTATTGCTACCCTCTTATAAAGACCTTGCGATTACATT
Source organism: Vespertilio murinus (assembly GCA_963924515.1). Taxonomy (NCBI): domain Eukaryota; kingdom Metazoa; phylum Chordata; class Mammalia; order Chiroptera; family Vespertilionidae; genus Vespertilio; species Vespertilio murinus. The sequence goes on from OZ004704.1 coordinate 152,423,754, forward strand.
GAATTCACCCAGATAATTCAGGATAATCTAACTTAATCATGCAGGAAGAGTCCCTTTTGCCATGAAAAGCAATAAAATCACATGTCTGGGAGATTCGAATATGGAAATCTTTGGGGTGTGGTATTATTTTGCCTACAACAGAAGTCAATATTTATTAAAAGAGTTTGGTTTTATTTCTTAAGAATATGGAATGTGCATGTCTATTCATTTTGAGAAACAAAGTTAAAATCCAAGAAGTCTGGATTACGCGTGTGTGGAGGTTTCCACAGTGAGATGTGTTTTGATGCTTTAACAGCAGATGTGTCACCCTGGGACACTCTCCTTAAGGAAACAGCAGGAACCTCTCGCCTACTCTCTTCTCTGGCTTGGAATTCATCTTGCTAGCTGCCAACTTGAAACTGCAGTGAGCCTCTCAGTTTATGGTCCCTTCAAGCTAAAATATATTTTATTGATAGGAAAATCATGATACTTATGTCAATCAATAATTGCAATGAATGTGATACCATAAATTCAGAGCATGCCCAGAGTGTTATTAGTTGTAACATTCATGTTTAGCATGTTTAACCTATCAAACAGGATATACCATGTAGCTCATTTGCACAGCTATCTAGGTATATATTAAATTTTCTTATTCACTTAAGAATATTTTTTATTGATTTGAGAGAGAGAGGAATGGAGAGGTAGAAACATCATTGATTGGCTGCCTCTTGCATGCCTCCCATTGGGGACTGAGCCCGAAACCCCAGAATGTGCCTTGATTAGAAATCAAACCAGGAACCTCTTGTGTGAGGGTTGATGTTAGACCACTGAGCCAGAATGGCCAGGTTTCTTATTCACTTTTAAATAAAGATACAATAATTGTGGATTTAAGAATTTTAAAAATTATGAAGAGAACTCTATGTTTAAATAATCCAAATTATGTTGTAAACATTCTTAAGGGCTCAACATAATAGGTAAAATATCTGAGCAAGTCTGGAGAGCTCTTACAAGATTACCCTTCCCCGTCTCTGTCATGGATCCAAATAAAAAGTGTTATTAGAAAGTGGAAGTAGACTCATGTTGATGGTTCTAGGTGAACACAGGTTCCAGATTTAGAAATTTTAATTTCCCTCTTAATTTCAGCACCTGTTTCTATATTGATGTTAAAAGTTAATCATACATTTCCCCCCTCTCTATAGCATCTAGAATTTTTATGGAAATAGTCATTTATTTACTACCAAGTAATTTTTATGCATCTCATCCATGTGTGAAAAATGGAGATACAATGGTAAGTAAGAGAGACATGGTGTCTTCTCCTAAAAAACCTCCAGTCTACCAGGGACGGGGCAATCATTAACAATCACACAAATAACATTCAATATGAATACAATGAGGGTAATGTTGCCAAGGGAAAGTACAGATGCAACATACAGCAGCATGTTTAACCTAGTTGGGATGAGAGAAGACTGCCCGAAGGAAGTAGTTTTAGGTTGATGTGGGACAGATTCTATTTGAGGATATTTTCTTCAACTAGTCAGTTTTCCTTCTAGTGCAGACATATAATTTTACACTGCAGACTAAACTTTTGACTTGAATCTTATTATTTTTTTTGTACAAATTTTATTTTCTGTGGCTTCAATGCAACTAAGACCCGCTGTCATTCACTGACCTCAAGATATTTCTAGAGTGTTCATTGTTCCTCCGGGGCCACTCTTCACCCTGGCCTTGGAAATGAAGTTAAATCTTGGTCTGATATTTGTAGACCGTCCTTACCTATTGAATTTTTTATTCTTGAATAAATTCAGGCTCAGCTTAGGACAATTGATTTTTAGGTGCTGTATGACAGCAGCTCTCTCTTGAGCCGAATAACAGATTCTGTGGCAGTGCATTCTGCCCGGGAGCTTCCTGTGCTCTCTATTGGCTGACCTGCTTCCAGCAAGCAGGGAGGAGTTCCAACCCAACCTATTTTCATGTTTAAATGTGCCTTTTCTCCCTTTGATGAGATTATCTCATTCAAGTTACTAATCAGAACAATTTGATAACCTTAATCACAGTGTAATATACACTGAGTGACCATATTATTATGATCTCTGAATGTATACATAAAAATCTGGCCACTCAGGATATGGATATATATATATATATATATATATATATATATATATATATATTAGACGCCCAGTGAATGAATTCGTGCATGGGTGGGGTCTGGCCAGCCTGGCCAGGGGGAGGGGACATGAGCTGTTGTCCAGCTTGCCTGCTGGTAAAACCCCTGGTTGAGGGGACAATTTGCATATTAGCCTTTTATTATATAGGATGTACATTGAATGACCATAATAATCTGGCCATTCCTCAGTGTATACATTCCTTAAGACTTAACTGCAAATAGTTATATGAATTTGGAAGCACATACTGAGATCACTTTCCCATAGTCAGTTTTGATATGTTTTATGTAAATCTCCAGAGAAAAGCTATTTTTGTTACTCTTGGGTATATTTATGAAGTTATAGAATAGAAAGATTCTTCCTTTGCTATGGGAGTGAGATGCTGCTAGTGCCTTGACACAGGCTAGAGCACAATCTAGATCCATGTAGCAATCACTGGAGAGGCACTCTGTTTACCGCTTTGGAGCCCTGGTGGAAAGTCAGATAGACTGGACCTAATCCCATCCTGCCTATACCAGCTGTAAGCTTCATGACATTGCTTGATCTCTTCCTGTTTCTTTATGTGAGGAAAATTATGATCTACCTACAGGCTTGTTGTGGGGATTAATCAGAAAATGCATTCATAGTATCTGGTACATGGTAAAAGATTCAATGCTAACTATTATTAATAATATAAATTTTATAACATATAGTTAATAGTTTTGTCTATGTTAGGCCTCACAATTATGGAGTTGGGGGTGCTGGAGAAATGACTTATAGTACCAAGCAAATATCACTCCTGCTATGGAGGGGTGACAAAATCTATCTGGGGTGAGACGGTGAGCAAAAGAAGGTGGATTTAGAAATGCTTCTTCAAGCAAGTGACTTTGGAGCAAACTCTTGAGGAATAAAAAGTGTTTTTCCTCTGAGGTGTAAGAGGATAAGCTTTGGAGGCATGGGAAATATTGAGAAAACGTGGAAAGCATCTGGGTAACCAGGGAAGGGTAAAGAACACAGAGGGACTTTTGCATTGAGGAGATGATAGGGAAGATGCTACAAAGATAAGTTGGGGACATGTTATATATACAGTAAATTACTGTTCAGCACTCCAATCCAACCAGATGAAATATTGCTGAGAAGGGACTGGAGCTAGTTCAAGCAGTTCAATGACAGCATATATCACAAAGGGCAAGTCTATATATTATGATTTGTCATAGCCATCAAGCTATCAAAATATTCTCATTCTTAGCTATGGTAGTTTATATACATTATTCACTGTCCCAAGGTGCATTTTTTACATGTTTTCTGAGGGTCTTAGATCATGCATATTCTCCAAAATGTGCAGTCTTCAAACTGAAAGTGATCTCAGTATGTGCTTCCAAATTCATGGGAAAGTCAATCTCATCTTGCTAGCTCTAACAAAATTGTGAAGGTCAAACTCATCTCTCATTTTCCCATTCCTTATCAATTCATCTCTCTCTCTCTCTCTCTCTATATATATATATATATATATATATCTATATATCTATATATCTATATATCTATATATCTATATATATCTATATATATCTATATATATCTAAATATATATTTAATATATGTATTAAATATTATCACTTCTTATCATTTCCATAGCTATCACTCTAGTCAAAATCACTAGAAAAATTAGAATATATCTTGAACTTAATGACAATAATCATATGAAGAAAGAAGAAGGTCTTACATCCATCACCTAAATATTCACTTTTATAAACTTCTAAAGAGCAGTGAGTGGAAGCAGAATAATATAATAATATATAATAATATATCATAATATAATAATAAATATGAGATAAAATCAATAAAATAGAAAACAAAAATAACAGAGAATAACAATGAAAACAATACCTGTTTCTTTGAAAAGATCAAGAGAATTGATAAACCTCTAGTGGATTGACCAGGAAAAAAGAAGAGAAAAATTGTCAATATCTAGAATGAGAAAATGAACATCATTAAGAATCCTTCAGACCTAAGCAGCAAAAATATATCATGAATGACTTTATGTCAATAAATTGAACAACTTATGTTAAATGAGCAAATCCTTAAAAGATGTAAGCCAGAAGCTCACTCAAACAGAAGTTTATTACTTGAACAATCCTAGACATATTAAATAAATTGGATTTGTTTGTGGTTAAAATATTCCCCCAAAGAAAATTCTAGACCCAAGTAGCTTCATTGGCAGATTCTAGTATTTAAAGAAGAAATTGTGCAAAAACTCCTCAAAAAAACTACAAAAAACCCCCAAAAAACCAGAAAAAAGGAAAAACACTTTTCAACTAATTTTATGTGGCTAGCCATTACCCTAATAGAAAAAGACATTATAAGAAAGGAAAACCAGAGATGATAATTTTGCATAAATATAGACTTAAAAGCTTTAATAAAATATTAGCAAATAAAATTCAGAAATATATTAAAAAGATTATTAATAATCACTAGGTGGGGTTGATTGTAGGAGTACAAAGTTGGCTTAAAGTACAAAAAATCTAATTCACTATATTAACACATGAAGAAAAAAAATCATATGGTCATCTCAATAGATGCAGAAGAAATATTTAACAAGATTCAAACTTTATTTATGATAAAGATTTCAAGGAGGGAAACACTATCAATTTGGTTAAAAGCACCTATGAAAAATATCTATAGCTACCTTTATGCTTAATGGTGAAATACTGAATTCTTTCCCCCTAAAGTAGGGAACAAAGCTCTCAGCACTTTTATTCAATTTACTAGAGCTCCTATCCAATGTTATAAGGAAATTAAAAAAAATGCTTACAGACTTAAAAGAAAAGTTTTTTATTTACAGACATTAAGCCAAGGTTCATAATGTCCAAAATGGCCGAAGGCTTGACCGAACACCATAAGTCAGTCCTGCGGTCAGTGCTGGGTTGCCACTGCGACCCAGCACTGACTGCAGCCCTGACTACTGAGGGGGCTGTGATCAGGCCTAGACAGAGGCTTGGAGAGAAAAGCAGGGTCTGATCGCAGCTCCCATGGCAGTCAGTGCTGGGTCAGCATGGCAGAAGTCAGTCCTGCAGTTAGTAAACATAGGATCCATTAATTTTAAGTAAACATAGGGTCAATTAACATCTCTTTGAGAGGAGTTGAGAATATAAAGTACAGTGTAGAGCAACTACTTATATTATTTCACATAAGCCTCTTTTCAACTAAGATATTTTCCTTTATTTAAAATGTATCTTTATTGTTGAAAGTATTACAGATGTCCCTTTGTTTTCCTTTTTTTCCTTTTCCCATTGATTTCCTCCATCCTGCACTGGCCCCTTCCAGGTCTTCACCAGACTATTGTCTGTGTCCATGGGCTATTCCTATCTAATACATAAAAATCTAGAAGGATTTAGAGAAAATAAAATAAAAGATATGCCAGGTAAATACTGAACAGAAGAGCTGAAGTTACTGCATGGATATTGGCTTGAAGCCAGTATTGAAAAAGTTAGTCATTGTAACATAACAAAAGTTTCCTTTCACTAAAGAGGAAGATTGTTTCCAATACTTTTACACTACTAGAATGGTGTGTGGTTTCAGAATGAGCCTCACCAAGATGTGTCTCAGTGGTATGCAGATTTTTGAGCTAAGGGCAATTTTAGCAGATGCTCATTGCAGGAGCTGTCCCCTGGTGGTCAGTGTGCTCCCACAGCGGGAGTGCCGCTCAGCAAGAAGCCAGGCTCATGGCTGGCTAGTGCAGCAGTGGTGGTGGGACCCTAAGCATCAGTGAGGGCTCCTGAACTGCAAGAGGGCGCAGCTAGTACTGAGGGATGCCCCCTTTGAGTGCACAAATTTCATGCACTGGGCCTCTAGTATATATAGAAATTCAAAAGGGTCCATGAAAGTCTGAATTTAACAGTGTCATTAAACAAGATTAATGCACAAAACCCAATTTTATGTCTATATATTAGCAAAAAAATGGCAAGTGAAAAGTAAATGAATAATATCATTCAAAAATAGGGAATTCTTGGGAATAAATTTAGCAAAATATATGCCAGGCATGTACAGTGAAAACTATATAATATTTTATAAGAGAAGTAAAAGAAGACCTCCCCCAGAATTAAGAGATATACCATGATTATGAATTAGAAGATGCAATATTAAGATTAGTTTTCCTCAACTTTATCAACAAGCTTAGCTTGATTTTAATAAAATCTCAGCAGACATTTTGTAGATGTTAAAAGCCGATTCTAAATTTTTCATATGTATGGAAATGGCCTAGCCTGGCTAAAATAATTTTGAAAAAGTAGAACAAAGTCCAAGACTATACTACTTGATTTCAAGATGTACTATCAAGTCACAGCATTTCAGACAGGTAGATTGATATAAAGATAGAAATATAGATCAGTGGGATAGACTAGAAGTCCATAAATTGATTCTTCAAGGTGGATGCCAAGACAATTTAATGGGGGAAATTATGATCTTATGAATAAATGGTGATGGAACTACTAGACATCCATGTACCAGAGAAAGAGCGAGACTGAGAGAATCTTAAGCACTACCTCAACCCATAGTCACAATTTAACCTGAAGTTAATCATACAGCTAAATCTGCAAGTGGAAGTACAGAGAACAATTCAAGTCCTCCTACATTGCTAGTGGGAATGCAAAAGGGCACAGCCACTTTGGAAAACAATTGGGCAGTTTCTCAAAAAGTTGAACATAGTCTTACCACAGGCCCTAGTAATCTCACTCCTAGGTTTTAACCTCCCCAAAATGACATTTGGTTGTACATAAATGCATATGCTTGAATGTTCATAGCAACTTTATTTATCCTAGTCGTAAACTGGAAATACCATAACTATCTTTCAAGTGGTACATGCACAAACAATTTGTGTTATATTTATAATATAAATGTCATCCACCATCAGAAGGAATAAACTACTGATATACATGATAATATGGATGACTCTCAAAAATCTTATGTCAAATTAAAAACACACCACACATAACCTGTAGAAAGCAGTACATTGTTTGCCAGGGTTTGCTAGAGGGGACAGGTAAGCTTTCTGGTAATGTTCTACATCCCGGTGTGCTATAGTCATACAAATATAGACATTTATCAAAACCTCAAAATCTATTCAATGAAAATTGATCACTTAAAGTTGATATTTTTATTGCATAAAATTATACTGATAAGGCTCAGAAATTTAGTAAGAAAGGAAAAAAAGACAAAAGAAAAGGGTAATTCATGGAGATATTCAAGAGACCCACCCAGAGTTGAATAAAGAAATTAAATTATCTTAGGTTACCATAACCATGTATGAAATTTCCACTACTGCTTTTCTTTACTTGTTATCTAACTACTTTTTAACCTAGCAACTAGGAGGCCATAGCGCTTCAATGACATTTTATTCAATAAATGTTAGCTGATAGTTAGGAAAGTAAGGAACCACAGGACTATCAGATAAACCACCTTTATTCTTGAATCACAATTAAAAAATGGAAGATAGAGTATTGACATTTTGATCTGTTCACTTTTAGTTCTCATCCTCCTGGTGGTTTAGTTTTGTGTGTAAGTGAATACACCAATCAAAATGATTCGTTTCTGCTACCAGTTTAGTTTATATGAACAAACATTTAAATTACTCACTGCGGGCCAGCAAGACAAATGGGTGGGCTTTGTCCTGATTCTGTCGCAAGTTTTGTTGAACATTCAATCTTACCAGGCTTCCCTAGAGCCATAAACTTAAGCATAGCTGACACTATTGTTTTTGACAGCATAAAATGTGTATATATTGAGAGTTCATGAAGAAATATGGACTCTAAAAGCTGTTCTGCTATTGAGCTTTTCTTACTATTAACTTTTTGGTAAATATATATTTCTTTTTCTTATGGAGTACAAATCAAGTGAAGCATCAGAAATGGTGCCTTAAGAGATTTTTTAAAACCTCTTTTTTATTTACTCAGCTCATACAATTGCATTCTTATTATGTTTCATATTCTGAAAAGTTTCTTTCCTAGACTAAGGCTCACATTTTCAGAATGTCATATTATAATTTTAGGCTGAAGATTGTTTTCACCAATTGAAATGAAAGAATAGGAGAGAGTTAAGGTGTTTATTCATTGCTACATGGTAACTTTTTACAGAGATAAGTACTCATATAGAGTTAGAAATAAATGTCTATGCTCCATCAATAGGCATTTGTAGTGGACATCTGTTACTTCTGTCTGCCCAGCAATGATTCCCTCTTTTGGTAATTGTACCTCATTACTTTGGGAAAATACTTCTTCCACATTGCATGCATTCTTAATGTCAATCAAGCCCCCCTGCTCTCTACTAGCCAAGAGATACATGATTGAAACTAGGCAAAATGTGATTCTTCTTTTTTTTTCTTTCTGGGAAGTTTGAGTTTTGAGGAAGAATGAAAAAATGGGGCTAAATTCCATCTACAATAGTGTCCAGAAAAAGACTGGCTAGTTTCAGCTACTTAGAATCCTGGAGCCAATTTTGGTTTCTATTCTTTCAGAAGAATGTATCTTCAGTTTTTTCCCATGGGCCTGTAAGCTATTTTATACATCTTTATATTAAATTCTTCCTCTTTGCTTAAGTTACCAGTGCCATTTGACTCTGTTAATTTACCAGGTTGTTGCTTGCAAATGAAAAGTCCTAAGCATTCAAATTTTATGATCATCCTTAGTAACTTCTTGTCTAAATGAAAGGTGCATCTAATAAGCTGTCTGTCAGACCCATGACAAAGACATGTTTTATATTTATTATAATATTTATTATATGTTTTTAATATTTTATAATATAGAATATAAATATAGAGTTATAATATGTTATACTCTAATAGAGTTATAATTTAGGTAAGGACAATATGCACAAAAGAAAAGAAAGTATCTGAAATTAGAGAGGGTCTCAGAAAGCTGGTCATATTTGACCTATGTCTTGAAAGATTTGCAGAAGTGTTCCATGGGAAAAGTGAGTGACTAAGCAAAAGTCTGGGCAAACACTAAAGGCATAAAAATTTTGCATATCTGGAATATTTACATAGCGATGTATTATTCAGAGTCTTCCAGAGAAACAGAACTGATGGGGTCCACGGACAAGGGAACAGATAAAGAGATACATTAGAAGGAATCAGCTTGTACAACTGTGGAAGCTGAAAAGCCCCACAATCTGCCATCTGAAAGCTGGAGACCCAGGAAAGCTGGTGGTGTAGTTCAGTCCAAACTTGAAGGTCTGAAATTCAGAGGAGCCAATGATACAAATCTGAGTCCAAGGCCCAAGAACCAGCAATTCAGATTTCTGAAGGCAAGAAAAGATAGATGTTCCAGCTTCGCCCAGAAAGAGCAAATTTGCCCTTTCTCCACCCTTTTGTTCTCTTCCAGCTCTCAACAGATTGGGTGTTGCCCACTCATACTGGTGGGGTGATCTTCAGTCTACTGATTCAAATACTAATCTCTTCCAGGGACACCATCACAGACACACCCAGAAACAAACTTTACCAGCTATCTGGACATCCCATAGCTCTGTCCAGTTGTCACATCAAATTAACCACCACAGCTATAATCTCCTATGTGCAGGAAAGTGACAAGGAGTAAGGATAAAAAAAAAGAAAAAAAAGAAAAAGACTGTAGTTGATCACAGTGTGAAGGGTCTTTCTGAGACTAAGGAACAGTCTTGTTTTATAAAATCAGCTAAATTAGGATTTCAGATTTGTTTCAATTTTAATGACTCATTAGAAATTTGCCTCCTACTTGTGACACAATTATCTAAAGTTGCTTTGAGTTTAACATTTGTTAAACTATCTTTAGTGGATAGTTGGGCCTTGGCCTCCATTTAGCACAAACAAAGAGCAAGTAAAGACATCTTCACAATACCAAAATATAGTTTATAGATTATTACAGAGGAAAAAGTCAACATTTACCTTAGTTTCTCAGCTGAAGTCTTCATAAACCTTTAATACTTTTTCTGTTACCCTCGGTGTGAATTCTGATGGCCACTATTCTCTGAAGCCTCCAAATGATCCATATTCCCTTTGGTGGATGAAATCTAGAGATTGACCCAAGGAAGGGTCTCCTGGTTAGAATGATGAGTTTGGAATTAAACAGGCACTTCCCGGTCACATGAAATAATAGGAAGGGTGCTATGAAATGCATTAGTAGGTCTTTGGGCTACAGTTTCTTCAGGATATACTAAATGAATTCTGTGGTATTTACTCGCTCTGACATGTTGAAATGTAAATTGGATGGGTGTTATTTAAAAGCTGCAGATAGCTAAGAGGTGAATAATTTTATTCCACCACAATTTAATTATAATGTCCAGAGACAAGTGTTTGCAACATATTAAGACTTTCACATTTTCATATGGAGAAATTTGACTAAAAGATAAAAGATTTCACAGGCATATCCTGAGAAGATACAGAACGTCAAATGTTAATAATGAATGTTTATCTGCCATAAGTTTAATGCTTTTCCCAGGAGACCATTTTAATTAGTTGTAGTAGTTCATAGGTTAGTTTGTAATTTTTTTTTTCTGAAGTGAATTAAGACCTTGTGATTATAATCACTTCCATCATATCAGGTCACTTCCTCTGAGGCCCTGGGAAGGCCAGATGTTTTCCTCTTCACCTGTGCTTTTGCAGTTGAATCCTATATGATTGTTTTCTTGAGGGTAAATTCTCTGGGAAGGATACAAGCCATCAAAATACAAAATGTTGTTATCTGGATGTCCTCACTGGTCTATGACAAATATAAACCATTTGGAAATGCTGCTACAACAGCACGTTTCAGGAGCATGTTATGTATCAAATTAAAAGGAAACATTTTATTCCATCATAAGATTAGGTAACAGTAGATTTCCCTAGGAATTTATAACTATTCTCTATATGGCATTTATTCTAATATATGTATATGTACTATTATTGCCTATACTTTTATTCACAAGTGTTTTTTTGTTTTTGTTTTTTGCTACTAGAAAAGATTTGGTAATGCTGACAAAGATTATATTTGATATTCTATTCTGCAATGGCAAAGAACGTATATTTTGGAATGTATTATTGATTATTATTTATAGTAACTTCCCATTAGTAAAATAAAATAATCACATATATCCCTTTTATGTAATTTATATTATGTAGGATTTGATCATTTTATGTTAAAACTATATTTTAGTACTATTTGTAAGCAATAAGTATTTATAAAAATTCTTTACACTTCTAAATTGTCAAAATAATATAAAAACACATTCTTTTGGCTATTTCTATTACAAAACCATCAGATGTTGAGGGTAGGTAAGTGATTTTTTAAAAAATTAATTACACATGATCTTATGATAATTTTAAGATAAATATAGACAACTACTTTTTACAGACTTGAGAAACTTGAACTCAATGATACCACAAGTTTGTATTCCAAAAGACTGAGAGAAATGAAAAGCAATGGATTAGATGCGACCTCCTGGCTAACAATCTGAAAGAGCAGTGAATTGGATTTGACATTGAAAGTATACAATACTAAATTTTATTAAGATTTAATGTGAGACATACCTAGCCATGGAATGATTTTACAACAAAACCCTACTTAGCAAATGCAATCCCAGAATGTTTTGAACACCAATATCAACAAAAGGATTTCTCAATGCAGAAGAGACACAATCTTGATCCATATATTTTACTGAAAATTCAAATTTTAAATCATAGATTAGAGAGGCAACTTATAAATCTTTAAGTCCAATCTTCCCTTTTACCTATTGAGCATCCCCACCAGTCCATACATATATAATTTCCATTTTAGTAAACTGGGGAGGAATTTACAGTTGATCTTGCAGATAAATTAACTAACTTGCTTAACAAAGACAGAATGGCTTATGGGGAAAAAATGGCTGACTGGACTCAAATGCCAGCTTCATAACTTACTGTCTGTGCAGCCTGAGCAAATTATTTACCTTTTTTTTGTGTGTCTCAGTAACTCATCTGAAAAAAAAATGGGAATAACAGTAGCACCCAACTTACAGAATTATTTTGAGGTTGAAGTTAGCTAATCTTTGGAATGAATTTATCATAGTGTCTGGCATATAGTAAGTGCTCAATAAATGTTAGTTATTAAAAATTCTAGCTCTGAAATGACTTATTTGCATGGCCTTAAGCAATCCTATATAATAAAAGGGTAATATTGTCCCCTTGACTGGGGTTCCACTGGAGTTCCACCAGGGAGCAGGACTTGCTCACTAACTGCCTGGGGCCCCTCCCCCTGGCTGGCCCCGCCCCCGATCAGATCCCCCAACTCGGATTGCAGAGCCTAGATCTGTTTTAATAATTAATAAATATTAAGTAATAATTAATGTTTTACTTAGTATCTGGAATATATATATATATATATATATATATATATATATATATATATATTAGGTACTCAAGAATGCTTTTCATTTTAAGCATAGTGTGGGAATTACTATAATCACAGCCCCTGATAGAGTTGTTAAGAGGATTAGATGAGAGAAAAGAAGTAAAGCAGTTCCTACCATGCTGTGAACTCAAAATAGCAAGAACTTAATAAATGTATGTGTTTGTTATTGTGGCTATTACCATGAGCCTAAAAGTAGACAGTGTCAGAAAGATAACTCAACTAAGGTCCCCAGCTCACCACTGAATATTCCCCCTCCCCTCTGACAGCTGCCCATCTGTTCTTCCAATAATATCAATTAAATGAAACTCTTTTTGCTTTTTTAACTGAATTTATTGTGGTGACATCCTATATAATAAAAGCCTAATATACAAATCGACCTAATGGCAGAAGGACTAGTTGGCCCAGGCTGGGGAAGATGAGTGGGAAGCACCAGGCAGAGGTGAAGGGATGGCAATCTGGGGGTGCTGGTGACTGGTGGCAGCAGAACGATTGGGGGATGGGACAGGCTGCTCACCGGCCAGCACTATCCCTGATTGGAGGTCACCAGCAGTGGCAGGGAGATGGGGGCGGGGCTGGCTACTTAACACCTGGCCCCATCCCCTGATTGCGTCCTGCAGAGGGAGGCCAGACTGTGGACATCCCCCCAGGATTCCTGGACTGTGTGAGGGCGCAGCTGCACTGAGAAATCCTCGAGTACATGGATTTTTATGCACCGAGCCTCTAGATGGTTAATAAAATTATATGGGCTTCAGATGTATGATTCTGTAATATATTACCTATATATTGTATAATGGGTTCACAATCCCAAATCAACTCTCCTCCCATTTCCATTTATTCCCCATTTATCCTCTTTACCCTTTTCTATCTCCCCCTACCTACCTTTATCTCTGGTAATCACCATACTGTTATCTGTGTTTATGAGTTGTTTTGTTTTTGTTTTACTTAATTCCTTCATATTTATCATCCAGCCCTCAACCCCCTCCCCTCTGACAGCTGCCCATCTGTTCTCTGTCTCTATGAGTCTGTTTCTATTTTGTTTATTAGTTTATTTTGTTGATGAGATTCCACACGTGAGTGAAATCATATGGCATTTGTTATCTCTGAAAGGCTTATTTCATTTAGTATAATACCCTCCAAGTCCATAGAGGCTGTTACCAAAGGTAACATTTCTTTACAACCAGATAGTATTCCATTGTGTAAATATGCCACATCTTTTTATTTTATAACTTTATTTTTTTTCCATCACCATTTATCTCGTTTATGCCATCATACATGTCCACCTACTCCTCCACCCTGCAATCATCACACTGTTGTCCATGTACATGACTTCTCTCCCTTTTTTGTTTTCTCAATCTCTCTTCCACCCTCCTCCTGCCCCCAGGCTGTCTGCTTGCTCCCTGTCTATGAGTCTCTCTCTATTTTGCTTGGTAGTTCAGTTTGTTCATTAAATTCCACATATGAGTGAAATGAGATGTGCACCACAGCTTTTTAATCCACTCATCTACTCATGGGCACTTGGACTGCTTCCATTATCTTGGCTATTATAAATAATGATGCAATGAACAGAGGGGTGCATATATTATTTTAAATTAATGTTTCAGGTTTCTTCAGATATTTTCCCAGAAGTGGAATCACTGGATCATAAGGCAGTCCCATTTTTAATTTTTTGAGGTAACTCCACACCACTTTCCATAGTGGTTGCACCAATCTGCATTCCAACTAGCAGTGCATAAGGGTTCCCCTTTCTTTACATCCTCGCCAGCTTTTTTGTTTTTTTGTTGATTAATTGGTGGTAGCAATTCTGACAGGCATCAGGTGATATCACATTATGGTTTTAATTTGCATCTCTCTGATTAGTGATATTTAGCATCTTTTCATGTCTATTGGTTAGCTATATATCCTCTTTGGAGAGGTGTTGATTCAGGTTTGTTGCTAATTTTTTAAATTGGATGTTTTTTTGGTGTTGAGTTGTATGAGTTCTTTCCAAATTTTGATAATAACCTCTTATTAAATGTATCATTGGTAGATATGTTTTCCCATTCAGTGGTTTGTCTTTCATTTTGTTAATGGTTTCCTTTTCTGTGAAAAAACTATTTAGTTTAAAGTAGTCCCATTTGTTTATTTTTACTTTTTTCCCCCTTGCCTAAGAGATATATCAGAAAAAATATTACTGTGAGAAATGTTTGCGATGTGGGATATAAAATTGAAACTCATAATCTCAGACAAGAATATGAGTTACCATCATATATGAGTTATCGATATATAATGGAGAATGATTTGACTTTGAGTGGTAGGCAAACAATGCACTATACAGATCATGTATCATAGAAATGCTCACTTGAAACCTATGTAATCGTATTAACCAATGTCAACTCCCCCAAAAAATTTAAAAAATTAATTCTTAATATTAAAAAAGGTTATTTTAACAGTTTATTCTGCAGTTGAGAAAATTGCTTGGCAACAAAACCCAAGGATAAGGTTGTAAACTGAGAGATACAGGCTGATTGAATCCTTCAGACACACACTTTCCTTGGTCTGGACAGTATTAGGTCAACAAATCAATAAGGTTGTCAACATTTTAAAGTAAGAAAATTTTACAAAAACCACCTAAATTTTGTGGTTTCTTGAAAAAGCAACATCAGGATGTAGGCACAAAGCTTGGCAATGATTCTCTGGCATCTCAGAGGTGGCTCTCTCTTTTCATGAAACTTGTCTTTCAGCTTATGTGGACTTGAGGAGTTTGGATACCTAATTTGGGATTAATATAATTTAAGGCCTCTGGATCACCTTGTGGTAATCATTTTGACCCATGTAAGCAACACTTGTTTTTTTTTCTGCAGAAGAGGCTTTAAATATATATATATATATATATATATATATATATATATATATATATATATATATATATATTTTACAGAGAGGAAGGGAGAAGGATAGAGAGTTAGAAACATCAATGAGAGAGAAATATCGATAAACTGTCTCCTGTACACCCCCTTCTGGGAATGTGCCTATAACAGAATCAAACCTGGGACCTTTCAGTCCAAGGTCGAAGCTCTATCCACTGAGCCAAACTGGTTAGGGCTGAGACTTTTGTTTCTATTGTCTTTTCATCATTTCTCACCTTGTTCATGTTTTACATAACACTGATAGCAAGTGTCAAGAGAAATTTAAAATTATAGTTCATTTACTCTGGTTAAACATAAGGAAGGAAAAGCAATTACCAGAGCAAAATGATGGAATTAAAGATTCTTCTTATAACCTAGTTAGATATTTAGTGCTTGATGACTGCTGGGAAAGATGAATACAATTTTCAAGGAGGACTGTATCAATCTGCAATCATGAATAAAAGACTCTGAACATGATTTAGATATCAAACATATGGTCTGAAAACAAAATCAATCTTTCTCTAGGCAGTAAGAGTTAGTTGACAATACACTGTAACTATTTTTTGTTTCTAAATTGGAAAATGCTTTTTTAGTGGTGAATAAATTTCCTGCACCAACAATAGATTTTTTTCCTCTCTCAGCTAAGGGAATATGCTATAAGATAAATGGTGCTTTAGAAGAGACCACACAGATGGTCTATAGAAAATCTTATAAATATAACCCCATAGAAACAGTAAATGCATTCTTCATATGAGGATAAAATGTTAATTAGTTTAGTTTAATTACAGATTTGCTAAATGCTAAAAGTTTAAATTTAATGAATTGGTGATTCAATTTGATAGATCATAAAAAGATAACTATGAGCATGTTACTAGCTGTTTTGCTGACTAACCTAACATGGATGCCCATAGATCTTTAATTCAGCTCTGGTTCAAAATGTTCCTCATTCATAAAGGAACCCACCTAATAATCAGACATATTCAACTTATGCTAACATGGGCTATGCACATCATTATTTCTTTAAAACTAATTATGTAGTTATTTTTATTATCTTTCATAATGTACCCATAAAAGATAGGTACAAAACAGTAGAGGGTTCTCTCTGCAGCAATGTCAACCTCAGGAGTTTTGCTGTAATTTTGCCCTCAAAAATTTGAGTGGATTTTAGTTAGTCAGCATTTCTGATGTCGACAATAATCACATCAGGAAGAGATTACAGAGGAAATGTTTGAATCAAGATCATCTTAAGGTATTGGAATTTTTGTTTTGTTTTGTTTTGTTTTAAGATACTATAGAATCTTTTTTCTAATATTATAAAATATACTGGTGGCACAGTGTGCATATTTGTGCACATTGAAAGGAAATTAATTAGAATAAATATTTTGATATCGCTATTCACCCTTTCTCTATAATAGAGGTGTCAGAGATGAAAGAAAATTAGTAAAATATATATGAAAATAATATATAAATTGATTAATAAATAAACAATAACAACATGATAAAACAACAACAGATATCATATAAAAAACATTAATAAAAATGACTGATAAACTGATTAAACTTATTCTAATATTTCCCTATATACCACATTAAGAGAAAAAACACTTTCAGAGTGTTTGACTAATTTTCTTTGTGATAGAGTATTTACAACTTTAATATCACATGCTCTTTGAACTCGAGAGAAAGCAACATATAACTGATTATGTTTGAAAAGAGGTACAGGTAGGAATATTCTTTTTTTGAAAATTTTTTGAAATATTTTATTGATTTTTTTTTTTTTTTTACAGAGAGGAAGAGAGAGGGACAGAGAGTCAGAAACATCAATGAGAGGGAAATACTGATCCAGTTGCCTCCTACACACCTCCTACTGGGGATGTGTCCGCAATCAAGTTATATGCCCTTGCCCAGAATCAAACCTGGGACCTTTCAGTCCGCAGGCCAACACTCTATCCACTGAGCCAAGCTGGTTTCGAGGGAATATTCTTAATCTGTCTAGATTGGTGCCAGTGAGAGCTTTATATCTATTGCCCATGCGCAAGTCAATGTTTATTTTTAAATAGCCAGTGTGTATCATATGAACCAGCTGGTTGGTCATATGGTCATATGGTCAATGAATAATTGCGATGTGGTTCACATTGAATGTCAACAAAAACAACCAAATTCACGATTGACAATGACAGATTGAAACATACATGTGCAATTGGCACCAGCCAGTGATAGGGTCTTTTCTGCATCTACAGAGTTTAGGAATCTGGAGAAGGGGTTATGCATAAATGAATGATGAGACCAGAGAAGAAATATGAATTTTAAGGCATTTTGGGGTGCCAGACAGAAACTTAGTTCTAGTGACTAAGCTCCTGGGCCCAGGGCATTTTATTAACAAATTTTCCCTCTAGCAAAACAGATATACATATAAAAGGTAAGGTCTGGTAAAGACAAAAGAACCATCAGTTTTGGGGAATTGCCTTCAGCTAATCCAACAGCAGGAAATAACATGCAGATTTTCAGCCCTGCTGAAAGAGTCCATTCAACCTTTAGAGGACTTCTCGAATTTATTATGACCTGCTGGACTTAGCCTCCAGCAGCCAGAGCTTTATAAGTATTGCACATGTGTGAGTCAATGTTTATTTTTAAATTGCCAGCTTGTGTCATATACCAACAGTTGGTATATGACAGATATATGGTTAGACAGATATATGGTTGGTCACTTAGCCTTTTATATATATATAGACTAGTATGAGGTGACTGTGTCATTTTGTTGCAAGTCTAGAGATTAGACCAGACAAGCCTTGGAAATATATTTTAAAAGAGATTGTACTCTAAAACTTCTCTCTAGCCTACTGAGTTTTCATTGTTGGCATTGACACAAATTAATGATATTACTTCCTTGTGGTCTACTTAACCTCTCTCAAATTGCAGCAAGCATGTATAACAATTTAATATCCATGAACATTTCAACAGGAAAAAAAAATAGAAAAGTGAGTTAGTTCAGTACTGGTATATATTTTTTATTACTTTATTGGGTTCAGTCCTATTTACATGGCTAGATTATGGTGTTAGTCATTGATAGTTTTATGAAGTCCTGTTATTAAATTATTTTATGAAAAAAACCTAAAGATTTGTGACAAAAAAGTTAAAGATATGTTCAGTGTTTTGTCAGAAGATCTGATGGCCTTGCTTTAATTTTCATCAAAGCTTCTACCAGTGTGTGTTCTTGAACCCATAAAATCATATTTATGTTTTATTTATTGGTGACCATGAATTGAGAGGTTTTATAATATTTCAACTGTAATTGAAAAGTTTAATTAGTTGCCATTCAAGCATTTTATACTCATGACCATTACATTAAAAGAGGAATCTCCAAAACAGAGGACCCTCCAAATGTTTTCCTATATATTTTTTGCTTGATGTCGACCATTTGCAGGATACCATTTACCTTATTTTACTAGTCCAATGATGAGCAATAATTGGGTTCCCCTCTTATCATTTGTGTTTGGAACCTCATTCACATCCCATTAAAATATCACTAATTTTTTTCTAAACATCACTGATGTTTACTCAAGCAGGTATATTATGAAAAGACTTATGAATGTTCCTATTCATTGCATAGTAATTTTAAAAATTGTTTTCAAAACATAAATCCAAGGAGGTTTCTTCTACATTTCTCTTTTATAAGAGAAAGTAGATATTTTCAATGATTGAAAGGCTAATAAGCATTGAAACCCAGTAAAAATAATCACAAAATTCATCCTTCTTGCATTTAACAGTTGAGGTAAATTTAGTGAAGTTATAATAACACATTTATTATATTAATAATAATAAATAATATTCTAGGAGATATATAGGCAAGTAAGTAAATCAGTAATCTAGTAGAATAAATACTATCTCTAGAGTAGGGGATTAGTAACTTATTTTAGAGATGAATTGAAATCAAATTTGAGAGCCTCTGAAAATAGAGTCTTTTCTACCCCGTCTGAAGGAAATGGAGGCAGATATAAAAATGAACTATTAGACCTAAAAGGATTTTGTGAAGGAAGACCATCTGGGTACTAGGTACTTAACCTACATTATTCATTTACTCATTGAAACTATCTGATGTAGTGTGCATTATATTTCATATTTTACCCATTGAGAACTACTGAGAATCAGAGATATTGTACACCTTGATCATGATATACATCCTGTGACCAATGTTGGATGTGAACTCCATGCTTTTTGTCCTACACTATAAAGTCTCCTCACTTCCTGTACTTAATGCTTGTATTCAGATATTTTAAGATTACTTTAGTGCAAGAAATTATAGAGCTAATTTATTAAGATATTAATTTGTCTGTGAAATCCCTGTGTTGTTTCTTCTCCTCAGCAAACTCTCACTCTCTCCATTAAGAAGCAGATAGGCTAGGCTCTTCATCTTGGAGATTTCTGGGTAGGCTCAGGCTCAGAGGGACTTTGAGGCCTCTTGAAGTTTTTTGAAACTCAGAAAGCCCAAAAGCATGAGGGTACTTGGCTAATGTTATACCAGCTCCCACCTTTAGATCTGCAAGAAGGCTCCTAGACCCTTCACTATGTTATTCGTGGGGAGCTGTCCTTGTCCTCATCGGTTGCTGGTGGGAGTGGAGTTCTTGTGATATCATCAGAAAAATAATTTTCTGAGACTGGCACAGGAGAATGAGTGACATTTATTTGTGTGGAGTTAAATCCCTGAGTTGCCAAGTCTCCATTTCCCTTCATCCTACCCAGAAAGAAGTCCCATTTTGCTTTTAGGAAAGCTAGGATTAAAGCCCTTGTCCAGAGTTTCCATTTCATGTTGGGGCAGTCAAATACAATATCAGCCTAGTCTAGTTTGTGTTCCCCACTACAGTTCCTCAGTTCATTGTGTGGCATCTGCAGGGCCACATGGCTATGGAGGGAGCTTGGGTGAGTGCAAGAGAGCCACAAGAACAAAGACCCAAGTGCTTGAAGAGCACGAGCTCCTTTGTCTAGGCATTTATGTACTCCCACATTTTTAAGGGCTTGCAGTGGCCTTACTCCTTCTAGCTAATGATTCCCAGGTTTGACTGACAGACACCTTCCCTGTGCCATCCCCACATCACTGTGCACATGTCCATCTTCCTTGTTGTTGTACCCTCCCCGCTGTGATTTTCAGGGGATGGACCAGTGGTTCTGAGGTGACTGTGAAGGTGCAGCTTCCTTGAGAAGCTGTCCAAATGACATGCCTATAATATCTGGCCTCCCTTTTGCTCCTTTCCTATTATTAATAACTAGCTAATTATAATAGTAACAACTCTACTGTCTTTAATTCAGAAAGCCATATCCTTCTCCATATCCCCAGGGACTATTTTGGAGGCTTTTAGAGAGAAGACAAAGGACAAAAATGGCAGAGTGTATGAATTAGTTCACTATTGTTTCCATATATCATAGGTTTAGCAACTTTAAACAATATAAATGTATTAGCTCAGAGTTCTGAGGTCAGAAGTCCAACAGGGGTCTCACTGGGCTAGCCTCAGTGTCAATAAGGCAATATTCCTCTCTGAAGGCTTTCTCTTCTCATTCAGGTTGTAGGCAGAATTCAGTTCCTTGTGTTGCTGGCTGAGATCCCCGTTTCCTTGCTGGTGGTTCAGGCGTCTAGATGCTGCACACACTTTTTGGCTTGTGGTTCCTTTCCTTCATCTTCACAGTTTCAATAATGGGTTGTGTCTGTCTCATGTTTTAAATCTCTCTTGCCTCTTCTCCCATCATATATCTCTGGCCAATGTTGTTTCTTTCTCCTTTACTTACTTAAAAGGCCTCTTTTTAAAGGTCCATGTAATTACCTTTGGCCCATCCGGACAACAGAGTTAATTTCCCTATTTTAAGATCTGAAACCTTAGCTCCATCTGCAAAGACTCTTTTACCATACTATATAATAAAGAGGTAATATGCAAATTGATGAATTGATGGTCACTTTAACACACAAGATGGCCACCACAAGATGGCCAGCAGGGGAGGGCAGTTGTGGGCAATCAAACCAGCAGGGGAAGGCAGTTAGGGATGACCAGACCTCCAGTAGAGGGCAGCTGGGGGGACATTTGGGGGGGATCAGGCCAACAGGGGAGGGCAGTTAGGGGCAATTGGGCTGGCAGGGAAGGGTAGTTGTGAGTGACCAGGCCTGCAGGGGAGAGCAGTTGGGGGGACCAGACCTGCAAGGGAGGGCAGTTGGAGGCTATAAGGTCTATAGGGGAAGGCAGTTAGGGGCAATCGGGCCAGCAGGAGAGCAGTTAGGCATCAATCAGGCTGGCAGGGGAGTGTTTAGGGGGTGATCAGGCTGGCAGGCAGAAGTGGTTATGGGCAATCAGGCAGGCAGGCATGTGGGCAATTGGGAGCCAGCAGTCCTGGATTATGAGAGGGACCCCAAAATGGAGAGGGTGTAGGCTGGGCTGAGGCCACTTCTGCCCCCAGTTCACAAATTTTGTGCACCGGGCCTCTAGTTTAATATATTTAAATGTTGCACAGATGAAGGTTTGGACATCTTTGGGGACCATTATTCTGTCCACCATAGGGTATTTTACCTTAAAACAGTTTAAATTATTGTATAAGACTATGGTTATTATGTTTTATTGAGCTGACTTTTTTTTGAGCAGGATGGTTATAAGGATAATTAATAATCTCTTAGAACGATGGCGTCATGAAGCCCATTTTCTCTGTGTATTTACATGCATATCTGAATCATGATTACATTATTTAGAACAGAGAAATTATTTTTAAACAGATTTATTTTGCAGAACATGGACCTCTAATTCCATGCTCTGTTTGCCACTGCAGAAAACACAATTATAATTGGAAAAAGCCTATTGATTTTAAAAATAAATATATAATAGAAATGATTATTTTTCACAGGACCATAAATATAGGGGTTATTATACTGTAAATATTATTGCTATGAGATCAACCCATGTGCCTCCAGCCAATGTTTTGAGACATGATACTGATTCAAGACATAGCAGATGCTGAGGAGACATATTCTACTTTGATGGTTATAATTTCAGGTCTTCCAAAGCTGGGTGAGATTCTAGTGTTCGGACTGCTGATCAGTTTCCAGAAGAGTCTCAGGTACCATATTCTAACATTTCACATTAACTATCAATATTCTGATTTAGACACCTATTTGAACATCTTAAATAACATACTGTCCATGAGAAAGGGATCCGCTCCCCAAATCATTTAGATTAAATCCATGATTATTCACCTGTATTATGGAGACCTAATTGTAATATCCCCTTTCTAATTCTAAGCAATGATGTTGGACTAAAGGAAACACATTCCTTAGTGGTGTGATTGAGATAATTTCGGTGGCAAGTACCCAACAGGCTCAGGATCCTGGACCTGGTTTGAGCATCCACCCAGTACCAGGACTTAGTGAGGAGGTGGGACTAGTAAAGGCCTGGGAGCCACAGTGGCTGGAGATTGTTGGATTTGGCTGCCGTGGATTTGCCCTGTCACACTTCTTCCTTTGGCTCTTCAACCTTGGCATTCCATTTTCCTCATTGTCATCTCACTCTCTAGGAAACTGGTCAGAGTTTGTAAGTATTATTGAACGCTTTTATATATCAGAACCATATTTTGAATATCTGTGCTAGGAGAATAGATTGAATTCAGTTGGCGGGGGGGAGAGTAGGGGAGGAGGAAAGATTTGAGGGGATAGAGTTAAGGGATATATAGCATACAATAATCAAAACTTACAGCTCTCATTGCAAGTATCTTGGGCACAATGGATCTGAAGCCATGAAACTGAGCGCATAAACTAACTGTGTTACATAAACAAGGGGCGTGACTTGGGGAGTGTGAGTAAAGATGAGACAAGGATGGAGTGGTGGTATCCAAGAATCAGAAGAAATCTTTCCAGCTCCATCTAGCTTCTCCAAGTCAGAGGTTTTCTTCACTCTGACAGTACAACTCTCACAATGGGAAACACTGCCTTCATTCACAATTTTAAGAATGCAGGAAGTCATTATTCAAATTTTCCTATATAGGGTCAAGAACGCAGAGGTTGACTTCAAACTATAAAGCATTTTAAACTCCTTTTGTAGGCTTAAAGTGCTCTATATCTACACGTGTGATGCCATATATGCTTGACTACACAGATACAATTTGTATATAATCCCATTCCCAAAAGGCATGGAAGAGGCGAAGGCATCTTATATTCAATTGCCACCAAACAGCACAAAAATGAATGTTTAAGCCCAGACACAAGCACGTCCCCCGAACTTTTCAAAGCATGGCTTGCAGGCTCAGCCCCCTGACTCCCATTCCCTGTAATGGAAGTCAGCTGGCAAAACCCTAATGCAAACTCCTTGGAAATCTAGAAGACGGCATAATGATGCTCTTTGTTTTTGCTATGGAAACATTTATATGGGACACAGGTTCAACTGTCCATGAAATGATGCACTAATCTCCAGAGTTCACAATGTAATTTGGAGTATATTTTCCTTCTCCATGTGCATGCAATTGTGAAGGTAATTGCCACCCTGAAGGTAAAGAATGCCAAGTGTCCCCCACATAACACAGGACTACATTCTGAATGGTCTCAGAGCCAGATATTCCCTTCGTGCACCCAAAGAAAAAGTCCAGGGAAGTAGGTTGTACCTTCACTTTTTGCCATGTGTTCCTTTCTGGAGAATACCTGATCTTCCCTTGATAAGGTTTGCTGGTTTTCATAAACTAGTTTGTTGTGAATAATCCATTCAATTTTTGGCCTGAAGAGTATCATTGATTTAAACTGGTAAACCAAGATATATATATTTTATTTGAATGGCATAGATGTTTAAAATCTGAAAATTAAATCATAATAAGAATAAAAAGTTTGGACTTTTCATACACTAGGTATTTAGCAAATGCAATGTCAGACCCAGAACTATTCTTATGTTAGACAGAGACTCTAAGTCAGAGAGCACTCTGTTACATGCAGGAAGTAAAATAACTATCTTAATTTGTGTCAACTACCTTAGAAATTACAAGTATTTAATTTTGGATAATTTAGTGAGTAAAAAAAGGGGCTACCTACATTTTCAATGACTCTAAGATGATTGCATTATTTAACTGTAAAAAGACCATAACACAATGAATATTTTAAATCTTTGAATGTAACTCATTAACTTATATGAAATTCACTGCAACTTAATGGGTCTACACAACCTAGCACTTAAGGAACACAGTGTTATATTTATTTCTTGTTTTAAAGTATCACTCTTTCTCTTCTGAATGTAACTAAGCTCTCCTTAAAAAATATAAAAGAAGTACAATACGTACTTCTCTTCCTTCATAGCATCGAGCACAGAGGAGAGTTAATTTTAGGAGCTTAGAAATGCCTTCGCAGGGATTGATTGATTGCCAGCATTCTGCTTTGTGACTCCTTTTAATATTTCAGATGCTGAAAGGTCATTATCATAATAATCATAAACATCATTTATCTGTTCGTGACACTGTCCTGGGTGCTACATATAATTTAGCAGCGAGTTCTAAAAGTTTAAGAATAACTGAATGGATGTTGACGGCCACTGTAATCAGGAAAGATGGTACATGTGCTGGATGCTTCCTCTAAACATTTAAAAATTAAATTTACTGAATCCATAGATAACTTGATTCTTTCCAAAAATAATTGGAGGCATCGTAAAACAAAAATATGAGGAGGTTACAGTATAAAACTGAGATCTGGACTAATGTAAGAAATGGGTAGAATGAGAAGAGAAAGTATGACTGTGAATTTTTCTGCAGTCATGGCAAGGAGAGAAATATCCAGGTCAGGGGTTTTCAACCTCATTTTGACACTTGAACTGCATAATTCTTTGTGGTTGGGAGCTGCCCTGGCCATTGGATGGTTAGCAGCATCCCTGGTCTTTAACCACTAGATGCCAGTAGTACCTCCCTCCCTGTCCTCCCGTTGTGACAAACAAAAATGGCTTCAGATGCTGCCCCCATTTAAGCATCACTGCTCTAGGTGACTTAACTCTTATTGTAAGGTTGGAGAAAGCACAACCCAGTTTTATGGGAGTCAGGATATAAGAGAAAGAGGCAATTATTAATTGACACTAATTTCTAAGACAAATTTCAATAGAATAAGTGATTTAATCTAGTGTCCTCAATGACACTAGCTAATATTTATTGAGACCTTACTATGAGCCAGCTACTAAAACAGACACCTCAGTTATTCCTATGGGATAGGTAGCTCTGTGATCCCCACTGCATAGGCAAACCATAGGAGTAAGCAGTTTACCCAAGTCCATACAGTAAGTGGCAGAGTTAGGATTCAAATTCAAGCAATCTGAGTTTAGAGCCACCACTCTAAATGATCAATAACAGTCTTATGGAAAGGGGGAGCAATATCACATTGCTGATTTTCTTCTTCTTCTTCTGCAAAAGTAGAGAACATGAAATTAAAGCATAAACTAGGAAGGCAATTAACAACCTCTCCAGAGGCTATCTGAAGCATCCACAGTCTGCAGGAGTGGCTGAGTGACAGCTGTCCATACTGTATATTGGTCATAATTGCTGACCATGCTGAGTCAGAGTAACAGCCAGGGAGCTGCCCTAACCTTCCTGTGATGCCTTTCTCTCCTCTAACTGTCAAAACCTATAAGTAATGGGACTTCTTGTTTGAAATTTTCTGGCACTTAACTTTTTTATTTTTTTATTTTTATTTTTTTTAGATTTCAATATGTTATATCACACTGTGGAATGAGAAGAAACCTAAACCTAGAAAAGAGCTTGGAGTTATACCAACCCAGGTTAAATTATAGTACTGAAACCTACAGCTGTGTAACTCAAACAACTATGTGACCTCTTTTGGTCCTTATATGAAAATGGGTATATGAGTATTACTATTATATATATATATATATATATATATATATATATATAATCTTATAGGAATGTTATAAGAAATACACACCTAGGTAATTATAAATATTTATTAAAATGCTAAGTTGTGAAAATGCTTAAAACAACACTATCATTCTTTTTAAAAAATGTTCTTTGCTATATTTACTATGGGCAACTTGTGAAACTTAACATAATGAGAAGGGAACGAATGGTAATACTGGAGAATCCCATTTTATTTCAGGAAAACATATATTGCCCAATACTGTACTTCCTCAGGTGGAAGAAGTCTTTGGGTTTGTGAGCTTATTAAATAGCATCCCTGGTAGCAAATTTTCTTTGTTCCTACTTTATCAGCTCATGAGCTCCCACACCTCACCCAAGGCTGATAAGATGCACTTTCACTCTCTTCATTCTTAATTATTAGGCTCTTCAACAGAATCAAACTATGACTCAAAGATTAATGCTGACTTGCTGAATACCGAATAAATGTCTAACTTTTGACTGATTGGTAATTAGTTTCATTCCTTAGCCATTAATTTTTTTTTGTAACTTAGTAGATTATAAAATACTTCCAAAGGATCTTATTAGGCACTCAGTTTTAAACTGAGACTAGCATGAACCTATATATTTTGGGACATATTTAAAAATACATGTTTCTAATTTCACAAAGGTCAGGCATTTAAACCAACTCAGCATGTATTTTTGAGTATTTGTGTAGTCAACGTAGGAAATGTAAGACATATATAAAATTCAATTTAGCTATTCAACAACCTTATAGTCGCTAGTGTTGACAAGATGCATGTGACAGCCTTAAAGCATGCAATAAGAATTCAGAAAAGGAGGAGCAAAAATAAGCTGGACCTGGCTGGTATGGCTCCATTGGTTGGAGTGTTGTCCTCCACACTTTAAGGTCACAGGTTCTATTCCTAGTCAGGGCACATACCCAGGTTTTGGGCTAGGTCCTGGTTGAAGCACATATGAGATGCAATCAATCCATATTTCTCTCTCACATCAATGCCCCCCTTCCTCTCTCTAAAATCAATAAACATATCCTCAGATGAGCATTAAAAAATTATCTGGAGACATTGTGAGAAGTAGAGTTGGTAATACATAACTCTTTTTAAAAAATGGAAGCAGTACAGACACATAATTATATAATATTTATATTCTATACAACATTTTCAAATTTGTATGTATTATTATTGTTCTTTGTTTTATATATACAAAAATAACTTGTAAATTTTATTCATGAATGTACTTCCATACCAGTGCAAATAGATGTTTTATTGTTTTAAAATGTGAATAATATCACATAATATAGATGTGTCATAATTTAAATATTGCCCATTGATGCCCATTTAAGTGAGTTTTTCAAATTTCCATTTCTGTGGAGAATGCTGCAAAGAACATTCTTGCTTTCCTATTTTGCAGGATACAATTCTAAAGTGGTATCCCTGGGTCAAATGCATGCATCTTCCAAAAGCACTAATGGGCCATGGCTGGGTGGCTCAGTTGGTTGGAGTGTTGTCCTGGGCACCGAAATGTTTCAGATTTGGTTCCC
>OZ004704.1:154251767-154421114 GCA_963924515.1 Vespertilio murinus
TTCTCTGCCTCCTGCTGTTAGTGGGGCCTCGGCAGGTCACCTCCGGAGTTTCCTGTAATATGTTGGAGCGAATAAATGAGATTAATAAAATAAAAACACACTGAGACTGTGGGGTGTGATGCAATTGTAACGATTTTGAATCTATGTATTAACGCTGTGTTGCTTTATTTATACCCGTCCTCCTCCTAAAAGCCAGTTGAGGCGAATGGTGGAATGCGGAGTGGCGGAACGAGGGGCACCCGGAGAGTCCAGGGAACCCCTCTCCTCCTCCCACCCCCAGTATCTCCTTCAGTACCATCACACTCTGTCAGGGTTATGGGCTTTCCCCCTTTGTGAGGATTCACATAAAAGACCTGGCACGAGCATCTCTCACATTCTTTCCATCACCATTATTACACACACATTGAGATTGTGACGAGTGAACAAAATCTGAAACTCATAACGTGAGCAGTCAGCATTCCTAGAAAAGCACCAGTGTAGTCTGTGCCTGAGCCACTTTTTAAACTTAACGTTCTTTTTGAAATCAAACCAAATCTAAAACTTTTCTTTTAGAAGTTGGGGGCCATCTTTTCTTAAAAAAAAAAAAAACACCCTGTTACCTAAGACAGCTTCTGTGCCCGGAAACCCCAGGTGGAGGTGAGAAATCCCCTCCCACGGACCAGAGTGGCAGAGGCCTCGGCTCAGGCGGCCGGTGGCCTGGGACTGTCCTTTCTGGGCCTGTGGAGCCAGACAGGAACCCAGTCAACACATTTGACATCATTATTCTACCTTAAGGATGATCTTTCTGGCCTCCATATTCCAGCCACCTGCAACCACCACACACAGGTGCCAGGGCACTCTATGTGGGTCTCATGATGCTGTCTGGCAACTCTGGTCAGGAAAGCCGTGGTGGGGAGTCCTGCCGCTCCCATCATTTGACCTGGGTGTAGCTGCTTTGTTGTTTTTAGTGCAATTTCCTGGTATTTGGTTGGGCTGAAGCAGTCTTCCCAGCTCACACTGTGTTCAAATCCCCACACCTCCTCCAGCCAAGTTCTCTTTTTCCCTCTGCCTGGACCAGGCCTGGGCTCGGGACCAGCACCGAAGTCAGCTGCGCTGGGCTGCTCACACAAATCGATGTGGACAGTCCTGAGGCCCAGGGTCCTGGGAAAGGGAGAGAGGTCTCGGAGATGACTAATGAAAAAGGGCGGAATCATGACAGACTTGCCTTCCTCCCGCCAAGAAGCACCTAATCCTGAGTGGAACTGAGGGGATGGGCTCCTGAGGAAAACATATGCCAGATGTCAGTGGTTTATATCTGATCTCTCTGTTCATGAACTTGAGAGCAGTCAGTGGTCAGAGCGCCATATGGTGTGGGGGGAGATGCAGGCTTCCCAGGGCAGGGGCTGGGCGAAGAGACCCCAGATCTATATGAATTGGATTCAAATTCTTGCTCTGACACGTACTGACCATGTGAATTAGAAGAAGTCTATTCCTCTTGGCTTCTTCATCTGTAAATGAGCATCTGACAGATCAGAGGCTCCCAACTGCATGCCTATGGACCAACCAGGAGCCCCTGGAATGGGCATCCGAACTCCTATTGATTAGCATTTTATGTAAATAAACACAGTCCAAATGTGTAAGTGAACTCAATCTATAATATCTGGGAACTTTTTCCATCTCATTCTAAAAACACATTCCTACTTTTTCCGAATCTGGGTGGGGCCTTCTCCACCCACAAACTTTCCTCCTCCACTGTTCAGCCAGCTTAAGCTTCTCTCATCCAACATCCAGGCTCAGAGGGGCACTGCAGGACGTCGTCATTGGAAGAAACATAAGCTCAGCATTAAGTTACTGGAGGGACGGTGGTGAATTCCAACAAAATTACATAGTATGAGAATCTGGCTCATGTCATCACAAATATAGGACTCTCACTGAGATAAGCTGTGACTGTGGAATTCCTATTTAAGAAACAGAATGATCCCTCTCAGAAAATTTAGCCATTCCTTCCTCGGAGAAAGCCTACACTAAATAACCACCCATGAGAAGGTAATATAAATAAGATAGTAACAGCATCAACCTAACCCAGTCCAGGGCTCTTCTAAACCCAAGCCAGTTAGCACTTGCTTTAGACAAGCAACATTTTTCAAGAAAAAAGTGAGTCACGCTAATGTAACAGGATAGAAGGCAACACAGCTGGCCACCAGGATCGTGTAGTGACACTAGATAGGTGGTTGGGGCGTCAGGGGGTGTGCAGAGAGAAACAGCTCCGAGGCCCACCAAGCAGACAATCCCCACCGGAGTTGAGAGGGAAGGGGACACTTCCCCGAGACTCACCCTCTAGGCTTCTTCCGTGACTCACTGGTAATGAGCTGAGGAAGCTGTGAGACAGATATTGACGTCCTGCCTTTGTCAGAATTCTTGCTTTTGGCGAAGAACCCAAATGCTAAGCAATCACAGAACCAGTCTGCACTCGACTAAAGTGGCTCATGCCCCTCAGGAAGAACACATTTGGGAAGCCCTGATTCATTAACTTGTTCCACAACAATTTCTTTTATATATATAATATATATAATATATTATATATTTTATATATATATATATATATATATATATATATATATATATATAATTGATATTTTACAGAGAGGAAGGGAGAGAGATAGCTAGAAATGTCGATGAGAGAGAAGCATCCCCACCAGGGATGTACCGGCAACCAATGTACATGCCCTTGACCGGAATCGAACACAGGACCTTTCAGTCCACAGACTGACGCTCTACCACTGAGCCAAACCGGTTTCGGCCACAATTTCTTGATTGCCTTCTACCTGCCAGTTCTGACCAGGCAGGGGGCTTACAGAGACACGCTAACCTTGCTCTTGTTCTCAGGAACTCAGCGTCCAGGGATCAGAAGAGATGACAGACTACTCAGTGGTCCTGGAATAAATGTAGACCATTTACATCAGAAGTTGAAAAGGTTTTTTGAAATTGATTTTTTTAATTTCTTGAATTTACCAAGGTGACATTGGTTAATAAAATAATATAGGTTTCAGGTTATTTTCTAAAATCCTATATAGTAAAAGCCTAATATGCAAATTGTCCCCTCAACTGGAAGTTTGATCACCTATGGCCCCTCTCCCCACCTGCCCCACCCTCAATTAGCTTCCCCACCACCACTAGTTGTTTTCTCAACCAGGAGTTTGACCACCCATGGCCCCTGCCTTTGGCCAGCCCCATCCTCATCAGACCCCAACCCCGACTTGGGGTGGGGCTGACCCGCCAACCCCCTATATCCCCCTCACCGCCTCCCCCTCAGCACTGGGCCTCTAGTCCTATCTAATAAAAAGGGAATATGCTAATTGACCCTCACATCATGGCAAAGATGGCAGAGCCCACAGCTAATAAGGAGGGAATATGCTAATTGACTGCCACTCCCTCAAAGATGGTGGCGCCCATCCCCTCAGCTCTACCAGGATGGCAGGTGCATGGCAAGGCCAGGCTCACCCCCAGGTGGGCCCAGTTGCTTCATGTGCCTGCCTCTGGAGTCCCCCATTCCCCTCAGCCCCCCAGCCACCAAGGGCCAGCCCAGGGCACAGGCAAGATGGTGGCTGCCCAGCCGCCCAGGACTACCTGATGCTCAGGTAACCAGGGCTGGCCGAGGCATGCCCTGCCGGCAATGGCGGCAGCAGAGGTGTGATGGGGCGTCCCCTGATCGCCTGGTCACCTGCTGCCCCTGATGGCTCCTAGACTGTGAGAGGTGGCAGGCTGGGCTGAGGGACCCCCCCCCCCAACTCCAGTGCATGAATTTTCATGCACTGGGCCTCTAATAAATAAAAGGCTTTCTCTCCCTGTCACCAACCCCTGTCATCAGCTGGCAAAAATAATGAAAAGCAAGCTGATTTTGCTTTCTTTTTTAATTGCCAAATGAAACACAAGTAGGGAAGAAAATTTACCCCCAAAATAGTATTCAGAAATCCTGCATTCAAGAAACAAAAGAGTTTATGATGAAGTAGGCCAAAGCTCCCTTAAAAGTTGATAGTCCTAAAGAACAAAATGTGCTCCCTTATATTCTACCCTAGAAAAATGGACCTAGAAGCTCAGAGGATGTGAGCAAAGAACTGCAGGTAATAAATAGCTAATATTTCCCAGGGACTTGTGTGCCTGTGCATGGTAGGTGGGAGCATAGGCCTCTTCCCATGCCCCAACTCCCCACCCCTCCTTGTGGGAAATATAGGGAAGGCCACCAATAAGTGGACTGTGAGACCTTGAGAGCCTGGCCAGCTCCTTAGTCAAGAAATGCGGCAAAACAATAACACCAGCCACCCCATCCACAGGCAGTGGTTCAACTTCATCAGTAGCTGCCAGTATGGCGGCCACCACCAGTGCCCAGGTAGGGCCTAATAAACTCACAACTCACGTCTTTCCCAGTCCTCTGAGGTGTTTGGAATCCAAGAACATTACGCTGAGGTTTTCTGGGACCTCAGCACTTTGCATAACAGCCTGGTTCTGTTCTACGCAGTTATATATATTCACTCATTTAACCCTCACAGCCACCCTATTAAGTGGGTAGTATTAGGGGCCTTGTTTTCACAGTAGAGGAAACAAGCACAGAAAGGTCAGGTGACATACCCAAGGTCACACAGCCAGTCAAAGGCAGAGCCTTGCATTGAACTGAGCCTGTGCAGTGGGCCCTGGTTGCCTGGCTTTCCATTAGGCTGCAAATGGGGGGTGTCTGTGCTTTTTGGTAGCAAAACCTAGTGACACAGCAGAAGCTTTGGACCAGACAATGGAGCTTGAACTCCGATTCTGCCGTTCATTGGTGTGGGATCTTTGGTAAGTTATTTAACTTCTCAAGTCACAGGGTCCTCATTTGTCAAAAGGCACTAGCAAACTCTTAATACTGTTTTGAGCATATGAGGATTAAATGAGATTTTAAAAAAATAATACCCTGTAGAATCCCACACTTAAGAGAGAGCAGTTCCACCTGTGGTGTAGGTTTCAGACCCACGAGTTTCAATAGTTTGCCCACGTAGTTACATGCTGTCAAGTCACACATGGAAGCAGTGTAGATTGACACATGAGCGGGTCTGATTCATCCATTCTCTGTGGTGAAAACAAAGCAGTTTAATAATTTTCCAGAGCTTCTGCTAAATTCGTAACAACTTACTCTGAAAACCTAGAAAATGTGGTCATTAATTTTAACCAAGGAAACTAGCAACCACTGTCACTACAATTGTAGAGCGATTCAAAGAGCTGTGGGTTGTGTAAGATGACTGAACGCTCTCATTCAGAAGTCCCATCCTAGTTCAAACAATGTCTAACCACCATGGAGGTGAGTAAGGGGTCACACTGGACATACACATACAGCACATACAGCAGAAAATGTTATTATCTAGCATTTTCCCAGGACTTTAAAACTGGGAACAACTATATAGAAGTCCTAAAGACTCACCTAATCTAATACTCACCTAATGCTTGAAACAATTAGATGAGATGAGAGCTGAGGATCCATTCACTTCACTATCCCATGATTCTTTAATAAAGCACACCCTTTACGTCCTCATTTCCAATGCTCAGTCTTCCATCTGGCTTGATGTCCAATTGATATGAAATCAATGCTTTCTGAGACTTTCCAAACAGACTAAGGGTCCTTAACTTGTATTCTACACAATCCAGAGTATTGAGACTCTGAGATAATACCCAAAATCAGTGTGAGCCTTCTCCTGGAGAGCAGACAGACTAATGTCCATTAGCCCTTCAAGGGGTCTATAGGAATCTCTTTCACGACCCACATAGAAAGAGTTCCAATTCAGGGTTCAGGTTCTGGAGAAGGGCCGCACACAAATGAAGAGACTTGAGACTTGAAGAAATTCAACTTGGTGATGGGGGGCCAGGCTGTAGTCCACTTCTAGTGGGAGAACTACTCCTGCTCTGGCCCTGCCATCCCCTTTTGTTGAGGCTTTGGGGAAAACATCTTAGGCAACATAAACAGAAATTTACAGGCAGGAAAATACAGAAACTTACACGGGACAAACAAGATGGAGGCTGCTTCAGCTCACAATATCTCAGCTAAAGGTTAGAACAATTAAGGTTGTTGACAAGCCTTCCTGGCTTCCTGTCAACATCTCTGTTTTAGTGAAACTGATTTGTTTTCCAGCAGGGGTCTGTATATAGAACCAAAAATACATATTTTAAGAACCATGTACTATAAGCACAATGTCCAGAATACACTGGTGTGGCTCCCCTCACTGAAATCAGCATACAATGCTCACATGAAAAACAAAATAATCCCTGAGAGATACACAGATATTAAATTTCACCAGCTTAGTGCAGACAAAGTTGGAGTTCCCAGCTGAGCTGGCTGCTTGAACAGACATGCGGCTTGCAGGTGCCAACAGGAGAGAGCAGTGCTCTCCCAGATATTTTCGATTTGTGTTTCTAGCATGAGCATCAATAGCTCGCTCTGTATGACTGCTCTTCCCCTCCCTTTAAAGCACATCACTTCATGCCAACTATGGAGATATTAAATGCCAGAAGTTCAGTAATAAAAGTTAGAAGCCATTTGGTGTCAGACACACCTGGAATAAAATCCATAACTATTACCTAGATCTTTGGACAAGCCACTTAACCTCTCTGAGCTCCACCTGACAAGTGCAGGTATTAATGCCAACCACACAGGGTGCTCTGAGGACTAACAGAATAATAATGCCCAGAACATTCTTAAAGCATTGCCAAGGTTGTAGTAGACTCAGAAAAGGCTGCAATGAAGCTGGGAAAGAAATGCTCTTATCTTATTGAAAACCGCCGAGAGCAGATTAAGACTTAAAAAGATCATTTCACAACAACTACTAGGAATTCTTGAAGTCTGAGGGGGAAAGGTTTAAACAGATACCACGGTCTCGTGGGTGATACAGACATCTGTTCATTCAGTAAGTATTTGTTGAGCACCACTGCTTGCCAGAGACATGGTGATGAATAGGCAAACGTTAATCTAATAACCGTACAATAAATGTAAGAATGAAATTGTGACGAGTGTGCGAAGGGAAGATTCCTGACCCCTGAGAATAATAATAGTGAGGTGTCGCAGAGGCATGGAGGGCGGGATCCTGGGCTTGAGATCTGAAGGGTGAATGAGTGGGTTGCAATGAGGGAGAACAGGAGGGGGGGACAAGGGGCGGAGGAGTGGGGATTCCAAACCAGTGATTTCAGTGCTGAAGAAGAGGAGAGATGGAGGAGGAGATATAAGATAATAGCAAGAGAGGAGCGGTCAAATCAGGGTGTTATCATTATTATTAATGGAAGTTTTGGATGAAGTACTGAAACAGTGGGTAAAACTTTCCAAACATGATGCGAAATCATCTAAGGAGGAGTTCTAAAACCAGTTGCATATCTTTTTTTAACCATCCACCCGTACTGAGAATAGAAGCTGGTCAGGGGTTATTGGAGGCAAGGAGAGGGATTTCGGAGAGAGCTGTTGCTATGCTGTGAGCCCTATTCCATTCCCTGAGGGGGAAGCATGAGGGCTCTGTCCTCCCCTCAAACTAGGGAGAGGAGCTTTCCCAGGGCAACTTGGAAAGTTCCATCCGTTGCTCCTAGTGTTCAGGGAACAGTGAGGACTGGGTCTTAGCAGCTGAGTGGGGAGCCAGCTGCTCTGATGAAACTGCAAATGCGGGGAGTGAGCTGTGCTCATCAGAAGATCCTAAGAAGTCCCATTTGTTTATTTTTGCTTTGTTTCCCTTGCTCAGAGGAAAAGACAAAAAGATATTACTCTGACTGGTATCACATGGTTTACCATCTATGTTTTTTTCCAGGAGTTTTATAGATTCAGGTCTTACATTTAAGTCTTTAACCCATTTTGAGTTTATTTTTATTTATGATATAAGAGAGTGGCCCAGTCCTGTTTGTAGTATTTTGGGCGTTTTTTTTGTTTTGTTTTGTTTTGTTTTGTTTTTTGTGTGTGTGTTGTGTGTTGTGTGTTTTGTTTTGTTTTTGCATATATCTGCAATTTTTCCAACACCATTTTTTAAAGAGAATGTCTTTACCCCTTTGAATATTCTTGCCTCATCGTAGATTAGTTGACCATATAAGTGACCAGCCAGTACCATGCTGTTTTTAAAAAATATATATTTTATTGATATTTTACAGAGAGGAAAGGAGAGAGATACAGAGCTAGAAACGTCAATGAGAGAGAAACATCAACCAGCTGCCTCTTGCACACCTCCTACCGGGGATGTGCCCGCAACCAATGTACATGCCCTTGACTGGAATCGAACCTGGGACCCTTCAGTCCACAGACCGACGCTCTACCACTGAGCCAAACCGGTTTCAGCACCATGCTGTTTTGATTATAGCTTTGTAGTATAGTTTAAAATTAGAGAGTAGGATATCTTCAACTTTGTTCTTCTATGCTAAGTAAAATAAGTCAAGCAGAGAAAGACAAATACCATACTATTTTACTTTTATGTGACATCTAAAACAAAACAAAAACAAAACAAAACAAAATAAAACAAAAGAACACAGACATATAAACAAGAGATCAAAGGGATGAGTACCAGAAGGGAAAGAATGGGAATATAGGTGAAAAAAAATGAAGGGAAATATAGCCAATGATATTGTGACAAGTTTGAACAATAACAGATAATTACTAGTACTAATGGGGTATAAACTAATTTTTATATAAAGATAAAAATGCTGAATCATTATTTTGCACACCTGAAACTAATGTAACTAATATAACATTGTATAGCAACTCTACTTAAATTATATATGTGTGTGTGTGTGTGTGTGTGTGTGTGTGTGTGTGTGTGTATCCTGAGAGGCAGAGCCCAAAAGCCCACACCAATCCAAAGCTTTGGTATTAAACCATCTGGCTCCAGGAGGCATATGAAGGCACCATTAACCCCAACTGAGTAAAGGAGCCTTACTAGCCAATCTAGTCTCAGGTGACCACCCCATTCTCCCAATCCTCTCGGCCCTTCCCACGAGAATCAGAAAAATACAGAAAATATAGAGTTTAATCAATACCATTGAAAGCCATCTTGTATAGTCCCTGATGTCTGAAAATTCACAAGGTTAAAACTGCAGCAAAGCAGACAGTCACCCATGGCAATGAGATATGACCGTGATGGTACCGATAGAGATATTTTAAGTTTGATGTTTTATTTATTTGTTTTTGGTATTGCTGTTGTGGTTTGTTTGTTGTTGGTGGTGGTTTTTTGTTTGTTTGTTTTGTTGTTGTTGGTTTTGTTTTGTTTGTTTGTTTGTGTGTGTGTGTTTTTTGTGTGTGTGTTTTTGTGTTTTGTTTTGTGTGTGTGTGTGTGTGTGTGTGTGTGTGTGTGTGTGTTTTGATTATTTGTAGAACAGCTGTCAGGGGAGGGATCTTATTTGTTAACACAGTTCATTTCTACACAGCAACAGAGTGAAAGAGAACTACAGTGATAGGAGATAGGGAATGCAGCACTGAAGGGAAGACCCAAAAGTTCATTTGCTTTTGTAAAAAAATTCTTATTTGAAGTTACTTGTTACTAATGCCCTGGAAAAATATATATACATCTTAAGAAAGCTAATAGACGGCCTCTTTGGTGTTATTATTATGATATAGCATTAATGTAGTATTTGCCATGTGCCAAGCTTTGTTAAATTTTGGAATATGGATCCTAAAAGAATTTTTTTTGTTAGGGAAAGAAAGATGACCTTTCTACCTTCTGCCTTCTTACTCAGCACCATTTTTGTTTTATGACATGCGGTGACATTTTGGTGCTCTGGGAGGTCCTGGCTTCAAAGACAAACTCTCCTGGTTACTCTTCAAAGCAGGCCATTGTCACCTGGGACTGGGCCTGAGGAACAAGAGCTCCCTGCTTCCTGACCCACCTTTACAGCCAGGACTGGAAGGTTGCTGGTTAGCAGCTGCTCTGTGTTCTGGTGCAGACTGAATATACACTTTTACATACACATGTTCCCAGAGGCCAAATTTGGTGCCAGGTTTTATATGCAGGTCACTATCATGTGTATTACATCCCTGATTCAAAGAAGGTTTTCTTTAAAGTTGTTATTTTTTTAAAGTATTTTTAAATATTGTTTTGTATCAGAGCCAGGATTCAAACCCAGATCTGTCTGATTCTATGGTCAATGTTCTTAAAACATGAGACCAATCAGCTTTTACAGTCATAGTCCCAAACAATTTTCCAATTTGCTTAATAATTTGTGAGCAAACATTTTCTCCCAACTACCCTTCATTATCAACCCCTCTCCCTCTCCCCCCCGCCCCCCCCCCACACACACACATAGAAATGCCACTCCACCAACCGTCCTCTGACTCCCCAGCCAGGCAGATAATTCAATGCCTCATCATGATGCTCAGAGCCCAGACTTGCTTCTTTCCGCCTTCTGTTTCCTGTCTCTTTTATGGATGCTTCTCCCTTTATCTAGTCCTTAAGTGTGTTGGGTTCCTGGAATTTTATCCTTGACACTCCCTACATGTGTTCCTATCTTCTCATGGCTCCCACTCACACATCTTTGCTGACACCTCCCAGATCTGTGTCTCCAGGCAAGATCTCTCTCCCAAACTTTGAGTTCTGCATCTTCAATGGCTTTATCTCCAGTGGTTGTCTCAGTTTATTCACTGGATTGTGAGTTCCTCAAAGATGAGCGCCATGCCTTATTTGCCATCAAGACTTATTCTGCAGGAAGCAATTCATCTATTCTCCAATAGACTGCATGCATAAAGAAATGGATTCAATTCATGTCTGTTGGATGAATAATGAATTAAGGTGAGAAGAAAAGAAAGACCTTCAAAAGGAGTAGCCATTGACAAGGTAGGCTTTGTCTTCTAGCCCAGAATAGAATGTGCAGGAGAATAGCCCAAGGAACACTGTATTCCATCAGACTAAACAGATGTGCTAGACATTGGCATGGTCAAACACGTTTGACAAACACTAGATTTTTAAAACTTAAGCAGAATTTTTGATCCTCTAGTTCATGTACAGTTCAAATGTCAAAAAGAATATACTTTTCAGCAATTGTTAAGTGTATTTGAGTACATTTCTACTTGGGTTTATTTGCTTAATGCACACCAGTTTTCCTGCAGATTGAGGTTCTGTGGATAATCAAGTGGGGGAAATGATGTTCTAGAAAAATCAAACTTTTGACTGATCACTACTTATAAGAAAATAACTTACAAAACAACTTCAAACCTAACCCAGTGGTAGTATTCAGGAACTTTTGACCTCTTCTAAGAACAACTCAGTAGGTCTGTGTAGACCTCTTGGACACACAATTGAGTTTGGGCTTGGTTTGGTGTGGACCACACCCTGGTGGGTGGGGAGAAGACGTGGCTATGCTGTGGGGTTACATGGGTCCTCTATCAATCGGCACCACTGTTAGCCCATTTGCTATGTTGAATACCGATTGTTTTCCTGCCTCCCCATGCAGAATGACATTGCGGTCATGAAGCCCACACACACTGGCTCTCAACTGCAACTTCTCTCTGGGGCCTTGGGGTGGGGCTGCAGGAAACGCTCAGTGACATCACCTCCCCCTAAGCCAAGAAGCCTCCTCGAGGTCAGGCCCGGAGCAGCCATCTTGAGACAGAAAGCACGCAAATAATCTACTTCTTTCCTTCCTGGGGAGTGAGCTCACAACTCAGGGGAACCCAGCTCTTTGTGTAGGCCAGGTGAGGTCAAAAGTATTTTCCTGGCACGCTGACGCTGCAGGTGCTTCATTCGTGGGACACCACCCAGTCTGTACCAGATGGCGGCGTGGAAGATGGACATCCACCACTACACTTTCCCTTGCTTGAAGTTATAAGGCCTTTGGGGGCAGACTCGCCCATTTTCTTGGACTGAGTTGTATGGATGTTAGGCCAATCACAATGGGATAGTTACTGGAGTAGGGTGGGGATGGAGAAGAGCTTCTCTAGAGAGTTCTCTACAAATAAAACTTCTTGGCAACCACTTCTCACTTCTATCATCAACTGTTATTCTCTGGATCATGGAAAATCCTGCATTGTTGGTCTTATATGGAGACACAGTGGAAGAGTTAAAGGAAAGTCGATTGGATCACTAAAAGGTAAGCAGAGTTATGTGCGTAGGGGAAAGAAGCCCCGTTGTGATTTGGACGACCTGACAGCTAACCTGGGCTCCCCAATTCTCTATCTTGCTTTTTCCAAAGCCAAGAGGCAAAGAAAGTTCAAAATTAGCCTATATTTTAGTTCCATTTAAAAATGAGCTTTTCTCTTCTTGGTCAGCTGCTGATTCTGTTAGCTTGACTATACCTGCTTT
The DNA here is from genome assembly GCA_963924515.1 of Vespertilio murinus. NCBI lineage: Eukaryota > Metazoa > Chordata > Mammalia > Chiroptera > Vespertilionidae > Vespertilio > Vespertilio murinus. The sequence continues at coordinate 154,264,022 of OZ004704.1, forward strand.
CTCGTCACTGATAGGAAATGGGCATGATTAGAACCAATGTGTCTCTTTGAACCCTTCTAAAGAAACGATTCTAGTTTAATGCCCATATTTTAATTCGCTGTAGTTTCCTCATTTGAATATTTTTAGGCTACACCTTTTCTAAGTCAAGAGTCTCCCTTTCACTTTTCACAACCCAAGCAGAACAAAACAGCTCCATTCCCAGGAATTCATTCAGCTTCTAAATGAAAGGAAACTTGAGCAGCCATTGTTGCAATGGAGTATAGCATATGCTTTGGAGTCCGAGGGCCAGGTCTGCAATGACTTGCTGATGACCTTCGGAAATACTCGCTCTACACTTACTGGTGACTTTGAGAAAGAAACCTAACCTCTCTGAGACTCAGCCTCCCCATGTTCAGAGAAGTGATCACAATAACAACGTTGTTATGAAGGTCAAGCTGTATCATCTCTTTGAGAGAAGAATCTTTATCCAACAATGTTTAGCCTGCAGTAAGCACTGAGTAAATATTTATAAATTCATGCAAAATGCTTTGCAGCATTTCACACATGGGAGGCTGCAGTAAGTGGATAGTATTATCGTCCTTATCATTACTTTCTGCCTCTCCTCATAAGGAGGAGCTTATTTTGGCTGAAGTATCAGTCAGGGTTCTGGCAGGAAACAGATGGTGCATTCCAGCTGAGGAGAGAGGCATGAAGGAACATTGGGAGCAGTGGGGGCAGGGGTAAGGGAATGGTTAAACACTTCTGAACCAACAACAGAAAGATGTCACCTCTCCTAGACCTTAGGGTCAAGGAGGGGAGCTGCTACCAGAACCCTGAAAGAGAGCCCCAGCTGAGAAGGCAGCTCCAGAGGAGCTAAAGCTTTCAGGGGAAGAGTGGAATTCGCAGGAAGAAGGGAGGATGGAAACCCCACCACTCTCTCCTCCCACCTTCTGGTCTCCTGCTGATGTGTCCCAACGGCCAAGCCCACTGCTTGCTGATGAGGTCCATGTAGGTCAGTGTCCACAGAGCCAAGTGGAAAAGGATGGGTCTGTATATGATGGTGTTCAATGGAGAAAACCCAGGACAGCCATGAACTCCAAAGAGTTTATGCTCAGAGGCATCTTTTCTAATCTACATTGTGGGATCTTGTCTATTGAAGTACAAATGGGCTATTGTAGTATAACTGCCTGGGTAATTTTTAATAAAAATAACTTCATTACTATCTGTAATCTTTCAAGTCTACCCAACTTAGCCTATTGTGCTGCAAATTATATTTGGAACAAGACAAACATTTGGGAATTGAGGAACTAAATTAGCTCACTTTTGAAGCGCTGGTATGTCTGTGGCAGGGATAAGCCATGTGAGCCTGGCAGCAAGTTTCCAGCAAGCCCAGTTAGGCAGGTGGGCATCTTCTAGCTGGCACCCAGCCCCACTGCCCAACAGCTGCCGGGAGGCCCAAGGCCTTCCCTGGACGTGAAACACAGTGCTAATATCTGAATACACAGCTTCATCTGTTAAGTATAGACAAAGATGGATACAGTAAGATGGTTCCATGAAAGACACCCACAGTGAGACTTGGTGGTTCTTCACGGGCCCTGCTTTAAGCTGTTGCCTAGACCCAAGAAAATAGCAGTGTTCAGAAATGAATGGTGGCAATGATAACCAAGAATTATGCCGCATTGGTTTTGTTCTAGAGACTATACTAAGTGCTTCGCATAAGTTATCTCAATCCTCCCCCCCCAAAAAAAATAAGTTTATGTTGTAGATTTTAGTGACATTGTTACTTGTCTACGATAACAAAGCTGGTGAGTGGGAAAGCTGGGATTGGAATTTAAGTAATCTAACTCCAGATTGAACTTTTACCATTGGGCAATTCTGCCTTAAATACTCACAGGGTGGGAGGTAGGGGATGTGAAATGGAAAAACGTGCAATAAAATCAAGTTGAGTGATTTTATTCAGAGAGTGAGATAATGAGTGGATTTTTCCTTTACTTTTTTTTTATTTGCTCTTCTCCTGAAGAATCAATAGTATATTAATTTCATTATGAAAAATATAAACTTTATGTCAAAAGAATTACTAGCGGACTGGTTCTATAATGGAAGGATAAGTACCCTGTGTCCATTCCTCCTTCAGGTTATACTAAAACCCTGTGCAAACTAGAGGACAAAAAAGACCCACATATGTGTGACAGATTGATTTTCAACAAATGTGTCAAGGCAATTCAATTGTGGAATAATAACTTTCCCAACAAATGGTACTAGATCACTGGATATTCATATGGTTGGGAGGTAGTAGGGGGTGAGGGGGAGGTAGAGGGAAAATAAAAACTAAACCTTAGCTCTCACCATACACAAAATGTAACTTGAAATAGATCATAGATTTCTATGTCAAACCTAAAATCATAAAGCTTTTAAAAGATAAGAGAAGAAAAGTTTCAAGTCCCTGGGGTAGGTGAAGTTTCTCAGACAGAAAATGAATAGAAACTAATTGGAAAATCTTTAAGGTCAGTGTCACTTCATCAAAATTAAAAACTTTAATTTTTTTAAATATATTTTATTGACTTTTTACAGAAAGGAAGGGAGAGGGATAGAGAGCTAGAAACATCAATGAGAGAGAAACATCGACCAGCTGCCTCCTGCACATCCCCTACTGGGGATGTGCCCATAACCAAGGTACATGCCCCTGACAGGAATCGAACCTGGGATCATTCAGTCCGCAGGCCAACGTTCTATCTACTGAGCCAAACCAGTTTTGGCAAAATTTTTATATTTTTAAAAATATCAAGAATACATACAGGCAAGCCACTATCTGGGAGAAAATATTCAAAGTACTTGTACCCAGAACTCTTAAAACTCAAGAAGAACAAGACAAACAACCTATTTGCTTTAGTGGGCAAAAATGTTAAATAGAAACATCAAACGAGAGGAAATATATAAGGCTAAAAAGACATAAAAAGATGCTCAACATCATTCATTAATCTTCAAGGAATTGTGAATTCCCTGGCCGAATTTGCTGGGTGGGTTGGGCATCATCATGTATACTGAGAGATTGCCAGTTCAATTCCTGGTCAGGGCACATGCCCAGGTTGCAGGCTCAATCCTAGTAGAGGGAAGCAGGAGGCAGCCAATCAATGTTAGCTCTCAGTATCTATGTTTTACTCTCTCCTTTCCCCTCCTTCCATCTCTAAAAATCAATAAACTATTCTTTTTTTAAAAACTATGCTGGTGAAAAACAACAAAATATCACGACACGAAAACTAGAATGGTTTAAATTTAAAAAGACTGACCATACTAAGTATTGGTAAAGATTCAGAGTAACTGGAACTCACATAAACTACTGGTGGAGATCTAAAGTAATACAATTTTTTGGACAAGTTTGGCAGTTTTTTCAAAGGTTAAACATAAACCTACCATACACCCCAGCTATTCTACACCTAGGTATTTACCCAAGGTAAATGAAAACATATGTCCACGTGAAGACTTACATGTGAATGTTTGTAGAAGCTTTATGTGTAATAACCAAAAAATGGAAATAACCCAAATGTCCATCAATAGATGGGATAGATAAACCAATTGTGGTACATTTATCCAATGAAATACTACTTAGTAATAAAATGGATCAAAATATTGATTCAGAAACCCAACTATAGATCAACATGCCCCAAGAATCAAACCAAAGAACTGGAATATAAGAAGGCAAAAATCACCCAATTAGAGAGGCAAAATGAAAGAAGAATCCAAAAATGTGAGGATTGTGTAAGGAGTCTCCGGGGCGGCTTAAAGTGTACCAACATCCAGATTTTTGGGGTGCCAGAAGAAGAGAGTGAGCAGAACATTGAAGGCTTAATGGAAGAAATAATGACAGAAAACTTTCCATAGCTAGTGAAAGAAATACACCTACAAGTTCAGAAAGTGCACAGGACCCCAAACAGAAGGAATCCAAAGAGGAATACACCAAGAAACATCATCAGTAAATTGACAAGAGCAAAAGATAAAGAGAAAATCTTACAAGCAGCAAGAGAAAAACAACTAGTTACCTACAAGGGAATACCCATACGACTGTCAGCTGATTTTTCAACAGAAACTATGAAGGCCAGAAGGAGTGGAATGAAATATTCAAAATGATGAACAACAAGAACCTACAACCAAGATTACTGTACCCAGAAAAGCTATCATTCAGAATTGAAGGTCAGATAAAGAGCTTCACAGACAAGAAAAAGTTAAAGGAGTTCATCAACACTAAACCAGGATTACATGAAATGTTGAAGGATATTCTTTAAGAAGAGGAAGAAAAAGAAAAAGGTAAAGGTAAAAAATTATGAACAGCAAAAAGGCATCGAATACATATCTACCAACAAGCAAATCTAAAAATCAAGAGAATTAAAAAAAAATCTGAAGAACAAAATGGACTGGTGAATACAATAGAATCAGGGACATAGAAAGGGATTGGACTAACAATTCACAGGGGGAGAGGGGTCTGAGGGGTGTGGGAAGAGATTGAACGATAATCTTACATCTATGGGTGAAGACAGTGGTGGGGGCAAGGGTGTGGGGTGGGGTTGGGAATCAGGTGGAGGAGAGCTAAGGGGGGGTGGAAATACCTGTAATAATCTGAACAATAAAGATTTATTTTTTTAAAATATTGATTCTTACAACCATAAGGATGAATCTCAAAATCATTATGCTATGTAAAGTATGACAAACTACCCTCAAAAAATATTTGTCTTGACTGTAGTGATAGTTGCATGAGTATAGTTGACTCTTGAACAACTCCATGGAGGTCCACTTATGTGGATTTTTTTCAATGAATACTATAAATGTATTTTTCTTTTGATTTTTAAAAATAGAATCTTCTTTTATCTAGCTTACTTTATTATAAGAATACCAGAAATCTGGTGCACAAAATTCATGAGGGAGCATCCCTCAGCCTGGTCTGTGCCCTCTCTAAGTCCAAGAACACTCAGATGATGTCCATCTGCTGGTTTATCCCGCTCCCCACAGGGATCAGGCGAACATCCCTCTTGCAGTCTGAGACCCCCTCATTCCTTACTGCCTGCCTGCTCACTATTCCTTACAGCTCAGCTCACTGCTTCTTAGCGCTGCCATGGAGGTGGGAGAGGCTCGCACCACCACCACTGCACTTGTCTGCTGTGAGCCTGGCTTCTGCCTGAGCAGTGCTCCCCCTGTGGGAGTGCACTGACCACCAGGAGGAAGCTCCTGTGTTGAACGTCTGCCCCCCTGGTGGTCAGTGCACATCCTAGCAACGAGTCACTCTGGTTGTTCCACCATAATGGCCACTTAGGCTTTTATTATATAGATATGTAATACATGTGCAATATATATAACATACTAAATACGAGTTTATCAACTATTTATGTTATTAATAAGGTTTCCAATCAACACTAGGTTATTAGTAGTTAAGTTTTCAGGGAGTCAACATTTATAATGGATTTTCAATGGCATAAGGGGTCAGCACTTCTAACCCCTGTATTGTTCAACGGTCAATTGTATAACTGTATGTACATGTTTAAGTTCATCAAATTGTACACTAAATATTTGTAATTTGTTATACATCTGCAAAACAAACAAACAAAATAAAAAACTTTCTTGCTGAGCTCCTGGTCTTGGGAACTAGATAGCAAAGGCAACCTCAGCACCAGCACACTCGCTTGCTCTTCCCCCAACAGCAGACTGTGGGCTTGCCATGGCTGTTCTGATTCAGCACCTGCATGGCCCCATTTATGTTGCTCTCTGCCTTACAGCTTAATTTTCATTTGTATAGCCCTTTGATTTTTTTCCAGAGGTTTTACTGCAGTGTAGTCATACATTTAACTTCAGAGTTCAACTATAGGTGTGAGGCAATAAAGAAAAGCAAGTACAGTAAGAAACAATGCGCACAGTGCAGGTGATTTCCATAGCCTTTCCAACTCATGAGTCTGGGAAGGTGGAAGTGGCTATATTATCACTCCAGATTGCCCACATCTCCCATTTTAGGAGAAGAGCATCATCTATATATATAAAAGGCTAATATGCAAGGTGTCCCCACGAGAGTTCGACCAGGAGACCAGTTCTATCACTCTACAATATGTGCTGACCACCAGGGGGCAGCGTGGAACAAAGGAAGGCCCCAGCCTGCAGCCAGAGAAGGGAGATCCCAGCCAACAGCCTAAAGACCCCGATAGGCCCTAATCGCTGGCCAGGCCTAGGGGCCCTACCCATGCATGAATGTCATGCACAGGGTCCCCCGTATGAAATGAAATGAAATTCTAATGTTTAAGACACACAGTTTTGTACAACACGGCCTCTAAGGCGAACCAAATGAATCATCTCACACTCAGCGGAAGAAACAATGGCCTGTCCCAGAATTGGAGAAAATACTAGTTGTATAGGAATCTCCCTAGTCATGAGGATACTTACGCCATATGTGGTTTTCATTGTGGGCTGATTCTAGGACTCTCATATAAGAGGAAACTTTACTGTATCCTTTTTTTATTTTCAGATCAGGTCCATGAAATGGCTGGGGAAAGTATTTTTATCCTATTGTCCACATTTGACAGATGAGGAAATGGAGCCTGAGTGAGATTGTGACTTGCTGGTTACACAGCTAACAGGGCAGCCCCATTCCCAGAACCCACATGTTCAGACAGCTTGTCTAGGACTGCTTGCACCATATCACCACCTCCACATGTTGCCATTTTGCTTATCAGACAAAAGCATTACTTATGGCCTGGATTTGCCTTGAGTCTAAAGGGGAATTCTCACTTCAATTCCCAGTTAGTTTCACAATGTGAGCACAAATTCCTGTGAATAACTGTGGCTCTTCCTTCATTTTGTCTTCCCTCTTAAGTAAGAAGGAACTAACGTTAAGCCAAACAGGTTAGCCTCGTGACTCTTACCTGCCAATCATAATCAAAATCTGTTTTAATTCACTATTAAGCTTTCAGTTACCCAAGCTTTGTGAGGAAGGGACACAGATGAGGCTAAGTTATAATGATATGATTCCACAAACTCAGAGGAACATCCTGGGTGAGTCCCCAATTTACTCAGAGGCAAAAGGAAGTGTCTGGCATATGTTTAAACCTATCATGTGCCAGGCACTCCTCAGACATCAGTATGCATTTTGTCACTTACACACGTTCTAGCTGCAGCCCTTAAGGGCGGAAGTATTTAAACTAGAACATGGAGAATTATCTTTCTTTTAAGGATCTTAGAAAAAGTACTTTTTCATGGGGAGGTGTAAAGGTCTTATAAAATGACCTACAGGATAATTCTTACTCTAAAAATCTAAAACAAACTGTCCGCTGCTCAGCCAGTGTGGCTCACTGATTGAGTGTCCATCTATGAACCAGGAGGTCACAATTTGATTCCTGGTTAGGGCACATGCCCAGGCTGTGGCTTGATCCCCACTAGGAGGCGTGCAGGAAGCAGCCAACCAATGATTCCCTCTCATCATTGATGTTTCTATCTTTCTTTTCCTCTCCCTCTGAAATCAACTATCTGCAAATATATATATGTGTGTGTGTGTGTGTGTGTGTGTGTGTGTGTGTGTGTGTGTGTTTTCATTTAAAAACAAATTGTCACAATCTGTTAACACATGGATTGCTATTAAAAATTATTTTGCAAAGAGTGGCAAAGGTGACAAGGATTTTGGCAGCTTCCCAAATCTCCAGTGACAGGACCTCAGCACCAACCAAATTCAAGTTTAACAAGTGCCACTGTCCCAGGTGTGTCAACTAAGATAGAAACCCTTCCAAGTTCTGACCTGTAGAAGAAGCTGAGACTGGTTCACCCAGTTAGAAGGCATACATGGCAGGGGACAGAGAATGTGCTCTGAGAGTTTACTTCCGCCAGGGTCATGTTTCCTGCTCTACATGAGCTTCCATTCTATAAGAAAACACAGGGGGTTAGCATGGCCTTTGCACACACATAGCTTCGCAAATTTGGTATCGATCTCAATTATCCTGAGCTGGGACTGAAGAGTTTCCATGAGCTCAGATATTTGGGGCTATAATGTTCATGCTCCCTCATTCGCTCACTAAACTCAGCTGCCGTTATAGAGTGAGGCTGCAAGAATCAGGGGAAATCAAAGGGCTCTCCTGGGCCGGCACTCAGAAACGTGATGAGATGTAACGAGTAACAGAGATGCACAGCGCAGAAGGCTAATGTCCCCGGTCTGCTCATTCACATGGGTAATTGTTTACTAAGTCCTGTCCAACAGGCACCAGGCCTGAGACTGGGTCTGTGGCATTTGCTTGGTTACAGCATTGTCTTTTTTTAATCAAGAGACCATTCTGCCTGTACCTTCGAGTTCCTTGTTTCTGGCCCAGTTGTAAACCAGGACCATAACAAACAGGCTGCTGAATGCTCTGAGATACAGGAATGTCAGGAAAGTAAACAAATTTGCTCTCTCCTATCCTGTCTCTTTCCTTAAGGAAATAAAGTGAGAGAGGAAGACAGACTGAGAACTAAACACAGAAAATTTCCAACAACTCTTACCTGGCCAGCTCCCGCCAAGAATCACTGGCCTTGAAAACGCTCTTCAGGCCTGAGTTCAGGGCAGCCTGTGTGCAACCCTGATCCGCGTGAAGCTGCCATCATTGCCTTTTTTTCTTTCTCTCTCTCTTTTTTTCAGCTGTTTTCCAGCTGCCTGAACAGGGAATAAAGTGAAACGCAAAACACACAGCGGCCTTGGCCAGGTGGGGGAAGCAGAGAAAGAGCAGTATTGTTTCTTTCCCAAATGTGTTTTTCAAAAAGAAAAAGAAAAGGCCCTTCCTTTGGGTGGGGGCTGCTGGGTTTCTCACGGAGCCTTAACACTGGACCTTCAGAGATAGTTATCAAAGAGGGCGATTGGCACCAGGTTTGGATTACTGAAGGCCAGGCCTCACAACATCTCCAGCCGTGGAGGTGGTAGTTCAAGGTCAGCTGGTCAGCTTCGTTTTACCAAACACACAGCATTCGCCAAAGGCTAAAGCAGTCAATATGGAGATAGAGAGAGTGGGGCACCAACACAGCTCAGTGCTCCTTCCGATGTCCATCCTGGAGCCAGGATAAGACTCCATGCCTTCTGGGCTTCCAAGAAGGGCTAACTCTCAAGCACCTGGTCCCAGAAACAAATTGGGGGGGGGGGGTGTGGAGGGGGGCAGGGAGAATATTCTATACAAAACTTGTTGGTATTTGAGAGGTAAACTGCTCATGATCCATTCCCGGGACCCACTTTTAGTCATTTGATAATTGGGAAGGCAAGGATTCTAATCCTGCTCCCTGCTGCGCTGTGTATCAAAACGGGGCTCTCGCTTGGAGTGAGACTGCCTCACCAAGAGCAGCCTCGCCTTGGCGCAGCTCTGCTAGTCCCCATTCATCAGTCATCAAAACACCTGCTGTTCCAAATTCTTTTAAGTTCAATATTCACCTCTACATCTGTTTCCAATGCCTAAATGAAACATGTTTGGTTTGTGGGCCAGTGAATGTGACAGCCAGTCAATGCCAAATCAGGAAGAGAGACATTTAAATCGGTAGATAGTGTCAACAATAAATAAATAATACTTTTAAGAAATTTTGTCATCAGAGAGGTTCAGTGCCCAATTTATTAAGTGTCTAATTAATGCCTACACATGTTTGGAAGCAAGAAACGGGCCTGCAGCCTGACCCCAGAGCCTCCTCCCCCCCCCCCCCCCCCGCACATCACCGTCCCGCCAGCACCTGCTCCTCAAGAGTCAGTGCCCGCCCGTATTTACTCTTTCTCATCACAGACAACAATGATCTCAGAATCTTTAACAACGATACATGACTATATACAAGACTATGCTCCCAGGTTTGTAGGACCTATGCTATTCTCTGGGGTGCAGGGTAAGAAGACAGGCCTGACAGCCATAGCTGTCCAAGGCAGCCTGGGCCAAGTGCACATGGGAGGCACAGGCAGAGAGCCTCCAAGGAGAACTGGACCTCCTGGAAGACCCGAGGGAGGCAGCCTGTGCCCTTAAAGAGGAGAGAGAGGGCCCGATAGAGAACTGCACGGCAGAGGAGACACATGCTTGGGGTAGTGGTTTGAGGGTTGGAACAAAGGCAGCAGTTGGAGCGCGTGCAGTGGACTGAGGAAATAAAGCAGACCATTAAGCAGGATGAAAGAGTTTGCCAAGGGCAGACCTGGGAGGTAAAGGCAAAAAGGCAAGTGAAGGCACAGCCTGCACAAGTCCTGACAACGAGGCTTGTGTGCAACAAGTATAAACCAGATGCCACTTTATTAAACTTTCATCAACTTCCTATCAGCATTAATTCATGAAATCTTAGTGGCTGTTTCATTTCTTTGGGTTTTTTGTTTCTGGTGTTTTTACTGCCCATAAACTTTATAAAATTTGAGCTTGATATCGTCAGCAATAAAAAATTTTTAAAAAAAAGAATGGATTACAGGTTGTGTAGCTGCTACTGAAGAATAGGAATTCCAAAGCCTTGATCACATGATTAAACAGCAGCACAACTCCCAAAAACAGGTCAATAAAAGGCACATTAATTGAATACTTTTCTTGACCACATGAGGTACTGATCCAATTCTAGCTCTATTTTGAGTTGATGTTTTCCCTGACCATTTTCTTTTTTAAACTGGTCACTTTATTCTGATCCTGAGAGAAATAGATTAGGCACCTCCCTCTTTTCGGTGTAAAAATAGTTCTCTTGAATTCCCAGAGACTTTTATAAGTCACCAAATGTTTGTGTGTGTCCCATTTAATCGGCACCACAATCTCCTAGGGTAAGTTACTGTTGGGCTTGGGTCTCAAACCCCCAGACCTATGGGGATTGTGCAAGGTCTTGATCAAAACCCCACCCTTTTTTCTACACAGCCTATTGCTAGATATTTGGACATTAATTTCTTAAACTGTGAGAGCTTTGTGGGGGTTTTCCAGACCACTTTTTATACCATACTTACCCAAGGAAGAACATTTTATGCCTTGTTTTCTGTGACTACCAACTGGTCAGAGCCAATGTTTACTGCTCTAAATGCTGCCTTTTTAATCCTCCACAACACCCCTAGGATACAGGAACCAGTATCCAGATTTGACAGCTGTGAAGCCAGTTTTAGAGGGATCAAGTATTCTGACCAAGCTCAAATTAACTAGTAATTGAGAAAGTAGGAATTCCAAAGCCTACAATGACACTAGCAGAAAACTGCTCCAACAGAGGTGGGCAATGGTGAAGCAGTGATTCTCAAGGCATGACTGAGGCTCCTTGCCTCAGAATCACAGAGGATTACCATTAGAACTTCAGCTTCCTGATCCAGAATGTTTGGAGATGAAACACAGGCCAGGGCCCCTCCATCCATTTAGTGATTCCAGAAGATTTTTGCTAGTACCAAGGTCTGGGACTTACTGGTAGAAGGCAAGGTCGGGGAATGGTATAGCTTGACCTTAAGAACCTTGGAGTCAAATATATGTAAGTATTGGAAGGAAATACAGGTTAGGGCCATAAGCTAGGAGGACTCTAAATGAGGAGGAAAAGGGACTAGAGAGAGGCAGCCTTAACTTTTCTTGTGTGTTGGAAAAAAGAGACTGCCTTTGGTTCAGGAGAAAGATCACTGAATTGGGAGCCAATTGACCTGTCAATGAACAAACTCAGTTGCCTCATCTCACTTCCTCTGCAGACCAGACTTGGGTCCTGTTCCCAATTCTGCCTCTGACTGACTCTGTGACCCCCGGCTAATCCCTTGATCGCTGGGGCCTGGTTGCAGCATCAGTAAAATCAAGCAGTTGGGACCACGTGATTCTGCAAGTGTCATCTGATGCCAAATTAGTTTTTCCCAGTTTCCCAGCTCTCTTTTCTGCTTGAAAGTCTCCATCAATGCTTTTAGCTCTTTCTCCTCCGGCAAGATTCAGCAGGGATGTTTTTGAACGGCTCAGCAACTATATAAATACTGTGAAGAAAAGTGGCTCAACCCCGGATCTGGGGGGAGAGAGCTGGGCTCGGCAGAAGGAGCGCCACTGTGGATGGCTGGATGGCAGCACAGTCATCGCACCGGGGCACCCAGTGTGCAGCAGCCCTCCCTGTGGGAGGACTTCCGAGGTCTGTCTTTCAGTCATGCCCTCACCACCCACTATCATAGGCAGTGACGCTGCCGCGTGGCTGAGAAGGCTGGAGAAGCTTGGCTTTGGGCGTGGGGCCGGCAGAGGACCAGGGCCTGTGTCCTGCCAGTCTGAGCTGATCAGGGTGGAACCTGGGTTGAGTGGAAACGCACTGCAAGCCAAAGCAGCGATAAATCATTTTTCATTTCATGAGGAGGCCTGGAGCCATACGTCCTCCTTGAAATGGAAGGGGAAAGTTCCTCCAAGTCCCTCTGTTGACAAGTCCCTCTAAACGACTCTGTTGAACACATAGGGAGAGGCATCGATCTCTAGCCAATCTCAATCCTCAGAGTTGCCAAGGAGGTTTCACAGTCCAGCATCCAGTGCACCCTGTACTGACAGGAGGGCTGGCTACTGGAATTTGGAAGAGGACTCTACTCTCTCAGGGTAAAAAGTCAGTTCCTCCTATATTAGTTTGCCAAGACTTCATAACAAAGTACCACAAACTGGGCAGCTTAAAAAGCTGCAATTTATCACCTCATAGTGCTGGGAGCTAGAAGTCCAAGATCAAGGTGTGGGCAGAGTTGGTTCTTTCTGGGGCTGTGAGGGAGGGGCTGCTCCTGGCCTTTCTCCTGACGTCTGGATGGCAGACTTCTCTCTGTCTCCACATCGTCTTCCCTCTCTCTGTGTCTCTGTGTCCAAATTCCCCACTCTCTTCACCCCTTGTCATAAGGACACCAATCCTAGTGGATCAGGGCCCGTGTTAATGGCTCCATTTTCACTTGATTACCTCTGTAAAGACCCATTCTCTAACTTAAGCACATTCTGAGGTACTGGGGGTTAGGACTCCTATATATTTTCCTTTAGGGGGGACACACTAAATGCATAGCACCTGTTCTTTTTTAAACACCTTCCTGGTTCCAGAATGTCTTTTCATAGACATAGCACATGAGTGGGGGTGAAGGGGTTGAGGGAAGGGATTAAATTAGAGAGAGTAGAATAAGCTCCAGAAAAATCCAGTTGGGGGAAAGGTCCCGTGGAACCCGCTGAGGGAAGGGGAAGGTGCTGGGTTCCCCACAGAGTGTGATTTAGCAAACAGCTGGACCGATGGGCTTCCTCAGTGAGTGGCTCTGAAGTGATGGGAGGGCCAGCTGTGGCGAGCAGGCTCTGCACAGGGACCCAGGGACCAGACACCTCTCCACCTAACACCACACATGCATCCTGGGTCCTCACCACCCCCAACCCCCTTAAGGCACCACCACCTCCTGCTCGGAGAGAAGAAAATATAGGAGTTGAAATTTGAAAGACTGAATATTTACCCCAAACAAATGTTTCCCCAGAGGTGACTGCTTTAAACTGAAAGAGGCTTTTCAACCAGAAGAGTCTCAGGTGCTTTCATTGGCACACCGAAACACTAGGAAGGTGTTTTCTTTTCTACCCATTTGGGTGAGGGTGCTGGAGCAAGATGAAATTCATTACAGAAAAATTAGAAATTACATTTTCTTTGCATCAATAATGAATAAGATAAAACTGTCAACCCCATTCCTACTATAGAAGGAAAGGAGTTAGAAAAACCATGTGAGGAAATGTTCTGGGTGAGCAGTGAAAAATATAACCCTTGAACAGAAGAGGGGATGAAATAAAAAATGAGAAGAACATCCTGAATTGCTGGATGAGTGTCTGGGGACTGGGAACATCTGCACAGATGTTAGACTGTATTTTGAGGTTCGTAAGAAGATACCTTCACTATTGCCAAAACCTACCCTACATAATGTCTCAATTACGTGGCCGCGACAATACTGGGAGATCTCCCCCATTCCCATCCCTCTTACAAGCACTTCCCGTGAAGCCCCACATCCACTGTGGGTTTCCATCTTAACCTCTCTTCCTGCCTTTGGATTTTAGTATTCCCCTGTAATCTGTGCATTCACTCTCCTATGAACACACTCCTAAAGCACTAAAAAACAACCACATATTAAAAGCTTTCTCCAATTCACAGTCCATTGTTCAGGAAGGGAGCTTTCTATCAACAAGAAAGCTAAGCAGTCCACAGCTCTTGGTGAAGTGATAAGATCGGGATTTGACGGTGGAGCTCATGCCAAATTTCAGCAGAGCCCCAGGGGCCTGAGTGACTGTGTATTTGCCTTGGCACTGGTGTCCTCAAGCCACAAAGCACCATTTATGGAAAAGCACATGGAAGCCCATGGACAGGTGAGCCAGGAGAACAGGGAGGCAGCTGTGAATCTTTGAGCTGGGCACTAACAACTATGCCCAAGGGCTCTCACCTCCATGGGCACTCACCTTCATGGACAATAGCCTCCAAGGAAGTGCAGCACATCCAACATCAACTTTCTACCTATTTATGCCTCATATTCTACTGAAGGCTGAAAACAACCCTTACCTGGTTCTGTGTTTGTGTCGTTGCTTACAGCTTGGGTGGGGGGCCTTCCCTCTATACAGATGTGGACCTTGTGACTGGCAGGGCCACAGTCCCAGCCTCTCATCCCGCCTCCTCCTGTGTGCACCCCTTTTCCCTTCAGCCAAGGTCTTGCTGTCCTGTGGCAGTGACTGTTAGGGTCTGCAGTCAGGATAGCTGCTTCTAAGTGAATGTCTAGCCCACCACCACTGCCTTCAACAGGGAAGAATGGAGGGAAGAAATGGGAGGAAACTGGAACAACAGAGAGCTGGAGGAGCAGAGGAGAGGAACCAAGGAGAAGGGGCCCAAGGTCAGTTTGCAGAATTCACATTTGTGCCCACGGACAGCCTCGTCTCCAACACTGACTCTCAGTGTAAATGTTGTTGTATTTGCCTCTCTCCCCTCTAATCCAGAGGAGCAACTCACAAGAGGGGAGTGGGACGTGTTTGTCTCTGGGTCTCCAAGCCCTAGTGCTGTGGTCGATATGTGCTCCCCACTGCCCTGGGTAGCAGACATATCACACGGCTTTCGTACAGCAAATATGTTCTCAGGGTCCAACCAGGCAGTTCCGATGCTTCTGCTGCTACATGACAGACATAACCCTCCCAACCCTCCACCCTGACTACCACCTGTCATGAACTTCACCTTGACTGGAAGTGAAAGGGCAGGCCTACAATGAGAGACAGGGCTTCTTGGAGTTCTCATGTGCAGAGGGCTGTCTCTGAGCCATCATCCTAGAACCCCTTTTCAGAGAGAAGTTCGGAGACCAAAGCCCCTCTTTGCTTTCCAGGAGGATCTCTTTTCATGTCTTGCATCTCCTGTTAATTAACAAGGGGTCCCTTGGGCCCTACAAATGTAAAGATTGGGCAGACTACTTCCAGAAACAAAGGATAAATTAAACTTGCTAAGGAGCAGGGTCAGGCCATGGCAGGGAGCAGTTCCTGAAGAAATGCAACTCCTGCTTTCCTGTGAGAGGATCCTCGGTCCCCCTCTGAAAGGGCCTGCTAACCCCCCGGGGCCACTCTCTGCTGTGGGCTGAGCTCCATCCACATGACAGCCACATCAGGCTACAGCAACCCGGGGATACAGGTGCAGCCAAGCAGGGAGCTCGCTGGCTCTCAGCCGTCCTGGGCCCGTTGCTGGTGGGCTCTGTGACTGAGGGACCTTAGTATTCTCATCTGCAATGAAAGGACTGGGTAGAATCCATCATTCCAGGACCTTCCAACACTGAAGTCCTAAGACTATAAAGCACCAGGAGTAGACTTGTCATCATCAATGAGCTTTCTTCAAGGTGTCGACCTAGTAGTTCATAGTGTTTTATGTTCTAAGCCCTCGAAGACCCAGACCTCAGCAGCAACAGGGGCATCTCTGCTCCTCTCCTCTCCTCCCTTCACCTCTTCTCTCCTCTCCCCTCCCCCCTTTCCCTCCTCTCTTCTCCTCTATTATTCTCTTCTCTTCTCTCTCTCTCTCTCTCTCTCTCTCTCTCTCTCTCTCTCTCTCTCTCTCTCTCTTTCTCTCTCTCTCATTTGGATCAGCCTTTCCTTCAGGACTCAGAAGAGGGACTGAGCCCCCCCTAAACTCTCATAACTCTTCCCACCTCTGTCTCTCCTTTGTCACTTAGCAGCGATCCCCTCGGCTTACTATTCAGAAGTGAACCTGTAGCACCTTGCTACTCAAATTGTGGTCCCAAGACCAGCAGCCTCAGCATAAGCTGGGAGTTTGTTAAAAATTCAGGCTCCTCCTCAGACCTACTGAATCAGAATGGGCATTTCAGCAAGACTCCCAGGTGACTGTTACAGACAGTAACGTTTGAGGGGCACTGATTTACTAGACGCGCTGTCACACTGGGCATAAATAAATCACCTGGGGGGTTTTAACAACTAATGACACCCAGGTCTCACCTCTCAAGATTCTGATTTAATCGGTAATGGGGAATGATGTAGGCACTGAGGATTTTAAGATCTCCACGGATGATTCTAACAGTGAGAAGTTCCTGAAAGCTACAGCTTTTGCATATCTCCAAATGGATCTTCATTCATTCCATTTCCAGTTATTGAGCAAAACAATAATCAGCTCTCTTCCAGTTATGAATAGATTTTAAATCTACGCTTAGTGCTGATAATTCTAATGAGTCCCAAGTTTATATCTTATATCATCGTGGAGCTGGCAGGTCTAGGACAGGAAGCAACAGCCACAAGCTCAGCCCAGAAACTGTCAACTTTTCAAACACAGCTTGGAATCCCCTTAAAGGGCAGAGCAAGGACCTGTCATTTCATATCTGGACGGGGACAGATGAATTTCAGGGAAAACTCGGGCAGATGACTGGCCCAAGGGCTCGTTGTTGCTCCTGGTTGATCTACAACTCCTCAAAGAAGGCTCTGATCCCTTTTCCTCCCTTTGGATCAAGGCCCAGTGGGTGAAGCCTTTAGATGAACACCCTAATACCAATAAGCTCTAATCACATGAGCACAGTCCAACCTGGGCCCTGTCCAAGAATGACAACACCAACTGGCAAGAGGCAGAGGTAGCCAGACGCCATCTATGGAGGAACAAGCCTGGGGAAGCTGGCCAACAGGACTCTGCTGACATCACAGAAAAGTCAAGAAGGAAGATAGGAAGGTCTAGCTCAGGGCTTTCTGAACGTGAGGCATTCCTGGGCCAGAGGATTCCCCTCATTTCTCAAGGAATGGGCTGCCTAAGTCTTCCCAGATTATTGGGCCTTAGTAGTTTTAATCCTTTATATGGAAAACCGACTTACACTGCGATCTGAATTGTTCATTTTATGTATAAAGTAAATTTGACAGCCCCAAAATGGATATCCAAAGGAAGTAGTCCAACGTGTCCATAGTAATTGCTTTTAAAAATAGAGATACTCACCTGCTAGGTACACTTGAGTAAAAGAAGAGAGGCGATGCCTCAATGCAGCTGTTTGGCCTTAAATAAGTCACCTCTCTGAACTGAGCCTCAGTATCCCCATATGTAAACTAAAAGGATTTAGTTGGGTGATTCCTATTTTACTATTTACACTTTCTATGTTCTATCTAAAGGCTTAGGCTTACATTTTAAAGCCTTGCAATAACTACTACAATCACAAGGTTTGATGACACGGTTCCTCATTGTTGGAACTTGGTCCATATTGCCACCAACTAGGAGTGTGTAGAAAGTTCCAGAGCTGCTATCAAAGGAGAAGATACAGGCAGGATGGGGTATTGTCTGCCCTGACCAGAAACTTTTATGGTTCTTGTCTTGTTTCATTTCCTTAAGCAGCAAAGATGAATAAACTCTTTGAGCCTCCTCCATCAGTCTGTTACCTCCACTGCTCCACCAAAAATGTCCTTCCCAAGGTCATTGCTAACTCCACAGTGTTAGAACCAGTGGAATGGCTTATGTTCATCTTACTACACCTGTCAGCATCATTTTCCCCTCATCCTTGAAGTTACTTCTTCCTTTGACTTCTAGGACATCCCTTTTCCCTCCTTCACACACACACACACACACACACACACACACACACACACACACACACACCTGATTTTCCTCTCTCTCTGCTCCTACTGGTTTCTCTCTCCCCAATGACTACTGTTACAGGCCCTCAGTCTTTCAAGCTCTTCTCTTTCCTTCTATATCCACTCCCCTAGTGATCTCACCAGTCTTGTGACTTTAGCACCACTAATGATTCACAACATTACGTTTCCAGCCTGACCTCTCACCGCTACAGGATGCCAAGGAAGCCTGGATGGTTGGAAATGTTCTAGATAAAGCACTTGTTTTCCTAATACAGTATAGATAGAAACTATCCTGAGGCTGATTGGTTTTTTTAAGGCTTTCTTTGCAGAAGAAGATGGATATTTGATGCTTACTAAATAAGAAGAATATTTTTCTAAAGTCAGAGAAAATTAAGAGGAACAGGGCAATACTCTACAGATAGTTGGTCATGTTTCAGGCACATTTATTTCTTAATTTATTCTTAGCACAGGAAGACTATTCCCATGAACCTGAGGGTATCATTCTTTTAGGAGAAGACCTTGTCTCTGGGATAACCCTGGCTCAGCATTATGAGGAGTAGGATGTCTACCAACCATGTTTGCCAAATAAGTGAATGAATGAAACAAAGAAGGCATCGTTCTGTGCTGGCCAATTAACCCAAAAGCCCATTAAGAGGCAATGATAGATATTCAGCAATTAAGTTTTGAGTGCCAACTGTATGCAAGAATCTTGGTAGGTTCTGAAGGGATGCAAAGTTAAGGTCACATCCTTCCCCAGCCAACGTGTCACCAATGCTCCAAAATCCTTGCCATAAGTCCAAGTGTCCCAGGATAAATGGGCCAGGCGGTCACACTGAGAAACCAGAATACCTTGTCCTGAGCCACCTTCTCAGCCCTCTGAGCTCCTTCGCCCCCACACGGGCCCATTTGTCCTTACTTGTCTGAACACATACAATTTTTTTTCTTTTTAATTTGCATACTTTGAGAAACAAATAGGTGCGTGAGCACAGAGCAAAGGCTTTAGTTTGGGAACTGGCTCTCAGAAGCCCCTTTCTAGCTCACCCCTGCTTTCCCGGTACTGAGGAAAGGTAGGAACAGACTTGAAGGAAGCAGCCACGCTCTCAAGAACATTAGCCTTGGATTGAATAACATCCCAATAAAGCCTTAAAGCCATCACCTTTGGGTGGGTCTCTGAAACATGGAATTCATTCAACAGGATTTCAGTCAACAGCCTCCTAATGCTCTCTTGCCTGCCAAGCCGCACTGTACACAAAGGTGAAGAACAGCCCATGCATTGAGGCACGAGTTCCCTCCCGTCGGAGGATGAGCAATGCCTGCCCACACAGTCTGCAGTGCTATCAGCAAGCACTAACAGAGGGGTCTGCTGTCCCTCCTCCAGGCAGGCAGCGGAGGGGAGCTCCCCACCTCTGACCCGGAGGCCGAGCCAGGCCTCCTCGGCAGAAATCCCAGGAGAGGCCAGGCCTTCCTCACCTCCTGCTTCCTGTGCTAAGATCCCATCGGAACGAAAGATTGTAAAAGCCCTTTCATAATGGGACTGGCAAAGCGTGCCTTTATTTTTTTTATAATCTCTACATTTCATCATCCTTTTACAATCACAAAGCGGAGCAGGAAAAAAGCCAGGAGTTATTTTGTTTATCTGCTGTCCTGTTTAGCAACCAGGCTGCTCCATTGCCAACCCCCTGACCCCCACCCCACTGCTCTGTTTGGAAACGGACACTAGAAATGTTCCCTGCTTATGACTGAAGCTTCAGAACCTCAGCCTGTTTCAATTACCCTGTTGTATGTCGCATGGTTACATCCCTTGTCGAGTGGAAGGAAAACAATAGCTAATGCATTCCAACTCCAGTGTGGCTCTGTCCCTCTGAAGGCAGCTGACATACATTCCAGCTTGAGGTGGGTCCCTCCCAAGGGTAGCTGAGAATAGTGTGGGACCAGAGACAAGGGCGCAAACTGAAGAGGCGCCCCGCAGGGTTCAGATCCCTGCTTATGGTTCAGGGCGGGGTCTGATGTGCCATCATGAGGGTCTTCCGAGGCCAGGCCCTGGGAAGCCAAAGAACAGAATAAACCAGATGGGCCAAGACTTTGGGCCATACCCAAAGGTGACAGGTTAGCAGGCAGTCATTCAAACACTTCATGAGTATAAAATAACACACCTGGAGGCTTGCTTAAATGCAGATTCCTAGGCTCAACCCCAGAGATTCTGATTCAGCAGGCTGGTATGGGATCAAGCAGGAGTCTGCATTTTTGTAGTTTCTCAGATGGTTCTAGGATAGATGGTCACTGGCTTACCATTTGATAAAACTGATGAAGAATGAGTTTGGTCAGACTACCCACTGGCCAAAGTAATGTGTATAGAAGTTGTTTGCGTATTCAATGTCCTGAGGAAAAATCTAAGGTTGAAGCCAGGAGGAATAGACACTAATGCATTCATAGCTTGAGGGTTAGTTCTGAGGATGCAAAGGAAGCACCATCCAAAGGCCCAAAGCAATCCCTGGGGTGCACAAGCCTCTGGGAGCATCTGGAAGCCACTTGAATGGCAGAAGGCCCACATCAGGTAACCTAGATGCACAGTTCAAATCACATACAAGAAAACGAGGCGGGGACCTAAGCAGGTGGCCTGGCCCTTCCAGATTTAGAATTAGAATAGGATTCACAACACTAAAATAAGTAATGCTACTAGTAATCTGGCCCATAGGAGAAACCATGTGGAGGCCAAATACAAATATATTCAGAGTCCCTTTCATAAGAATATAATCCCACAGGTGTCATCTGCCCTTTAACTGAAGACTCAAATTAATCAAGCAAAGGGTCTAAAAAAGACTTGTCAAGCTCTGTATCTTCCTAATCATACCTTTGCTAAGTTTCCGTGATAGTGAGTATCTATGGCCAGTCAGTAGACACCAGCCACAGCCCAATCCTTGAAGGTTTAGGGATTTGCAGCCTAAACCCATAGCTTGATTAGAGACAGTGCAATGGTTAGATGAGAATTATCTAATCTACCGACTCTCTAAACTGTAGGAAAGCTGTTCTATACTTCCCCCAAGAACCACTCACTAATAAAGGTTTGAAGAGAGCATGGATTTAGGTCCCCTGCAGTTTCCTTCACTTTTCATAACAGGTCATCCACATAGGTTCCCTCCTCACTGATATCAGCAAACACTTTGGGAGAAGGCTCAGAGGTCTAAGTTCTGCTTCCTTTACCTGAGGAGGAGAGGTCCCAGAGACACGTTTCCTCAGGGCTAGTCTAGAATTTGGGCCAGTGCTGCTGCATTCCAGACTCCCAAGGCTCCACTGAAAACCCCATGGGAACTGACAGCCCTCTAAGCAGAAGAGAACCAACATTTTCACTCCAAAGTGTTATTGACTTTACTGGTAAATTATTCTCTGATAGTTTGTCTTTTGTGAATAGGGCAACATGTTACATCTCCCAGAAAAGTATTGATTCAAAGTGTACTGGAGTAAAGAGAGCTGTGGAGCCGATAATCCAATTCCCTGCATTTTTAAAAAATATATATTTTATTGATTTTTTTACAGAGAGAAAGGGAGAGGAATAGAGAGTTAGAAACATCAATGAGAGAGAAACACTGATCAGCTACCTCATGCACACCTCCCACTGGGGATGTGCCCACAACCAAGGTTGTCCGGAATAGAACCTGGGACCTTTCAGTCCACAGGTCAACACTCTATCCACTGAACCAAACCAGTAAGGGCCAATTCCCTACATTTTGTGTCCCATTTGAGGAAAGCAAGTATCACCTTTTCACAGAGAGAAAACTGTCTGCCCTTTTGGCAAACCAGATTTGATGTGATCTCCGAGAGATGAGACAGTTGCCCTGTCTTTAGTTAAAGGCCATGAGGTCAAACATGGAGAAAAGGAAACAAAGACTCTGCATTGTGGAGCTTAATGGTCACCCAAATATCCCAAAGAACGAACTTTAACTTTCCCAACAGCAAGGCAACCACAAGAAGCTTGGCAGCTCATGGAAAAAAGTTTCTTCGTGAATCTGTGACCTTTACAGCATTTCATCTTCATGCAGAATTAACACAGGGCCTGAGAGATGTGTGTCTTTTCCTGTTTTGTTTTAATAGCAGACTCAGAACATAGGGTACAGTTTTGCCTCTGTCTTTGGAGCTGTCCTTGCTTTGCCCTCCAAGGCCTGAAGCCAGCTGAGCATTTTTGGCCAGACAGAAACATTCCCCAATCCCAAGAATGCCCAGGAACCAACAGACCTAGGTGGTTCCTAAGCTTATTTCCTGTGTTGAGATTCTGGAGAGGGATCCCAGTTTGGCCCCGACACAGAGACTGGAAGGTGGGAAAGGTGAGAAATTCTCTAAAATGTTTCCAAGTCTTCTATTTACTGGATAGACAACAAACCAATAACTGTTTGGAGGAGCTAGCCCGCTGGCAGTGATTTTCCAAGAATTTCCAAATAAATGTGCGTGGCCCAGGGGAGGGAGGTACCAGGAATGGAGTTAGAAGAGAGCAAAGTAAAAAAATGATTTATTGGTACCCTTGGCAATTTAAGATTGGAGTGGACAGGACAGCTAAAATGTACCTTGCTACTGCAGTGGAGAAATTGGCCAAAAGTGATGTCAAAATTCGAGGATGGTAATTTCACTTGAGAAGCCAACTCTAGGCAAAGAGTTTTGGTGCTGAGACATTGCCCCCACCATCTGCCAGGTTAGAGCCTATGTTTGTTTTCATCAGGAGTGTGTGTGTGTGTGTGTGTGTGTGTGTGTGTGTGTAAAAGAGACATAGAGAGACAGAGAGAGAATTGGGTCATCTAACTGGAGGAGAGTTGGGACCTCTGTTCTCTCCAGTTTATTTCAGAGAAGGAAGTGACTATCTGCAACACATAAAATAATGCATTAGAATAACAGAAGTCAAACTTTTGAGAAAGCAGGGATAGTACGATGATGAATGAAAGAACCTGGAATTGAAGTGAAGGACAAAGAGAAAACATTTGTTTTCTTGGAGATGCACAATTGACCTGAGCCTTAGTCCTGTTAAAGGTTAATGCTCTTTCCTTACTTGAAGAAGATGCAGGGGTCTCTGCTGCTGAGACAACATGGTCTCTTCTCCTGGCCACCAGAGGATCCAGATGCAAGCTAGCCTGGCCAGGAAAACACTAGGTCTGCAATGAGAAGGGAGAGAACATATCCCAAAGGGGCTACAGTCCCAGGTAACATGGGCAAGGTGTGGTAAACTCTAACTGGGACTGGGTCCCCAGAGGGCTGCATCAAGGGGAGTGGAATATAAATTTGAATAAGGGAGATATCATTGCTACGAAAGCACTCTCTTTGATGCAGGATTGGTCAGTCCTGGTGATGGTGTTAACATGCTACTAGAAAGGCTGTTTAAAAACAAGAAAAAGGCAATGAGTAAGATAGAAAAGCCAGACTACCATGCTATGTTTTGAAGAGAGATATCAAAAAGCTCAAAGATGTGGGCCTGAGGTGGAGCATGCAATGGAAGCTGGAAAACCTACCACTAGATTATGTCCTACAGGAGGCCAGGAGAACTCTGCATTCACCAGTGTGGTGAGCGATGTGCTGGTAAGGGCAGTATCAGCATCATAGAGCCCTGTAGTGACTGTGCTTCATAGACTGGGCTGACCATAGCAGATGCTGTTACAGAACTGGGCTCCCTGAGGGCAGTGGAGATGAAAGGGAATAATAAACATACTGGAGGCCAAATGGCAGCACTCAACTGTCAGAAACAAGATGAGTGCAATGATTGTATTGAGCAGCAAAATTGAAATGGCAGTCCAGGGCGCCTTAACATTCAGGGAGCTATGGAACATGGCCTTCCCAACAGCAAGATAGATGGGCAGTCAATAAGAATATTTCTCAATAGTCAAAGGAATCCAAGACTGGATAATCAGGAGGCTAAGGGCAACTACCCAATAAAAGTTGTGATCTCTTGCCCAGTTTCCATAACTAAACCACTTTTCAGATCTTCCACCTTTTGACTGAAGGAAAGACCAAATACTCAGAAGAAAAGACCTTGCAATGTCACAACAAGTGTGTAAGATGATAATTGCTTCCGTCTTCTCTAAAGGGTCCTCTAGCCACTTACTCAACTAACCATAAACTGAGAAGAAAGGAATGTCCCAACACTTCAAAAACTGGTAGATACAAAGTCCAAGATGACATGGATACCTGGGAAAATGAGGCAGCATTTTGTCTCCCTTATTAGAGTGAGGACATATAGGGCCAGATAATAGAGTCGGGCATGGAAGGGCTGATCGTAGATTAGTTGCATGAGCTGCTGATCCAAATCCCATGCCATTCACCTCTGTTGTACCACCTACAGTTCAGTTGATGGAGGAAGGGAAAAGCCAAGTCTGTTTACTGTATGGATGCAAGCAAGAAATGGACTTTAGAGTTCTCAGTCCCACTTAGCAGTAACCCTGAGAGACAGCATTGAGGGGAGATCCTCCCAATGGACTTCAGGTGAGGCATCTAGTCACCCACTTTGTGAAATCCATACAGACTTATGGACAGTGGTAGATGACTTGGCTGGTCTGTTGATGGCCTGAAAGGAAAGAGATAAAAAAGATGAGAGACAAGAAGGTCTGGGAAAGAGGAATATGGAACTGTACCTGAGATGACAAGGTCTTTGCATCCATGCACATGCCCACCAAGGAGCACTCCCTATGGAAGAAGTACTTTATAGTCAAGTAAACAGAATGACTTGGCCAGCTGGTGTCAGATAACCTCTCTCATTAGCCACCCAGTGCTGGTGCAAAGGGCATATGAGCAGAGTAATAATCATGGTGGCAGGGAGACTCTGCATAAATCCAGCTTATTAAAATGGCTGACCTATCTGCTGCTGCTGCTGCAGGCACAGGGATTACTGCCAAGCCCCTGGTGCAGAAGCATTCTTCAGAGAGACCACCAGCTGCTTTGTGGTGCCCTAATTGACCTCTTTCTCCATGGAAGGGCCAGCAACGCATCTTGAATGAACCAATACATACTCAGAGCCTGGGTTTTCCTTTGCTGCCCAGAGATCCTCACCCAGCCTCACTATGTGAGGGCTTGCCTCATGTTTAATTCACTAACACAGAATCCCACATGACATCACATCATGCCAAGGAACTCACTTTAAACACAGGAGAAACAGTAGTGAGTATGTGACCATGGGATCCCCTGGCTCTGTGGATCTAGCGATTCTGTTACCAAGAATGGAAATACTTTCACCAGAAGTACTTAAAAAATTTCATTAAACTTAAAACTATGACTGCTAACCAGGCACTTTGGATCTTGTGCCATGAGATCAACAGGCAGGGAACAGCATCGCCATCCTTTCAGGGGCAGTTGATCCTGGTCATCAGAAGAAGGTTGGGCTACTATGACCTTATGGGGACAGAGTAGACCATGTACGACATTCAGAAGGTCCTCTGGGGTATAACCTGGTAATCATCTACCTAATTGTAATGATAAATGGATAAGAGTAGCACTTGTGGGTTAAGAAAGTTATGATGCACCGAAACCGGTTTGGCTCTGGTAGAGCATTGGTCTGTGGACTGAGGGGTCCCGGGTTCGATTCTGGTCAAGGGCATGTACATTGGTTGTGGGCACATCCCCGGTGGGGGGTGTGCAAGAGGCAGCTGGTCTATGTGTCTCTCTCATCGACGTTTCTAGCTCTCTATCTCTCTCCCTTCCTCTCTGTAAAGTATCAATAAAATATATTTAGAAGGAAAAAAAAGAAAGTTATGATGGCCAACAGCTCAGATCCTTCAATGATGAGAATCTGGATCACACACCAGGTAAGCCCCCTGAGCCAGAAGAACTGCTAGCCAAGGGGGAAATAAATCTATATAGAGGAAGAAATCAATGAGTGTCAGGTGTCCCTGAGAACTATGGTTTGTCACATTAAACTTTTAGGAAAAGAGGCTGACTAGAATTTAGAGGATGTGTTCCCAGATAGGATAAATTTTTATAAGAAATAAAATACAGTGCGATACAGTGACAGATTACCCCCCTTTAGTGCTGAAAACTCACTCCCCCAGCTTCCAGGACTGTTAGCTGCTGACAGCCAGCAAGTGAGTCCTCCAGGAATTGCCCTTGGATAAGGGAGATGCCTCCCCTAAGGTCATGCCTGCTCACTGGAAGCAGTTCAGCCAATGAGTGGTCAATGTAAGGGCACAAAGGCTCAGCTCCTTTGCCTCAGTTTGGGACAAGTCTAAAGGGACCTCTAACCTCGGGAGCTCCCCAGGTTAAGGCCCTTGCTGAAATACAGCATGATTCAACTTCTTCCTTCGAACAGTCCTCTCCTCACTTTCTCATGGGGGTTGAGGACTCTCTCTTGTAAACTTCCTACATACAAATCTCTGTCTCAGAGTCTATTTCTTTGCATCATGATCTGAAACACTATATATCTATCTATCTATATCTATCTATCTATCTATCTATCTATCTATCTATATTATCTATCTATTTATCTATCTATCTATAAATAGATATATATCTCCTAACGATCATTCATACACCTTGACCCTATAGTCACACCTAAGATAGTCTAAGAAAATAATGACAGATGGAATCCAATATCTTAGTTTACTGTGGTGACACTATAATTTTAATATGTAAATAATCTAAATGTTCAACAAGAGATGTATAAGGAAAGTAATAGTATAGAATTACGTAAAGCCATTATAATTCTGTTTTTGAAGAATATATAGTGATACAGAAAAGTGTTTACAATATAACTTAATTGAAAATAGCAGGATACAAACCTTTAAAACTATACATGGTTCATAAGCATATTGCTTAAAGATCTGTCATGTGTAAGAGAAATTAGGTGGCCCAATGGTAAATATATGAGGAAATTCCAAGAAAACAGTCAAATTTTGTTTGATTGACTAAAATTTTACCTCAGAGTCAAACCAGTTTTTAGATGAAATAAAAGATAGTTTCTCAGTACTGACTATTTCAAGAACAGCATAAATGACCACTTGGCAAGCTTGATGTAGAATGGAATTTAGTCTTTTTTAAGGTACCTTTTGGCCCTTTGGAATTTCATTCCACAGTGGACAAGTGTCTTTGAGATGTGTGGTTTTAGTCTACTCCCCTTTGGTTTGCTTTGCTTCAGTTGGTTTTTGTAGTTAACAACTTAACTCTTGAAGACTTCTGATTTCTTTGGTTTGCTTGAACAATTCAGTGAGAAGGAAGTTGCTTGGTCATTCTCACCTCAAAACTCTACAATCCTCAGCCCTTTATCACAAGCCTTAGATGAAAAGGATTTCAATTTTTTAAAAACTCACTTAAGGTGGTACCAATTAGAATAGGAATAGGAATTGGCAATAAAAAAGGAGTAGCCCAGCCCTAACAGAAGGGAGGGAGCAGTGCTTTTTAAAAGTTAAGATTTATATTTGGATAAACGAACTATGATGCTAATTCATGTTTTGTGTCTAACTAGCCCCGGGTGGATTCTCTCACTTTCGGCAGAGCCCAACCACACCAAAGCAGTTCAAAGACTCTGACCCCATTTCATCGCCAAGCCCCTGACATTTTCAAGGTCTAAATAAAAATCAAACATTCTCATTTTCCCAGTCCCTTACCCCCACCCCAAAATAGTTCAAACACCTACAATGGGTCACTTGAGGGTTTTTTTAAGGAGTGAAATGTAAGGCAGACACACCATCCACAGCCGCTCCCCACATTCCCATAGCTGCAGCTGGGCCATAGGAGGAGGAGATGAGACGGGCCCTCTGAGAAAAGATAGACCTCCTTTTGGTCTTCTTCGTGCCCACCCT
This sequence comes from Vespertilio murinus, assembly GCA_963924515.1. Classification (NCBI taxonomy): domain Eukaryota; kingdom Metazoa; phylum Chordata; class Mammalia; order Chiroptera; family Vespertilionidae; genus Vespertilio; species Vespertilio murinus. The sequence goes on from OZ004704.1 coordinate 154,291,734, forward strand.
TCAGGGAGGTGTGTCAGCCCATTTGTCCCAGCCCTCCCTCTCCAACCAGGGATGTCCTAGCCTGCCCGTGGATGAGGGGGTCCCTCAAAGCAAACGGGACCTAGGATTCTGTGTTTTCAACAAGTTACCAGGGTGTGCTGACAGCCTTTTCTCCCCTCTCTGCCTCATTGTTCTTCATCACATGAGGAAAATGTAAGAATATGTCAAGGAGCGGAAACCGGTTTGGCTCAGTGGATAGAGCATCAGTGTGCGGACTGAAAGGTTCTAGGTTCATACATTGGGGGTGTGCAGGAGGCAGCTGTTCGATATTTCTCTCATCGATGTTTCTAGCTCTCTATCCCTCTCCCTTCCTCTCTATAAAAAAATCAATAAAATATATATATTTTTTAAAAAGAATATGTCAAGAGGAATTGATTGGAAATCTAAGAAGCAAAGGGACCCTGAAGTGACTGTCTAGTAAAACAAGAAAACTGAAACTGAGGGCATAGTGCGTGTACTTCCTCTCCATTCTGTCTGTAGAATGGGAGAAATCTCTTGATATAGAACCATCTATTGGGGAAAAAAAAGTCCATGTGGCACCTAAGTAGGTGCTTATTCAACAAATACGTTTAAAACGTTCGCTCCACATCAGGCGCTGCACTAGATGCTGGAGATACATAGACCTAAACCCTGCCCTCCTGGAAATGATGTGCCAGCAGCTCGGAGATTTCTCAGAAGATTGCCCCTTCACACCTGGTGGGCGGAGCAACACTGCCAGACAGCCGCGCTGTGGGCTCATCCATCCCTCCCATGTCCCCAGGAGTGCAGAGGAAGAGAACGACCAGCCAGGAACATTCTGAGAGAAGAATTACCTGGGACAACTCAAGAAGAGCTGCAGAGCTGCACCTGTTCCCTCGCCTCCTCCCCCAAGCAGGATGACAAGGTTGAGTAGGAGAGAGCAGGGATCAGGAACACCTGAGAAGCAGTGAGGGCCCACCGTGTAACCGCTCTGGCCTTACTGCAGCCTGGGCAGCACGCAGAGCTGGGTAACTTGAACTTGCAACCATCCCAGCTTTGGCCTCATTACCAATCTCCAAGACATGACATGCATTCAGCTGCCCCAAACCCTCCCCTAAGCCTAGACATGCCATCAGAGTGTCTGATTTAAAATGCAAATGAGGTTTAACCTCGGGGATGCATCAACAACCTCTAGCCAGCCCTCCACGGAGAGGTGTAATGGAAAAAGCATGGGTTTGGGGCCAGACAGACCTGGTTCTCCACCGGAGATCCACCCCTTACTGCTCCGGGGCCGCAGGCAAGTTACCTCACCTCTTTTAAGCCTCCGTGCTCTCAGCCCATTACCTGCAGATAATGCCTGCCCAAATACATTTGGGGAAAAGATTAAAATACAAACAAGTTCTTCACCTCGTATGCCATCTTTCCTCTCCTTGGAAGGGAACCTATACAGCTCAGCAGAAATAAAGCGGGCATTGGCAGAGCCCCGTGCTGAATGGGGAGCACCTCCTGTGTGTGCTGCTGCCGCTCACCTTGGCCGGGAGGTGGGCGCGGGGTCCTGATGCAACTTGCACAGATGCGGGCAATCACCTGAGCTGGAGCCAGGCCTCCGGGCAAAGTGTGCGGAGGAGCCATCAGAAAGAGGCTGAAAAGCGCATTTACTGCTTCAAAAGCCCTGGGTTCTAAACAAGCTGGCCTAAAAATAAAGAAGAAAAGAAAGACTGGGCTTGGCTTTACTTAGCAGGCGACGTCCCTGGGATTCACAGCCTCTCACCTGGCATTACCTGAGGGCTGGCCCACACCACCACTTCCTGTGTAAGGAAAAGGCCCTGACGCACAGCCAACCATAGTGCCTCCCACCGCGGTCACACAAACCGTGATCAGTTCCAACTCAGCCTGGTCCTCCCCACACAACAACCAGCTTTGGCTTTCCTGCCTCCGTGCCACTCATTCTTCCTCTTCCTCCCATGAGAAAGCCCACCTTTCCTGTTTGCCCTACAACCTACAACGGTCCTCCATCCCCCACATTCCAGCTCAGACGGACCCTCCTATCTGGGGAGGTAACCGAAGCCGGCGCCCAGGATCTGTGTCCAGAGCCCAAGGGTCTGCGGGGGGCGTCAGGGTGGTAGTCTAGGCACTCACTTGGGAAGGTGGCTCTCAACCAGGCTGCCTTTAGAATCCCTTCAGGAGATTTTCAAAACATATAGAACCCAGATCCCATCCAAACCTACTATCTCAGGGCCCCTTGTGGGCAGGGAGTGCCTGGGTATCTGTATTTTGTAAAGGCTTCCTCTTGGACTTTGAGGTACAGCCCTAACTTAAAAAAAAACAAAACACTGCTCTCAGGTAAGGACTTTTCTACAGAACAGAAATCGGATACCATGGTATTACTGCAAAGACTACAAATAGAGCTAATGGAAAACAACACGAAAAGCAGTAGTTGGACAACCTGACCATTTACAAATCAAAGCGGCCAGGTAATGAGTGGTTTGGGATGTTCAAAGAGCTGGGTAAGAAACCGGTGAAAGGTTTCATTATTTCTCGGAATTTATTGGCAAGCAGAGGGGTGGAAGGGAGTGGAAACTAAAATGTCTGGCCGTTTGTCCTGGACTTAACCGGCACCTGTAGGCCTGTAATTAACAAAAGCGAGGAGAGCCGCGGGGAAAATATGTCCCGTAAATACATCCAGGACCATGGAACTCTCAGGAGCGAGGCAAAAAGTCTCTCTTATGGACAAAAAAATGTGAACCCACATGCGATCGTTGCTTTGCTTTGGAAAGGGGAACCATACGACAGGAGAAAGGAAACCCGGGAGAGGCTGAGTTTTTGAACTCGAGTTGCAGCGCTTCGTACAGCAACTCATGACACTTTAATTGCTAAGGTGGTTCAAATTGGCAGGGACAACAGTCACGTGGGCTGAATGCTAACAAAAGATTATGAAGGAAGAAGGTGAGGTGCTGTGGCAAGTCTTCAGCAAGAAGAGGCGCTAAGCCAGGCACCTTGGGTCAGCACTTGCTCACTTGAAACTTAACTTTGCATTCTAATTAGCAATGTGGGGGAGAGAGAGAGAGAGAGAGAGAGAGAGAGAGAGAGAGAGAGAGAGAGAGAGAGAAACAAAAACCCTTCACTCCCCCCAAAGAAACCCAAGGCAGACTTGCTAAGGGGGATGTTGGCAAACCCCAAGGAGTGGAGCAGATTGAGGTGGATGCCCATAAGTTTTAACCAGTGGACAAGCAAAAAGCTGAGAGTATTTATAAAAAGACAAACTAGCCGAAACCGGTTTTGCTCAGTGGATAGAGCATCCGCCTGTGGACTGAAAGGTCCCAGGTTCGATTCCGGTCAAGGGCACGTACCTTGGTTGCGGGCACATTCCCAGAAGGGGGTGTACAAGAGGCAACTGACCGATGATTCTCTCTCATCAATGTTTCTAACTATCTATCCCTCTCTAATAAAAAATCAATAAAATATTTTTTAAAAAGACAAACTAGCTCTTCAGAGGGACCCTAATCAGAAGCCTTTATACTGCAGAACCAAAGCACCAAACCCCCCAAAAAATGTCTAAGCTAACAGGGGTAAGAGTGGACTGCACCCCAGTGAGGAGGTCGGGCTGTGCAGGGCCCGGCCAGCCTGCAGCTCAGAACCAGCCTGAGGACGCTCAGTACATGGATTACCAGCTCTAGATGGTTTCTTTCTAGAAAAATAAAATGTTACAAGAAATGTCTATTAGCCAAATAACTCCCATTGAGATCTTTTTCCCAACCACTGCCCTGATTTGATCAGTATGTCCAAATAGCCAGAACATAAAAAGCCTCCATACGTCTACAGCAGCTGGCCTCAGACAGAAAGGGGAGGGGGACTGCTGGTCACAGAGAGAAAGGCGTTTCAATAGCCACGGTGCACTGAGTACCTGATTTGGGTCTACTAGCCCCATGTCAGACCCGTGATTCCCATTGTTCCATTTAACCAGGAGGGCAGAGTTGTGAGGCAGGCGTTGCACCCAGGGCCTGCAGAAGTTAATAAGTGGGGTGAGAATCCACCTCTATGAGTGCAACCATCTGTACTTGAATTGTGTCCCTCGGGCTCCACAATCTAAGATCTTTCCATCTGTGTGTTGCACAGTCGCCCATTGTTCTCTGTGAGAGGGCTCCTCCCACACGTTCTTCCCAGCCTCGGGTCTGCCTCCGGAGCCTTGAAAGCCGCCCTGGATGGTATGCACGCGGACCTTTGCACTGCGGCCCAGGCCATCAGCAAGCCTCTCCTTTACATACACATAGACGGTTTCTACCCATCTCATCTCCCCTCTGGCTCACTACTGAGCCGGGAAGGCAAAGATCCCTTTCTTCTGGCCGTGTCCCTACTCTTCAGAAATGCTTCATGCAGAACTCTGTGGTTCTCACTTCTAGGAAGACAACCTTTGGCCCAGTGGGTAAGGAATCAGTTGAATGTCGATCTATGAACCAGGAGGTCACGGGCCCAAGTTGCAGGCTCAACCCCCAGGGAGAGGCGTGCTGGAGGCAGCTGATCAATGATTCTCGTCATTGATGTTTCTATATCTCTCTCTTCCTCTCCCTTCCTCTCTGATATCAATAAAAATATGTTTAAGAATCAGGCAGCGGAGGACTGAGAAGGTGGGGCAGTTCTGTACCGTGCTGCCTTCCACTGGTTAAGACCTCCAAGAGCAAAGGCCTACCAAGGTGAGGATGCCCCTACTGTCACCTGTAGAGGGGCAGCACTGAGCTGGCCAATATTTGTGGTGGTGCTGCTTGTCCTGGCTGAGGGGAAGCGTTCCACTAAGTCTGAAAGACTAAGACATCGCAGGGACTCTCCGTCACCGCCCGCGGCCTGCTGTGCCAGGCCTTCGCGCGTGCTGTGCTGGCGCTGCGCCTTCCATTGGCAGACCCGGAGAATCCTCTCTCCGCTGCCACATGGCCAGGCCAAAGCATCAGACACTACCACCACGCGGATTTTAAAACTACAGGGGAAATTGAGCCACAGGAGCTACCATCGCTGCCGCACCCACCGCCGCCCCCAAGAATGGGAATCCACCAAAATCAGAGCTCACTACACACCGGGCTCATAGAGAGTGTGGCTTCAGAAATTAGCCTCTGCATCCACAGCAGCTCCACATCCGCAACAAAGAGGACACCATTGAGGGCGGACTCTCCCCATGCAGCCATCACAGCCCGCCCACAATCTTCCCAGCACACCCACCATGCTGGGAGGGAAATGGAGCGCGCTGGTGAGGAAATGGCACGGTGCCTTCCATTACCCACCCAGGCGAGCCCATCCTCCGATGCCACATGGCCAAGCCGAAGCTCTCACCACCACCGCCATGTGAACTTTAAAACTACAGTGGTAATTGAACCACAGGAGCGACCGTCAATATTGCACCTGGCACCACCACCCGCCACTGCCACTGAGAATAAAGGAAATCCACCAAGAACAGAGCTCACCACGCCTTGGGCTCAGGGAATGGGCGACCTCAGAACTTAGCCTCCATGTCTTCAGCTGCTCCGCTCCCACACCGAACGAGACACCTTTGAAGGTGGTCCCCCTGCCTGAAACCATCTCAGCCCAACTTCAGCTGTCCCAGCCTGCCCGCCATGCTAGCAAGGAGCTAGCGCGGCGCCTCCAATATGCGACCCCAACACCCTAGAGGGGCCGTGTGCCCCGGGTGAGCCGAGTGTCCCAGGGGGCCGAGTGCCCCGGGTGAGCCGAGTGTCCCAGGGGGCCGAGTGCCCCGGGTGAGCCGAGTGTCCCAGGGGGCCGAGTGCCCCGGGTGAGCCGAGTGTCCCAGGGGGCCATGTACCCCGGGTTAGCCGTACCCCCCAAAGGGGAAGGGTGTCCCGGGTGAGCCGAGTGTCCCAGGGGGCCAAGTGCCCCAGGTGAGCCAAGTGTCCCATGGGGCCGAGTGCCCCGGGTGAGCCAAGTGTCCCAGGGGGCCGAGTGCCCCGGGTGAGCCGAGTGTCCCAGGAGGCCGTGTGCCCCGGGTGAGCCGAGTGTCCCAGGGGGCCGAGTGCCCCGGGTGAGCCGAGTGTCCCAGGGGGCCGAGTGCCCCGGGTGAGCCGAGTGTCCCATGGGGCCGAGTGCCCCGGGTGAGCCGAGTGTCCCATGGGGCCGAGTGCCCCGGGTGAGCCGAGTGTCCCAGGGGGCCGAGTGCCCCGGGTGAGCCGTGAGTCCCATGGGGCCGAGTGCCCCGGGTGAGCTGAATGTCCCAGGGTGCAGTGTGCCCCAGGCGAGCCGTGTGTCCCAGGGGAAGCAGTGGGACCCAGGGGAAGGGGCGGTGAAAACCAGAGGAGGAGCGGACTCTATTCATATGGGTCCTGAGATAGTCACCATAAAACAAGCAGACTGCCAAATGACAGCGGGGAGGGGAAGGAGACCTGGGGGGAGATAGGAGAACAACCGAGGGACTGGTATGCATGAACATAAGTACAACCAATGAACACAGAACTCTGGGGAGGGAGGGCATAAATGGGAGGTGGGGGGGGGGGGCCAATGGTAAACTATGTACACAGAAAATACCTTAATAACATAAAATTTAAAAATTAAAAAAAAAAGAATCAGGCAAAGTCCAAAACCGGCTTGGCTCAGTGGATAGAGTGTCGGTCTGCGGACTGAAAGGTCCCAGGTTCTATTCAGGTCAGGGGCATGTACCTTGGTTGCGGGCACATCCCCAGTAGGGGGTGTGCAGGAGGCAGCTGGTCGATGTTTCTCTCTCATCAATGTTTCTAGCTCTCTATCCTTCTCCCTTCCTCTCTGTAAAAAATCAATAAAATATATATATTTTTTTTAAAAGAATCATGCAAAGATAAACAATCCAATCAAAAAATGGGCAAAGGACCTAAAAAGACACTTTTTGAAACAGGACATACAGAAGGCAGAGAGACATATGAAAACATGCTCAAAGTCACTAATCATCTAAGAGATGCAAATCAAAACAACAATGAGGTACCACTTCACACCTGTTAGAATGGGTGTCATCAACAAACGACAAGTGCTAGTGAGGATGCAGAGAAAAAGGAACCCTCGTGCACTGCTGATGGGAATGCAGACTGGTGCAGTCTCTGTGGAGAACAGCACGGAGTTTCCTCAAAAAAATTAAAAATGGAACTCCCACTCGACCCAGTAACCCCACTTCTAGGAACACATCCCAAGAAACTAGAAACATCAATCAGAAAGGATATATGCACTCCTATGTTCATAGCAGTACATTTTACAATAGCTACAATTTGGAAACAGCCTAAGTACTCATCAGCAGATGAGTGGATTAAAAGCCAGTGGTACATCTATACAATGGAATACTACACTGCTGTAAAGAAGAAGGAACTTTTACCATTTGCAACAGCATGGATGGACCTGGAGAGCATTATGGTAAGCGAAATAAGCCAGTCAGGGAAAGATAGATATCACATGATCTAACTCATATGTGGGATAAAATGAACAACATAAACTGATGAACAAAAATAGATTCAGAGACTAAGAAACACTGAACAAACCGTCCAGCCTCAGAGAGAAGGCGAGGGCAGGGGGTGAGAGATCAACCAAAGGACTTGTATGCATGCTTATTAGCATAACCAATGGACACGGACACTGGGGTGGCGGGGGCTTGTCCTGGGGGGTGGAAGTGATGGGGCAGGAGGTGTCAATCAGGGGGAAAGGAGACCTATGTAATACTTTAAACAATTAAAAAAAAAAAGAATCAGGCGGAGGGGTTAAGAAGGCTCCACCCAGTAGACAGACTGATGTGTTGAATCTCAATGTGTTGAGATTCAAATGCGTTCTCAACATCCTAGCTGGAGCCTTTTCATATACTGACTTCCCTTGTTTCCCTCTCCGGGGACGGTCCCTTCTTTCTCCTGTCTTGTGTAGACTAATACCCCTCGGAAGCTGTTCTGGCAACCACTTATCCTCAGTAAGACGGGGATCACAAACAAGCAAAGAGTGCGCTGAGGCTGAGTGGCTGCCAGCAATGGGCCTCTTTGGGCAAAAAGAAGGAAGGGGCTGAGGGTGGGAAATGATCATTACATTTGACTCCAAAAGGTTCAACATTTCAGGCAACGACAGACGCTTCTCCTAACTGATAAGTCACTTATGTGTAGGACCTCCAGGGCAAACTGAGAAGCTGCTGAGATGTTAAAAACCAGATCTGAACACAGGGTTCCCGAATCCAAGATGAACAAGTCCAAACCAGCTTGCGGTCCCTCTTCCCAATGCATCTTACCATCTAACCAAAGCCCTCTGCCACCTGCCCACCACCACGATGCAGAGTGGGTGTGACCCAACACTGCTTCTGCCACAGAGGAGAGAGGACTGGGTGAGGGCTCTGCGTACTCGTGGGGCGGATGCCACAGGAAAGGGTTACCCAACATTCAGCCTCCAACGTGAGGTGTGGACAAGGCAAGGGACTCAAATAATAACATACACTGTTTTTGCTGCAGCTACTAGCCCCAAAGGCAGCTCTGGGTGCCATCCTTGGGTTTCTGGAGGCTTTCCAATACCTAGAACATAGTAGGTTCTCAAAACATACCTTCAGAGTGAAAAACATGAAATCATGCATTCAGGAGGAAGAGGGTATGCAGAAGAAGAGCTGGGTCACTGTAACCCACTCCCAGGGAAGACAGGGGGAAAACATTTTGCTTGACAGGCATGCGATGACAGAGGCGTGCCAGCATGGCAGAAAGAGAACCAGGCTTGGCCTGGAGCCTCTAGAGCAGTGGTTCTCAACCTTCCTAATGCCGTGACCCTTTAATCCAGTTCCTCATGTTGTGGTAACCTCCAACCATAAAATTATTTTTGTTGCTACTTCATAACTGTAATTTTGCTACTGTTATGAATCATAATGGAAATATCTGTGTTTTCTGATGGTCTTAGGCGCTACAGCAGCGGTTCTCAACCCTGCTGGTCTTAGGCAACCCTGCTAGCGGTTCGCAACCCACAGGCCTCATGAGAACCTCTGCTGTAGAGCCTAAGACCATCAGAAAACACAGATATTTCCATTATGATTCATAACAGTAGCAAAATTACAGTTATGAAGTAGCAATGAAAATAATTTTATGGTTGGGGGTCACCACAACATGAAGAACTATATTAAAGGGCCACAGCATTAGAAAGGTTGAGAACCACCGCTCTCGATGCGTATGTGAAAGAATTCCCCAAGCTCTGGTTAAAAGTACAGATCCTAGAGCTCCACTCCCTTCTAAGAACTAAGATTCTGGGGTGGGGCCCAGGAATTTGCTTTTTTGTTTGTTTGTTTGTTTTCAAACACCTAGAGTAGAATTATTATTTTAAAAGTGAGGGGTAACCTATATACAGTGACGTGTATAGATAGAGCCTACGCATACAGTTTGATGAGTTTTCATAAATGAGTAATATTTATCGAATTCATACCCCAATAAAGATTTAAAACATGTCCATCACCCCAGGAAGTTCTTACGCTCCTTTTCAGTGAATCCTTCCCATCCCCTATTTCCCCCGACCCCCCACGGGCAGCCATGGCTCTGCTTTCTATCTCCATAGATAGTTAACGGAATTTAAACATAGACTCACAGTCTTTTTGCGTCTGGCTTCTTTTGCTCAACGTTTCTGAGGTTCATCCAGGTTGTTACATGCATCAGTCATTCATTCCTCCGTGTTGCTAAACGTAATTCCATTGTGCAAAGCACCCCAATTGGTTTAGCCATTCTCTGGTTGCAGGGTTGGACGCTTGGGTTGTTTCTGGCTATATTAGTAAAGAAGGACATTAGTTTTCAGTGGCTGTGTCACAGATTGCCATCACTTTCATGGCTTCAAACAACATAAATGTATTCTTCCCCAGTGTCTGTAGGTTGGGTATCCAGGCACAGATCTGAGGGATCCATTGCTTGGGGAGTCACCAGACTGAAATCAAGGAGTTGGTCACGGCTGGAGTGTCCTCTGAACCCCAGGTCTTCTACTAAGTTTATAGAATCGTTGATGAAGTTCAATTCTTACGGCTGGAGGACCAAAGTCCTCAGCTCCTGGGGTGACCCTCCTTTCCCTGCCATGTGGCTGTCTCCACAACATGGTTCTTTAGGGTCACAGAGTACATCCGCTACTGTTTCAAATCTCTCTGACCTCCAGGCCCCTTTCAAAGGGCGCACCCACGACCATCTCCCTGTGACTGATTTAGAGTCAGCTGATTAGGGGCGTCTTCTAGACAACATGAGGTATAGCCCATGGTGTCCACACTCAGGGCATGCACCCCGGGGATGGGAAACCTTGGGATGCTGTCCACCACAAGCAACTACTATGAGCATTCTGGAGCTATTAATTATTCAAGTGTTATTCTTTTAAAAAATACATGAGCATTAGGTTTTTTTATTATGCAATCTCTTTCTTTATAGTACTATACAGTCATGATCCTGCTTATAATGAGTATTGAAACATGGACGAACTCACAACATAGTAATATAGGAATTATATTATATTCAACTTAGTAATATAGGAATTTGCTTTTGCTTAACAAGCTCCACAGGTGACTTTAATGCAGGTGGTCTGTGGCTCACAGTCTGAGGATCAACTGCTCTAGGTCTCCTTTAACTGGTTGCCTTACCCTCAGCTTCAGAGATGATCAGTGTGCTGGCCACCTTTCCCCCGGGGCCATGGTCAGCAAACGCATTAGTTACAAAGCCAAATAGCAACAGTACAATGACTGAAATTTCTTTTGAGAGCCAAAAACCAACTTCTGCACATGGACCATGAAGTTTCAATCGCACTGTATGCATGCACCCACACATGGTATTTTGTGGAAGAGCCATACTCAAGGGGCCAAAGAGCCACATGTGGCTTGCAAACCTCGGTTTGCAGACCACTGACCCAGGGAATCAATCTCTTTAGTCTCTCAAAAGGTAATGGCCCTACAGGTTTAAAGGCCCTCATGCAAACAGAAATATTCCAGAGATGCTGCCTGTGAAGCCATTCTTCAGCACACAAACCCCAGGTCAGCCCGAAGAGGAGGTTCTGGTAGGCTGAGTGGTAAGAAAAGAGAAGAGAAATACAGCCCCTGCCTCACTAAAATTCCCATCACATGCTGTAAAAGCATGAGTGCCTTGAAATTTCCTGGAAAACACAGAGGTTTATCATTGCTTTGTTTTAGAAAGAGGACAGGGTCAATCTTTCCATTATTATAAAATATCAATCTTTCCATTATTATAAAATATCAATCTTTCCATTATTATAAAATATCAGCAAACTGAGAACTCAGCATCCCGAAACACAGCATAAGAGTTTAATTTTGCCCTGGCTGGTATGGTGTTTCTCAATGGTTAGAGCTTCACCCAGCACACCAAAGGGTCTTGGGTTTGAGTCTCAGTCAAGGGCAGGTACCTGGGTTGCAGGTCAATGTCAATCCCTGGCCCTGGTTAGGACATGTGCAAGAGGCAACCAATCATCCAATCATCGATGTGTCTCTCTGATCTCTCTCTCTCTCTCTCTCTCTCTCTCTCTCTCTCTCTCTCTCAAAATCAATGAAAAAATATCCTCAGGTGAGGATTAACAACAAAAGTTTCATATTATGTTATGTTATTACTGGCTTAATTTTAATGGACTTATTGGAGGAACAGAATCATAAAGGGCATTCCTCTGAGTACTCTAACAGAGAAAGGACCTCTGAGTTGAAGGATGTTCTATTGGAAATCCAGCTGACCTTGGGAATGCTCAGGTCCGAGACACACAAAACGCAGAGTTCAGGAAACAGCCCCCTTGGACCAGGAGTTCAATGTCTCACCAGGTGTGTGTGAGTGAGAGAAATAAAGCACAGGACTAAGGAGGAACTAGTGAGTTTTGTTCCCAATCTTAAGCCACTGAAGTGAAATGCAGTCTGCATCCTGTATCCAGGAGCAGGGGCCGGAAAGACAATGCCCAGCGCTCACCTGGGAACCCTGGGACCCGCTGGAATGCAGTTTGTCCACATGGGCTTTCCTCACTGCAGCAACCTGGCACCCCCCGCCTTCTTCTGAACCAAGACCCTCTCCTGTTTTGTTCTCCGATCATTGGGTGGGTGCCTGGTGGAGACTCTTGGCAGCGCGAGGAATGACTCCTCTACCGAGCATGTGTGCTCCGGAGCAGGGTCCGTCCTCACAGTTGAGATGAGAAAACAACTTTAAAGTCCCCTGTAGAATTTTTTAAAAAACCACACATGATCGGAAATTTAAATTACAAGATCTGGAAAGCACCAGTCACTTACAAACAGCTCATATCCCAAAAGCTTCTTTTCGAATTCACTGTTGAAAGGTGAGAACACATTCTCTAAAAGGACAGTGTTGTGTATGCAGTTCAAATCTAAAGAATTCATAACGCAGCGAAAGTCGTGTATGTGCGATGAAGACATTTCTGCTGCATTATTGTAACTTTAAAATACTTTAAAGAAAAATAGTTAAGTGAGTTCTCTTTAAGGACAGCCTAAGGAAAAAAAATGTGTAATTAGAATTTGATGAAAATGGGGAGAGTTTTGTAGAAAGTATGAGGAATTCTGGACTCAGGAGGACTTGAGATTCTTATCTCGCATTCTTTCAAAAGATGACATTTTTCTCTTTATGAAAATAGTATATTATGGAGATATTAAACATACATTAAAAGTATAAATTATGCATAGCCAACATGATGTGACTACTGTTAACATTGCATTATATTTCTGTTCAACTGTTTTATTCCAAACATATGTATGTGTGTTTTATTTGGAAAATAGAAACATTTTAAAAATTCATTTTTTTGCTTTATATCTCTATATCATCAATGCTATATATTAACTTTCTTCTTAATCCTTGCCAAATTGATTAATCAAATTTTGTCTCATTTTAACTTTCATTTATTTGATCACTATTGAGATTAATCTTTGCTTTACTCAGATCTAAGGGCCACTTATATTCTGTGGTCTATAGATTAACTTTTGTATCTTTTACCTATTTTTCTGCTGGAGTAGAAGTAAATATTTCCTTGGCTATATATATATATATATATATATATATATATATATCAAGTATTTTCATGGTTTGTCATTTTTTTTACTTGGTTCATGGTGTTATTTGACAGAATTTTAAATTCTGTCAAATCAATCCATGTTTTCCTTTTCCATTTTTCCTTTTCTTATGTATAGAAACAATTTCCTCACATGATACAATATCTATGTTTCTTTACTTCAAGTTGGTATGTAATTTAATTTTTATATTTTGAAAAGATCAAGCATTAATATGATCAAAAGGCCAAATCTCCAGAGACAGATACAGAGACCTTGCTTCTACCCCTACCTTCCTTACCCATCACCCTCACTCCCTGTAGGGAACCATTTTTAATAATGTCTTATTTATCTTTCCAGTGCTTCTTTTTGCAAACTTTAAAACAATTACTGATTTGATTATTCTAGAATTTGTACAGGGTATTACATTTTTAAAAGATTTTTCCAGTGAATTTCTTAATTGGTCATGGCTGATCTCAAAGACAACTTGATTTCTGAACATTTATTTTGAATATGTTCATCTTGTTGAATTTCTAATCATTTTGCAGTTGTCCTGAGTTCTAAATACACAATCCTATCATCTTTATAATTCATACTGACAATTTTATAATTTTTAATTTTATCCTCTGCTTCCTAATAATACACACTAATTTTAGTTTGTATTTTACAGGCTATTGACTGCTGTGGCCAAGGTTAGGAAGAAGAAAAGGAGGAAGTTATGCACTGGATCTCACAGTCCTCTGTCTAGAACTGACACACATCAATTCGATTACATTTTAGTGCCTAAATCAAGTCACATAACCATGCCTGGCTTCAGAGGACATAGAAATTCAATCCTACCATTTTCCCCAAAGGAAGATAACTTAAAATATGGGTGGACAGCCCTAACAAGCCACCATCCCAATCTCAGGCAGAGCCCTGGCTCTGTGGTCTAGATTGGCCTTGGCGATGGCACTGTCTAGAAATGGCTAGTCGTCTTCTGTTCTCGCTTGGAGCACATCCCTTTGCCAGCCCAGAATTTTACTAATGCTCAGCACGTGCCCCGTGTGGATGGCACGAATGGCCAGAGGGCTCCCTTCATTGTGGTGGTTGCGGCCTGTACCCAGAAACATCTGCTTTGTGCCATTTTAATTCCATGCCTTTTTATTTTAATTTATTTGAATTTTAGGGAATTACGAGTACTGAAAAGAAAAAGCATTTAAATTCCAACATGGAGAGGGTGGGATTGAGAAACAAAGCCCGGGATTGCCATGTAAGTGTCATGACCAGCAGAGCCCAGGAGAGCCTTTCCAGCCCGCTCTGCAGGAGGTTCTATCCAGGTTCCAGTGCATCAGACATCTTAGCCCTCCCAGACCAGGTCTCTGCCTCTCACAAAATAAGCCCCTGAATATATAATTAAGTCCATCAGTTATGGTAGGTTCACCATCGATTTAAAACTGTCCGCTGACCCCACTTGCCCCCATGTGTGAATAGTGAAAGATAGAATTGATTGTGTGAAGAAAAGAGAGCAAATCACACTGCCGAGACTGCACTTCGGAATGCGTGCCCCAGGGACCAACAGCTCCTGAGGATATTCAGAGGGGTTCTGAAACTGAACCTGTGAGCATGTGGGTGATGCTGGATTAAATAACTGTGTTTCTTTATCATTGACGTCCCCGTATCTTTAACACAGAGCAGATTTGCATTCTGAATCCCCACTGTGATCTTAACTATGCATTTAATCATTTCCCAAATTCACTGAACCACAGAACCCCATTTTTCAGAAATGTTTTGTGGCACACACTTTGAGAATCTACTGTAAAGGAAAGAAGAACATAAGTAAGTGCTTGTTTGGGTTGACAGGTGATGGGGAGGCCAAGGTGTGGCCCACAGAAGACTAAGGCACCTTTCACGGAGCCTATCTCCCCACCTGGTCACTCAGAGGGAGATTTGTCCTGGGAAGGGATGCTCGGCGCCTGTGAACACCGGCGGTGAACCAATCTACCCATGCCGGGGCGGTCCTGCCTGCGGGAAGAGAGGGGTAGTGATTTCCCCATCATCTGACCACCAGTCATAACAAAACCAAACCTTGCAAAAATTCTTTTCCACATATAGACATTGATTAGTTAAATATTTATTAACAGCTCATACAGCAGGTGTGGTAAGCTCAGAGAAGTCCCAGTGTTCTGTCTTTTTAGGTGCCCTAGGCACCACCTTGAGTGAAGCATCCTCAAAGCAGACATGCAGGCCTCCGGAAACCTTGTAGCCCACATCGGACAACTGGAAATCCTTCACCGAGGCAGCTGGACACAGGACCACTTAGGGATGGAGCCAGGCATCATCCCTAAATAAAAGGCTGCGGGCTTCACTGGACTCTCATGCCCTCTTCATCAAAGGGCAGGAATGGCTCTACTATTCTGGCCAATCTATATATCTGAATTCGTTTGCTAGAACTGCCATTTAAAAATGTATACCACAGCAGAAACCGGTTTGGCTCAGTGGTAGAGCGTCGGACTGCGGACTGAGGGGTCCCGGGTTCGATTCCGGTCAAGGGCATGTACATTGGTTGCGGGCACATCCCTGGTGGGGGGTGTGCAAGAGGCAGCTGGTCAATGTTTCTCTCTCATCGACGTTTCTAGCTTTCTATCTCTCTCTCTTCCTCTCTCTAAAATATCAATAAAATATATTTTTTTTAAAAAATAAAAAATAAAAAAAATAAAAATAAAAATGTATACCACAGACTTGGAGGCTTAAACAACAGGAATTTCTTTTCTCACCGTTCTGGAGTCTAAAAGTCTAAGATCAAAGTGTTGATCGAAAAAAAAATGGCGGAAGAATAGACAGACGTGTCCCTAGTCTTGTCCTGGAGCAGATAGAAAGAACAGCTGAGCGTCACACGGGGAGTGTTTGTGGGTGAGTTGAGGGCCAGCTATACTCCAGGAGGCTGCAGGGGACTGCTGGACAGAGCTCCCCTGACCGGACAGTCCCCACTGCTGCCGGGTTCCCTCCTGGAGCCACAGGCTTGGACATGGAAACTGCACCACCTTGAAGGGGAGAGTAGATGTTATCTGATGCCTAAAATGCCCAGGGAATCTACAACTACGGCACCCACCGAACAGCTGCGAACCCCAGAACAAACACACGGATCCAGAGGAGCTCTACACTCCACCAGGAGAGGTCAGATTGCGCCTGGGATAAGGTGAGGTCTCTGGTCCTGGTGGGAGAGAGAAATAAATGCACACGCTGTGGGAGCTGGAGAACCTGGGGAAGTCTGCACCAAGAAAAATCCGTGGCTGTTGGGGTTGGTGTGATCCCTGAATGTGAAAGAGGGTCCTCAGAGCTGCTAACAGAAGGGAACTCTAAAAAGCAACGCATTTTGACCTGACACAAAAGGACAGCCTAAAAATTTTAAAAGTGTGCCGGCTACTTGGACCCAAGGGGGAAACAAAAGACTGCACAGACTTGTACGCAGCCCCAGAGTTTGCACACTTACACTGGCTCTTTTTTTCCCCCCTCCCTCTTTAAATTCTTGCTTCTGATTACTAAGCAAAATGCATAGGATCACCCAATTGGGGACACCCAAAGAGATTGCAGGGGAAAGTTGTTTTTCTGGAACCTGGGGATCAGAGCGGGGAATAACCATCAGAGAACCAGCTCTGGAGCAACCCACTCCCACAAACCAGTATTGAGTACCACAGGGAAAGCAGGATCTAAGCACTGGCTACAGAGAACCCATAGACCCGGAAGTCAATCCAGAAAAACTGCCACCCACGGGTTGAATCACAAATTGACTCTTATGTAAACACAAATAAAGGAATACAAGAAATTAAGACACACTGCCTGCTTAAAAATCAGGACAGGCTTACACCACTGAGGGAACAGTGGAACACAAGGAACTGCAATACTGCCAAACAGAACAGTAGAGGAAGTGAATGACCTTCACTACTGCACATTTTTTTATTTTTTTTTAATCTTTTACATAAGAAACTATTTTTTTCTGTTTTCCTCACTTGATTTTACCTTTTTAATTATTACATTTTTATTTTTAATCACTATTATTGCTACTACTATTTTACCTTTTTTTTAAAGTGTCATTTTATTTTACTTTGGGATTAGTGTTCTACATTCTATTTTCATCTTTAGCACCATCTTACTCTATCTCAGCTTTACTTTTATGCCATCACTATCTTCCTAACGTTCCCCTTTTGATGTCCTGTTTCTCTTACCCTTTTCCTGCTTTAGATTCTCTCTATTCTTTCTTTTAACCCCCTGTTAAATTTCATCTTATTTATACATCTATTTCCAATCCCCTGCTCCAAGTCAACACACCTCTCTCTTCTCTGTCTTCACTATCCAAAAAATTGTTTTTCTCTCTGTCCTTTTGTTGTTGTTTGCTTGATTATTGATTATATCGATTTTTATGCTTGTTTGTGAGATCGTTTTGCTTATTCTTTTTGTTTGTTTTGTTTTTGTTTGTTTTTCGCTTCCATCTTCCCTCGCCTCACTTGATATTAGTTGTTGTTTGTAGTTTGTATTCATCTCCAGGAACTTGTTGCTGGAATTTGTTGGGATTAGTGACTGTTATATTGGAGATATATATAGATACAGATATAGATATAGATATAGATAGATAGATATAGATATAGATAGATATATATAGATATATATAGATATATATAGATATATATAGATATATATAGATATATATAGATATATATAGATATATATAGATATATATAGATATATATAGATATATATAGATATATATATATATGAGGGGAACTATATATATAGTTCCCCTCTTCTTTCTTATTCTCTTTATTTTCTCTCTTAGGTTTTTTTTTCTTTTCCCAATGTCATTTTTGCACTCCTTTCTTTTTTTTCTCTTCTTCTTTCTCTCCTATCCTCTAATTTGCCTTTCTCTGGTGGTCACCTATATTTGGAGTTATTAATATCATGAATACATTTCTGTTCAGTGCCTTGTGCATTGTAGCTGGTTGTTTTGTATTTTGTGCCTTTAACTAAACACAGGAGAGAGAGAACTACATAACCAGACACCCATAGAAGAGAGACCATGGGGAGACAAAGCAATAGCCCACATATGAAAGAAAAGCAGGCATCACCAGAAAAGGAAGTAAACAAAATGGAGGCAAGCAACCTGTCAGAGAAATAATTCAGAAAAATGGTCATAAGGTGGCTGAAAAGAATGGAAGAAAAATTCGACAATATGTGTATGACCCAGAGGAAATGAAGAACCAAGAAGAAATAAAAAATTACATCGCTGCTATAAAGAACTCAGTAGAAAGCATCAAGACTAGACTAGAAGAAGCAGAGGCCTGCTTCAGTGAGCTAGAAGACAAGGTAAGAAAAAATACCCAAGTAGAGCAGCTTCTAGGAAAAAAAAAAAAAAAAAGCGGGAGAGCCAAAGGGAACTTTGGGACAACACAAAACAAAACAACATCCATATGATAGGGGTTCCAGAAGGAGAGGAAACTAAGCAAGGAATAGAAAACTTGTTTGAAGAAAAAAATGACAGAAATCTTCCCTGATATAGGGATGAAAAAACCCACACAAATCCAAGAAGCTCACAGAGTTCCAAGCAAAATAAGATCAAGGTGTCAACAGGTTTGGTTTTTCCTGGGGCCTCTGTCCTTGGTGAGCAGACAGACTCCTTCTCACAAGGTCTTTCCTTATGCATACATGTCCCTGTTATCTTCCTGTCTAGACAAACTTCCTCTTCTTATAAGGACACCATTCCTTGGATTAGGGCCACCCTAATGATCTCAGTCTAAGTTACTCATCTCTTTCAAGATTCTTTTTCCAAATACAGCCACATTCTGAGATACTGACTCAACATAGGAATTTTGGGAGGACACAGATCAACCATATTAATATCCTAAATATTGATTGTACTGGTATCAAAATGATATCGATAGCTAATGCTACTCTTGCTGATTCCTAAGTCACGAATTTTCATAATTAAAACACATTCCTAACTGTTCCTATGCTAATTATTGAAGTCTCACCTGTGTCTTTATATCACTAGTTTCACAACCAAACAGATACAAGGGCACCCAAATGACAGAGCCAAGTAGCATGGGAGGTTGGTGAAGTGAGTTTCTGGCTTTCATACTGAGAGTTGAGGACTGTATAATTGGGCTCCTTTTCACAGTAGCTATATTCCCCTTTAGATTTCAGCAAACACAGTGTGACATCATGTGTATGCCAGCTGCAACTCTAGGGGCAGCCAATTACCTCAACAGGGAATCTACACTCAAGGATTAGTTATAGGGTAACACTCAGGACACTCCAAAAAAAATGCTTCAGTCACCCAGAAATTGGTCAGTGTCCTTACTGAAGCAACCATGTGTGATGTTTGGCCATATTTAATTATTCCAAGTGATTCTCTGCTTCCCAGAAAGACTGTGAGTTACCTCACACATAATTTTTATAATAAATCCTTTTTCTGCTCAAAGTACCCAGATTTAGTTTTTTTGCCATCTTCGGACTGATACAGTCACCAAAGCTTGCTTTCCAGGAAGCATACATAGTACAGTATATAGCATATTTTATTTTTAGAAAACATACATAGTGTAGTATAGGGGTCTCCTCTCACACATGTAAATCACAGGTTGAGCAGTTGGCGTGCTTACATTTAGATGCATTAGACCCACAACAGAGAAGGGAGGAATTAGAGAATCATGCCAGGTCAGGAGGAGGAGGAACTGTAACAATCATCTACTGCAAATGAAGAAGCAGAGTCCTAGAGAGAAATACTTGCTTAAGTCACACCTCTTTTCATCCCTACTGCCAAGAGGATTTTTATTTTTATTTATTTTAATCCCCACCCGAGGACATGCTTTCACTGATTTTGGAGAGAGAGGAATGGAGATGGAGAGGAAGGGGAACACCCATGTGAGAGTGAAGCATCAACGGTTGTCTCCCGTATGCACCCTGACTGGAAATCGAACCTGTAACCTGGGCATGTGCCCTGACCAGGAATTGTACTGGACTTTTTGGTGTATGGGGCAATGCTCCAACCAACTGAGATCAGGGCACCAAGAGGATGTTTTAAAGTAACTCCTATAGTTCATTCCATAATTCTTAGAACTTAAGGATTATTTTTATTTATATTTAATCTCTAAACCTATTAAAGTCAGTGTGGAAGATGAATACAATGGGATTTCTTAATTGTTGGGGTTATAACTTGGGAAATAAAATTTTCTATTTCTGTTTAGACCCATCACCCAAGGTGGAGAAAGATATAGCAGAAGGAAATAGAACTGGGCCTTTGGTAGAAACATGGGCGAGCCCAGGTGTGCTACCTGTGCAACCTTTCACCTTGGCACAGACCCCCCAGCCTCAGCAGTAATTCATCACAGGTTCATTTGGGCATGTTTAACTCTGTTTCAGAAAACAACTCAGTTAGACTTTGGATCAGCATCCTGTGAGGTGGCAGCAGAAGCTTCCTTGGCTGGGGGACTGAGAGGGGAACAAGATCTTCATGCCTGAACCTGTCCACATGTCTTCCCAGCCAGGCCAGGCCAGCCAGGAGGAACTGCTATTTGTTATGAATGTCATCTTGGGCAATTCACTCCGTGTTTGCCATTCAGACATAACTATGGATGGAGGCGGTCTCTCTCTCTCTCTCTCTCTCTCTCTCTCTCTCTCTGTGTGTGTGTGTGTGTGTGTGTGTGTGTGTGTGTGTGTGAGAGAGAGAGAGAGAGAGAGAGAGAGAGAGAGAGAGAGTTTTAAACCTGAAACAAAAGCTATTCAAAGAAAATACATGTTGTCCTTGGATCTCCATGAAGCACATTTTCTGAATTAGATGCATTTTCACAGAGAATTAGACTTAAAACCCCTGTGAGCTTAAAAATAGACAAACAACTATTTTCTAAGCCCCATCTCTTTGGAATTTAAAGTGTTTTTATGAGTGGGGAATTGTTTCTGTGGAGGAAGGGGGAAGGAAGGAAGTTCAGCATAATTAAGCAGATTTAAGAAAATAATTTAATTATTTCCCACATTACCCAATACTTTAAGATTTACTCAGGTTAATAATACAGATTATTCTGGTTATCCATTCATTCATCCATTCGTCTACTTTTTGAGTCATAATAGTTGACTTATGTACCTATCAGATTCAAGACATTGCACTAAGAGAAATACAGGAAAGTTCCTAGAGAACTTCAGAGCAGGATATTGATACACAAGCAAATTGAACGTACCATGATTTGAGCTTTTGAGGTTGGACTAATGAAAGCTCAGAAAAAGTGGCATCTATGTTGCTGGCAAAACTTCCAACAAAAGAGAAAGCACAGGCAGCTGATTGATGTTTCTCTCTCATCGTTGTTTCTAACTCTCTATTCCTCTCCCTTCCTCTCTGTAAAAAAAACAAACAAACAATAAAATATTTTTTAAAAAAAGAGAGATAGCATACAGAACAATCCACAGTGATTTCCATCGGCCAAGAACCCTCAATTCATCATGGCCGTCCAAGGAGAAAGTTGATTACTGGCTTCAGTTAATTGCTTTCCTGGCTCTGCAGTGTTCTCTTTACACAGAAGACGAGAGAAGGCAGAAAGGAGCTGAAAGAACAATCCTTCCAAAATACACTAGGGAAGAATCAAAAACACAGATGTTCCTCTCTGTGGCCCTTGTGACTAGGCGGATCCTCTAGCCCAGATCCTAAAAGGCTTAGTGAAAGCAAAAATGGTAGCTGTGAATGTTAACACATTAATTAGTCTTTCTTCTGTACCCAAAGATCCAAGGCTTTCTGAACAGCCTTTCAAGACCCAGCTCAGACAATGCCTCTTTAAGAAAACCTTCTGTGATCTCTCCACCCCGGACCCTGCACACACAACCAGGCCAGGCCGGGCCCCCAGTGCTCCCGCCCATCATGCTCGCCCCTCACAGCTCGGCCCTCAGCACCCTGTGTTTGTGCATCCCTCCCTCACGGGCCAGGTGGACATGGGTCAGGTCTTTGGCACCTAATAAATGATACGTAATGCATAGGTCATGACATTTTCAGATTATAGGTTTAAGGAAAAACAAAAACAAAATATTTATTGTGTACATTTCAATAATAAAGACTATCTTACATTCATAAACAGGAAAAAAAATCTAGCATATGGTAGAAGATAAACAATGACCTATCTCACAGGGTATATGTAACCCACCACATCTTCCAAATTGCTAAGGGAGAGGCAATTAGCCGCAAGGTAATTCAACTCTAACCACTAAAGGTGTGGGGTCCGTTTATTTTTAATAGTGGGGAGCATTTCAGAACAGGTTGCTGACGCACGTACACATGGAAGGCTCCATGATGTGATTTACTGAAATCTTGGACCAATTAAAGCTTTAGTTGTTGGAACTCACTCTCCAAACTTTGCAAGGTTATTGCACGTAGAGAATGTGTGAGGTTACAATCAGTAAAATTTAAACACGTCAATCTGAAACATTAATTGGGGTATGTAATTATGATTCTGCTGTACAGTAATTAGGTATTAGTGGTAAGCAATTCATGCGGACATAATAATTAGCACAGCTAAGTCACACCCTGCTCTGGCTTAGCGTATGCTCCGCTATCTATAGGACTGTCAGTGTCTGCGCTGGCGGATATGATGCACGTAGTGAGGCTACCACACATTCACATAAGCACAGACGCCAGAAAACAAACCCTGTGCACCAGCACTGGTCACCTCTGTGAGGACTCAGGCAGTGCTCCCACCCTCTCGCCCCCTGCAAGCTCCCTCTTACCCCCTTCCTCCAGGAGAGGATGCAAGGGCCTGAATTGTATACAGTTTTGGGGGTCTCCTTTAAGAAATGTTATATAAAATTATGAATTCAACATTAAGCAACAAAAAAATGAATGTTTCTTTAAATTGAGAGGAGTCACAACAAACTAAAAAACACTTCAAGTAACAAATACCACAACTGTCATAAAATCCAGAAAACATAACAAGGTATTTTTATTATACACTTTTGTGAAAGTTTTCCACAGACTACCCTCCGGCTCTGTACACTTCAATCTTTGCTCCTCCGCCGTTGCATACAGGCACCCAGCGTCAGAGAAACATAGGACATGTATGTTATGACACAATCTCTAACCTTATGCCTTCATGTTAGGATGTCAGGTAGGCAGTAGACTTGCTCATGGATGCCATTCTAATGCAAGGATGGCTAGCAATTTACTTCACTGTCTGTAGACGTGACTGAAAATCATGTAAACATACCTTTCTACCAGGTCCCCTTAGTCAGATACAAACAAAACAAAAAACACACAAACAAACAAACAAAAAATGCTTGTAGTCACTCTAACTCTTCAACATGAGAAGTGTGGACTGAGGAGACAAGTTAGAACAAAAAAGTCAGTGGACTTAACTAGTTGTGGTTAAACTATCTTACTGCTGTGAGTGTCACCAAACATATGACCACATCGTAGGGCCCCTCCTGGGCCTGGGAAGGAGCCCGGATACATGAGCGGCCCTGCAACTTAAGTTCCATCAGCGTGCTGGTGAATTCATCCCCGCCCTCTTCCCAGGCCCCCTCCCCTGGAATCAAACCCCAAAGCACAAGCTTCATCAAGGTCATGAGGCTCAAAAGGCCAAGCCCCTCGTGCCTGGGGGAAAGACAGACAGACTGACAAGGGAAACAGGAATAGTGAAGTCAAACCGAGACCCTCTGCCTTCCAGGATTGAGACAACATAGGATGGAGGGGGAGGTTGGAGTTCTGGGGGAAATGGGCATTTTGAACTCAAGCAAGCGGACTCCAGGTCTTTGAATCATGATGAGCTAAATGCTTTACATGTGTTACTGCAGTTCATCCTCACTACAGTCTAAGGAGAAGGAAATAGGGAGATGGCAGGGGGACGGGAGGGGAAGAGAGAGAAGAAAAAGAGGAGGAGGAGGGGTATGAGGAGGAAGGAAGGAAAGGGAGAGGGAGGGGGAAAGAAGGAGAAGGAGATAAAAAAGGGAGGAGGAAAGGGGAATAGGAAGGAAATGAAAAGGGGAGAAAAGGGGGAAAAAGAAGAAAGAAAATGTTGGCTCCACATCACACTTTGCTGGGAAGCAGCAGTGTTTATCTTTGGCATTAAAATGAAATCAAAAGCTTTCTTAAGACTACACTCATCCTCCTAAATTAGAAAGAGTGACAATCCTTCTGGCTCAGTTCTGCAAAATGCAAGTCGTCATGATCTCACCATTAAAAAAGGGAAAACGAGAAAACCTCCTCCCAAGAGACTGGTATCGCTTAAAACAAGTGCCCAGTGACCCGGCCATGTGGTCGCGTCCACATGCCTGGTGGCATGTGAGTCTTTCATCCAGACTTACATTGGATGCCAATCTCCGTGTCACATCCAATCTTCGAAATTCTTCACACAATAGTTGGGCTTTTCTTCGTGTTTGCTTGTCTTACTCTTTTAACTGACACTCATAATTTTCTTCCAGGGAAAAGAGTAAAAACAGAAAATGGAAATATCACTTAATCTGGACTGCACATGTGAAAACTGTTCAGGAATTTTTTCAAAAATTATAATTTATAAATAGGAGGATTGAGCAGCATGTCGAACCTCAGGGAAGCTAAATTCTTTGGGAGGAATGTGTTTAATCAGCTTCAGAGGCAAATCAGCTTCAGCTTGTGTTGGTCCTGGAGACTCCGTGGCTGCGTGGATCTGTGGACTCATAGACTTGGTCAGTGGCAGGTCCCCCTGGAAGTCACTGGATCCCAGAGTGACCACCTAATCCACCCTGTGGGTGAAGCCCTCCAGAAAACATGTCACAACCATCTCAGTAACCTTCCAAAGTGTTACAACCCTTCCTTTTAGGAAATCTTCATTATTCCCAAAGACTGCTGTTTACGCCACATTCTTTGTGAAAATAAGGAGATCGACACCTTTACAAACTTGATAAGAAAAAAAAAAAGTACAGAATTACCGTACATTCTTTTCTTCTTCAAGCTAACTTGTACTTTGCTTTAGCCCCTTAACTGTCTGTGTGGCTCCTGGACATCACCAAGGTGCATCCCAAGCCCTTCAGTCGTGGACAGAACAACCAAACATACGTCTACAAGGAACTGGTCAGTGTGGGAGGCCAGGATGGCTCTAGTTCCACAGAACCTGCTGAAGAATCAAAGTGACTCACTTCCATCCCAACCTCGATGTAAAAATGCAGCACCCCTCGCAGGAGTGAGCCCGTAAGAGAGTCAGGACACCAGGAAAGTGGGGACTCTGAGGGGTTGCAGAGGGGATGAGAGAGCACAGATCAGCCTTTGATTAGCAAGCTACTTTCAGGTTCTTCTGCTCTGTTTTCCCTCCCTCCCTCCCCCTATCTTCTTATCTTGGGGACATACTTTGCTCCTAACTGGCAAACTAGAAAGCATTTCTGCTCTTTTTAACTTTACTGTATGTGAACTGTTTTACCTGAAACCAAGGTAAATGAACCTCAATGAGCAGAGTGATATAAAGGGAAGGACTTCAGCCTGGAGGTCAAGGCACCTGAGCTGTTTTCTAGACTTTGAGAGGCTCTGTGACGGTTTCCAAGTCACTTCCACCTCTTTGAACCAACTTCTTCATCCATTATCTGAGCAGCTGGACTAGATGGCTTTCCTGGTTTAAAATTTTCATGACTCTATTTTTGAATAAATTCAAAGCCCTGGTAAAGAGAGAAGAAAGTGGGACACAGGAAATGTGATTCGGACTCATCAAATTAAGCCCCATTGATGGTTTCCCGGCCCCCTCTGCTCCTTTATAAGGCTCCTTCTAAATGTGTGGCCAGCTTGTGATACGACAAACACTTGAAAAGAAAACATTTCTACGCTGAAACTCTAACCAGTCCGTACTAATGGTGCCTAATGTGGTGACTTCAGTTGACCATATGG
This sequence comes from Vespertilio murinus, assembly GCA_963924515.1. Classification (NCBI taxonomy): domain Eukaryota; kingdom Metazoa; phylum Chordata; class Mammalia; order Chiroptera; family Vespertilionidae; genus Vespertilio; species Vespertilio murinus. The sequence goes on from OZ004704.1 coordinate 154,317,554, forward strand.
TATGACTGCAACTTGTTAAGATAGTAGAACTAAAATGTTCTCACTAAAATATAAAAAAGCAGCCAGAGAGGCTTCTCCCAAACACAAGGTTTTCCATCGTCAACCATAAGTAACTTTTCCCCCTTATCCAAACTACTAGTGGGTCGTTTATCAAAGACGGCGTTGGGTTTGTCATTATCACATATTAAGGGGCTGTTCTCCATGTCCTCACTTTCCTTCTTGCTCATCTTCCCCATTTCCATTTCCGGGCCCACCCGGGCTGAGATCTCACCATCTCCTTTTGCCATCTTCTTGCCCCCATATCCTCTATTTCCTAGCAATTGATTTCCCAGCTCCTTCACGCTGGACCAGCTCATCCCAGGTCATCTTTTCTTTGTGAACCCACTGGACCATATCTCAAGGTTCCCCAATAGAGGGACACTAACGAAGACAGGGTGAAGTCAGAAGGAATGTTCCCTCACCAGTCAGCAGTGAGAAGTGTTTGGGACTAAAGTGGCTGCTGGCAAAGGGACAGAGAGCGGGGAGAATGGTGCAACTTTTCTGGGAAGCACTTCAGTAACATAAATGAAGACTCTGAAACATTTTTATCGTATGACCTAGTCTTACGTCACTTATCTTAAAGACATCAGAAGAGTTGCAAACAAAGTATGGGTGAAAAGGCAATCCAGACAGAGGAAAAAGGGCTGCGTGAGTTCTGATGTTTTTGGCTTTGAGTAACAGAGAACAACAAATTGGCTTTAATAATAAGCACATATGCAAAGAAACCTAGAGGTACAATGGCCTTTAGGGTTAGTAGATTTAGCAGCTCAAAAATGTGGTCTATATTCCAAAAAATTCAACAGGAAAGAATACTTCCTAGCTCTTTCTATGAAGCCAGCATTACCTTAATCCCAAAACCAGATAAAGACATTACAAAGAAAGAGAATTACAGATCAATATCTCTGATGAGTATTGATGCTAAAATCCTCAATCAAAGGACTTGTATGCTTGCAATATAAGCATAACCAATGGACACAGACAATAGGGGGGTGAGGGCATGTGTTGGGAGGTGGGGGTGGTTGGGGAGAGGTTAATGGGGGGGGAAGGAGGCATATATAATACAATGTGTAATACTTTAAACAATAAAGAACCTTTTTTAAAAAACGTGATCTAACATAGAGGTTTTTTCCCATCTCTGCTCTTCCTTCTCCAACAATAATCACATGCTGGGTTTGGCTCCCCTAGTGGCCAACAGTACCAAACTGCAGTTAGCTCTCTCCAAATGGAGACAGAAAAAGGCTGATTTCCAGCAAACCTCTCATTAGCCAGAACTGAGTCACATGCTAATTCAAAATTAATCACTAACTTGCCGGGAAGCAAAGGATGGTAGTAGAAAAGGTAGTTACCCTTAAGCCAATAGTCCTACCCCTTCCCACTGAGATCAATTCCCTGAATACACCGCTTTAATTCTGTAGGGAAGGGGCAATGTTTGGGAGTCAACCACCTCATCCACCCCCAAAATCCGTTGGTAACTTCCCTCTGGCTCTGATCATGAAGGCAACTGAACTAAGACAACGTTCACCTGTGATCTAGGGAAAATGGAATGAATCTATGATGTCTTCATTTTAGAGATGCTATGATTTGGGTCTATTCTAAAACATGATGATTTTGGCTGCTCCTCACTTCGAAGAAATTTTCCACTGCTGAACATTTCCAGCGTGTTTTAAAATCCCTACATACAATCACAGCCCACCTAGCTGTTCTTTGCTAGATAAACAAAATTTTTCCTCAATGATCTTGCTCTCCTTAATCACAAGCAGTTTTTAAACTAGCTGTTACTGACAGTCCTTTCCTCCTGTTTACTGGCAAGGTGCTTTGGTCAGCCCCACGTCCAATTAGAGGAACTTGGGAAAAGGAAATCCTAAAGGGAAATGCCATATGCCTTACAATTTTATTTTCAATAAGGAATCCTCAAAGATGGCAACGTGGCAGGGAGAGCTCGGGGCCTTCTCCCTGGAAGACCCATCACTCGGGTCCACGTCAGACTGTTGGCCTGAAATCCGGCATTTGTGTGCTGAGGACACATACACCTTCCAGGGACGATATCCCCGGCATCAAAGGTGTAGGTTTTCTTTCCCTTTTATCCCTTTCCTGCTTCTCGCCAACTGTTGAGAGGTAGGTAGGTCTCTGGGGAATATCTTCAGCACACACTGACCCGCAGCAATGCGGGCAGTTCCTAGAAGCTGCCCAGACACCCTCTCCACTTCGATCTTCTATCCACTAGAAAACATCTGAGGTGCCATGGTTTGGGGAAGGCCTTAAGTGAAAAAAACTCCTGGAACTCTGTCAGCCTTCTCTGACAAGAAAGCTCTTTCCTGCTGCCATATAGGTCACCTTCCTATTTGTGAAGTATGTAGAAGGTTGAAAGAAGGTCCAAGAAAATTCCAGAGGAATTCCTACAGTCACGTAGTCACAAGAGTGGCGAGGCTGAAGGTGTAGTCCAGTGAGCTTCTACTTCAACCACAGGGCTAGGGCAAAGGAGATGATTTTTTTTTTTTTTTTTTTTACAAAAAGACAGGTGCATTCTATTTTTGTGGACATCGAGCCTTCAGCTGACCTGCATGAAATTAGGAAGTGTGCCAAAGGAGCAGGGGAACATAAGCTGGCTGTTCCTCCAAAAACCCAGCATCATGATAAGTAGTAGCAAGTGACCCAAAAAAATCACCTTTCAAGGAGCTAACCGGATAGGAAGAAGAAAGGGGAGGGGCATGTATGGCTGCTAACTCTGGAATCTTCAGATCTGTTTGGATGAGTCATTACCTATGACTTCCACAGCAGGCATCTGATTTGACTAATCATCTGATAGAGACTTTTATTTCTGTCCCTCAACATGTGAAATCTCTCTGACCATGGGGTTTAGGTATCACTTAAGCAACAAACAAACGTGTGTCTTAGAAACACACTTGTCATCTTCTAGAAATACATGATGTATATTGAGCAACTAGAAAGCACTCACTCGGTAACACACACACACACATGCACCTTGTCACACAACACTCCCACACGCAAAAAGTGAAATTGCTGCGTGATGAATGCAAACTCGTGGGTGTTTCCAGCAATTAGGAGTCCCGCCAGGTCTGTGTGCTGAGACGGGAGGTGAACCCCGGGGCTTTCCCAGCCGGTGCCCTGCGTCTCAAGGCCAGGGGACCACGGCAGGGAAGTGTGGCTGCCGGACACCCCGGCCCAGCGAGATGAATGGAATTCCAGGCAGCTGCAGTCATGCTGGCTGGGGACAGTGGCTGGGAGACCAGACTTCCAATGACAGAAGCTTTATGAGGCGGTGCTCATGGCAATTGGTGCGCCCACAGCAATGTAACCCACACCTCGGTTTCGGGAGCCGAAAAATGAAAAGAACGTTTAGGGAGGGGAGGGGGGGGGAAAAAAGGAAATAAAATAATAGGCAGAGGGCAATTTATGACTCTGTGAGTCTGTTCTGTAAATAGTTTAAGACTCCGGAGCCAGATGGTTCTGCAAACCCTCCAAACCAGGAGTCACGTTAAGAAGCACGAGTGGACACCAAAACTGTTTTTCAAGACAATTTCAGTTCTGGCTTGGGGGAACTGGATCCCAAGCTCCCTTCACATTCCTGACTAGAAAGAAGCTGCCCTCGCAGGTCCCCTTGATCGGAATACGCATACCGCCCCCAAGCGGCAAGCCGCGTAAGCGCCGTGGCAGGCGGGAGAAGCCGGGGGTCCGGCGGCCGGCACTGCAGAGACCAAGAACTCCAGCTCCGAACACCCTCCCGACGGCCCGAGGCCCTCACCTCCCCCGGGGGGTCAGGCGGAGGGCAGGCGGGGGCTGGAGCGCGCGGCGCGTGGGTCCCCATCCCACCAGCATGGGTGGATGGGGGTCACCACGTATGGAAGCTGGAACCTCTTTAACCCCTGGGTCTCCCTTAGTCCCAATTGCTCTGTGGTACGCCCCCCCCACCTCCCCCTCTCTTTTGCAAGCCGGCCCAGGGAGCCGGGAGTGCCTGGGAGCCCCCTGCGGGTCTTGGCCGGGGGGGGACAGTCACCGGTCGGGACGCTCGCGGTGAGCGCATCGGCCTGCGTGGCGCAAGAGCCAAGGCGCTGAGCCCGTGCGAGGTTCCGAGCCGCGTGGGCGGGGAGCCTCGTTTTCTGAGAAGTTCCAGGGCTCTCCGGCCCCCGCCTCCCCCCTTCACTTTCTAGCTGGAAAGCTGTGCGCCCGGCGGCGGGGGGCGGAGAGAGGAGCCCAGACCGGCCCCCCTCCCGCTTCCTGCCCGGCCGCCTCCCATTGGCCAGGCGCGCGCCCAGGAATGTGAGCGCCGCTTCATAAGCGCGGGCTCCCCGGCCTCCGGGCACAGCAGCCCAGCCGCCGGCCCGACCCAGCTCTCCGAGCGAGCTCTCCCCGCGAACCCGGCGAGCCCCGCAGCCTCCACTCTCCGCCGCCGCCGCCGCCGCCGCCGGGCCGGCGCTGCCCTGCGCTCTCTAGGACTCGGCGCCCTCGCCGCCACCCGCCACCGGAGCCGCTGCGCCCCTGAGCACCCAGGTAAGGGCTCCCCCAGCGCTGCCCTGATCCCAGCGCTGCCCCGGGCTCCGGCCCCTCCAGGGACTTCGGACCCCATTCTGTCCCCCCGGCTGCCGGGGGTCTCCCCTGGTGGAAGAGCTTCAGAGCTGTATTCTCCAGCTCTAGGTTCACAACCCGCTCCTCGGGGCTCCCTGAGATTTTCTTCTTTTCTCTAGGTTCCCCTTAAACCTTTCTGTCAGTTCTCTAGAGAAGGAGTCCACTTCCCCACGTCCTCCCCGTAACCCCAAGGTCCATCTTCTCGTCCTGCTGTTTACCCCCACCTTCCCAAAGAAGCCCCCCAGACTGTTGGCCTTTGCACCCCCCCCCCACACACACACACTCAACCCCACTTTAAAACCACCATCTCTTGCCTTCAATTCTCACTTTCTTCCTGATGCCCGCTCCAAAGTACCTTCTGTTCTCCCTCATCCAGCAAATGTGGGGCTAGGGGGTCCCCCGGGACCGGCCCCATGCCCAGCACCCCAGTTTTGCCCCCTCTCCCTGCTTTGCCACCTCTCACGCTGGGCTCTGCCTCCTGCTGCAGGCTCCCTGCTGGGCACAGCAGCTCCGCCATGGGGCTCACCTGGGGACTCGGTGTCCTGTTCCTGCTGCACGCGTGTGGCTCCAGCCGCATTCCAGGTGAGTCTGTGTGATGCCTTGGAGGGGGAGGGAAGCCGAGGAGGTGCTGGGTACCCCAGCTGTGCCTCCCTCCCATTTCTCCCTAAGCCCTGATGAACACCAGGATTCCCTTTCCGTGGTTTCCACACTGCCCCTCTGGCCCCATCCCTCAGAGCTGAGCCCCTCTCCCCGGCCCCCCACCCTGGCCCCGGTCTAGAAAGCTCACAGTGCGTCCCGCTCCTTACAGAGTCTGGGGCAGACAACAGCGTGTTTGACATCTTCGAACTCACCGGGGGTGCCCGCAAGGGCTCTGGGCGCCGGCTGGTGAAGGGCCCTGACCCTTCCAGCGCAGCCTTCCGCATCGAGGATGCCAACCTGATCCCCCCTGTGCCCGACAACAAGTTCCAAGACCTGGTGGACGCCGTGCGCGCGGAGAAAGGCTTTCTCCTCCTGGCCTCCCTGAGGCAGATGAAGAAGACCCGCGGCACGCTGCTGGCCGTGGAGCGGAAGGACCACTCGGGCCAGGTCTTCAGCGTGGTCTCCAACGGCAAAGCCGGCACCCTGGACCTGAGCGTGGCCGTGCAGGGGAAGCAGCACGTGGTGTCGGTGGAAGAGGCGCTCCTGGCCACCGGCCAGTGGAAGAGCATCACCCTGTTCGTGCAGGAGGACAGGGCCCAGCTGTACATCGACTGCGAGAAGATGGAGAGTGCGGAGCTGGACGCCCCCATCCAGAGCATCTTCACCAGGGACCTGGCCAGCATCGCCAGACTCCGCGTCGCAAAAGGGGGTGCCAACGACAACTTCCAGGTGAGGCATCTTCTCTGACTCCTGGTCTCCGGAGCCAGCTTCTGTCCGGAGGGCACGAGCAGGAGAGGCAGGGGTTCAGGGACGGGAAGTACGGCCTGTGGACTAGAGCAGTGGTGCTTCCACTTGAGGCAGTTTCAGGATCACCTGGCAGTCTTACTGTTGGGCCCCGCCCCCAGAGTCTCAGGTCCAGTAGATCTGGGCTGGGGCGTGATTAATTCGCTTTTCTAAGAAGTGCCAGCTGAGGCTGATGGGGGGGGGGGGTCTTCTAGGAGACCCCACTTTGAAAGCCACTAAAGGAAATGGGTGATTGTCCTTATAACAGCTTGTTCAAGCCTTAGTTTCTTCTTATACTCTTCTCAAGCAAATATAACTTATTTCAAATGCATCCAAACAACTGTAATATTGCTTGAAGTGGGTACTTTATTTGAGCAGAATAAATACCACTTTGCTACTTGATCCCTCATGGGGACGCAGCGGGTCTCAGATAAGAGGTTAAAGTAGTGGGGATTTGCTGCTGCAAGCTTCTTTTTTTTGGTTAGACTTCTAGCTCTTTGCTGCTTTGAAACTCCCACCTTTAACTCTTTGACACGAAGACTGTCATGATATCCTCGGCCATAGTATCAGATTCCACTTCCTGTGGACCCACGTAGGCTGATCACTGAATTCTTTGTAAAACACTGATGACTTGGCAGAAGACACAATTAAGATGTTGAAGTTGTTTGGTAATTTATGTTGGTGTGTTATCGCGACACGGTGACCTTAAAAGGGAGCTCTTTTCGAACGTCTAGAATGTTATCGTGTGCTTTTCCTCCCACGTCCCTCCCCCGAACACTCTGCAAGTAACGCGTGTCCTCTGCCCACAGGGGGTGCTGCAGAACGTGAGGTTTGTCTTTGGAACCACACCAGAAGATATCCTCAGGAACAAAGGCTGCTCCAGCTGTGAGTGCACTAACGTTTTTAGGGTGCATGGGGGGAATTGGGGGATTCCGCTTAAAGCAAGCTAAGAAACTTGAACAGCGTTGGTTGTGTATAAATTACCCTGGGTAACATGATAAGAGGTATATAAAAGTGACCTTAGAAGGCTATTACACACACACACACACCCTCCACCTGCATCCCTCGCCCCAAGTGAAATGTCTTCTACAACTAGGACCTCTGGTGAGAGCACCATCTGTTCCTTTCCTCATTGTGTGTGCTTGTTCCTTGGCAGCTACCAATGCCATCCTCACCCTTGACAACAACGTGGTGAATGGGTCCAGCCCCGCCATCCGCACCAACTACATTGGCCACAAGACAAAGGACCTGCAGGCCATCTGCGGCATCTCTTGTGACGAGCTGTCCAGCATGATCCTGGAGCTGAAGGGCCTGCGCACCATCGTGACCGCGCTGCAGGACAGCATCCGCAAAGTGGTCAGTGGCCGCCGGCCCCAGCCCTGGAGCATGAGCCCCTGCGGGCCTGGCCTCTCCTGGGGTCCCGAACCACTGAACACTGATGACCTTTCTCCCCCTTTTAGACGGAAGAGAACAAAGATCTGGTCACTGAGCTGAGGCGGCCTCCCCTCTGCTACCACAACGGCGTCCAGTACCGGAATAACGACGAGTGGACCGTGGATAGCTGCACCGAGTGCCGCTGTCAGGTAAGGGCTCTTTGCAGACTGAAATGCAAATCGGCGGCATGTGTTTGAAGCCGCGGCCTCTGGGGAAATGCCCAGTTGGCCACACAAGCTCTTTCTATGTTCCGTGGCCTGATTCCAAGTATGTGTGTGTGTGTGTATGTGTTTGAGATGCAAGTATGACATCTATAAATCTTTAAACTCTCACGGAGTTTTCCAAAGTCATACCCCCCCAGGCTCAGTACCTAAAAGAAAAATCTAAAACATCGGGATAATTGACCTGCTGTATTTCAGAGACTAAGTGTTGAATGTCAGGTGAATAGCACCAGGTTGGAACAGCCTTTTCCCCCAGCCCTGATTCGTATTCAGCTATGACAAGGAGGTTCTTTTAACTCACTACACACTGTCAGACTGGAACTCAGCCCGACATTGTCAGGACGCCGCTGCCCCCCCCCTAGCTCAGCTGGCCCTGCCCCCGTGGGTGTCACGCTAGCTCTCCCCAGAGCCCGTGGCAGGTGAGTTTGGGGGCTCATCTGGCTCAAGCGAAATCAGGCTTAACTACAGATCATGGACTGCTGGGTCTTGGAGCAATTCTCATTCTTCTCCAACATGATATAAAGCCAGATCTATACATGCGGGGGGGGAAATATGCTCATTGATCTGCTTTTCCCCATGGAGAGAATTAATTTTTAAATGTAAAAGTAACCAGCTGAGTTTTAGGAGTTCAATCTCAGATGCAATTTAAGTGATTTGACTTACGATATTTTGTGATTCTCTGTGGATGAAGTCTTCGTGTAATAACTTCCACCACAGATTAAATAGCAATTAAGAAAGAACTCTCCAAGGAGTAGAGTGACAAGTAACTAGTCCAGAACCCCGTCTACAATCCTGGCGGCTGCAAATAAGACAGCCTTTCTATCGACATCATTCCAGCAGAGCATGTGCAGCCCTGACCACCCAACGGGGACTGAAATGTTATCGTACGGAAGCTTCAACTAGCAGTATGTCCACTAACCCGTTTCTTCCCCCCTCTTGCTCTGCAGAACTCAGTTACCATGTGCAAAAAAGTGTCCTGCCCCATAATGCCCTGCTCCAATGCCACGGTTCCTGATGGAGAATGCTGCCCACGGTGTTGGCGTAAGTCCCTAAAACTGCATGGCCATTCTTCAGTGACTCAGCTCTGCATAAATGCTGGGCCCCCACCCTCACATCCATCACGTTTTCATTCAGCTTTTTGCTGCAGCATGTGGTTACCTGGTGGCTCGTTTGCTGTATAGAGCCAAAAATGCCATTATGACTAAGTTACGGTATAGGCTTTGAGGAATAGAGAGGTGGGATTTATAGCAGCAGTGATTCCAAGTTCTTAGACTGCTTCTAGAATTTGGCCGTATATGGCCCAGAGTTAAGGAAAATGGGCTCGCCAGAAAAATGGGTGGCCTACAGTGCAAGCATTGGACTTAATTGGGCCAACAGTCCTATCCAATGTATCTGTAAGAGCAGGCGGCCTAGTGGAGTAACCGCAGTGAGAGTTTTAGGCTACCGGAGAAAGAGGGCACTACATTGTTCCATGGCACGCTAGCCCCGGTTCTGTCGCTAGTATGAATTAATCACTGTGCTGAGACAATGTTGGATGCAGTAGTACAAGTCATAAAAATGATTCATCACAACAAAGATAAGAAATGAAACAGGAAAGTAGCGCTTGCCCTGCACACACCCCTCCACCCACACACGCTGGTCACAGCTCAGGATAACCAGCCCCGCCCAGGGATCCTGTTCCCAATACTGGCGGCGCAGCAATAATCATTTGCATATCTGTTCCTATTCAGCATTCGCTTCAGGCGTGGGTTAAAGGAAACAGGGCTAGCTGGGGACCAGCGGAGTTTTGAACTTGAACCAGGGGTTGCTAGGAAAACTTCCAACTGATGGCAAGAGAAAACAAGTTCTCTATCTTGCGTCTGACACAGCTCGGTGTGATTGTAGCCATGGTGCCTGGGCACCTGGTAAACAAATACACTCTCCTCCTGTAAAACTATGTGCAGAGAAGGCCCCCGATGCTAAGGTGAGGGAGCAGCACACGGATGAACCTCATGACCGAGGTGGAGCCCAGAGCCAAAAGCAGCTGAGCTGCCTTCAAGCTCACCTGTCAGACGCATGGGCAATGGCTCCCCTAAAAATCAGAAGTGGCTCCTCTACGCTGCCCAAAACTCTGGTGTTCTAGAAAGTCTGAGGCTGGGCATGCCCACCAGACAGGAAAGGGAGACTCATTTGAAATGCAGAGAGAGGTGAAAGGAGGCAACGTGAATAGAAGAGCGCAGTGGGAGAAGGCAGAGCTGCGCTGACCCAGGCCAGCATTCCGTTACCCCATGCAGTGCCCACGGTGGCCTGGGATAAACCCCTTGGCTGTTGGCCTAAGAAATAAGACTGCTGTCCACCCTCTGGCGAGGGAAGGAAGTCCTGAACAGAGCAGTCTGAAGAACGGTCTTCGTGACCACACACAAATGAACCTGTTCCCTCCGCAGCCAGCGACTCCGCGGACGACGGCTGGTCCCCGTGGTCCGAGTGGACCTCCTGCTCGGCCACCTGTGGCAACGGGATCCAGCAGCGCGGCCGCTCCTGCGACAGCCTCAACAACCGGTGCGAGGGCTCCTCCGTCCAGACGCGGACCTGCCACATCCAGGAGTGCGATAAGAGATGTGAGCATGGGGAACGTGGGGAACCCACCTGGTCTTGCCCTCACCACGAGCAACTCCAAGGCACACAGGCTCAGGGCACGGGTTCTAGACTCTGGGGCAGAAGCCTGGTCCCACCGCATACATACCTGGTCAAGCTTGAGCACAATTCACCCCTCCCACACACACACACACACACACACACACACACACACACACACTTTCCTCATCTGCCCATGGGGGGTGATAATGGTCCTCGGTTGAGGAATTTAGTTGGATAACGCATTTAACGCGGCCAGCTCAGGGGGTGGCTTGTGGCGCGCACCCAGTAACCACCAGCTCTGTGCTTTAGTTAAGCAGGATGGCGGCTGGAGCCACTGGTCCCCCTGGTCATCGTGCTCCGTGACGTGCGGCGACGGCGTGATCACAAGGATCCGGCTCTGCAACTCGCCCAGCCCCCAGATGAACGGGAGGCCGTGCGAAGGCCAGGCCCGGGAGACCAAGGCCTGCGCCAGGGACGCCTGCCCCGGTGAGAGAGCGGCGCGGCCCCGCTGGCGGCCTGGCACCCGACCTCCCCGCTCAGTGGGTTGTGGAGGGGAAAGGTCACGCTCTGGAGAAACAAACAAATTCCTACGTGCTCAGCAGTTTCTCTTAATGAAAACCAGAAACCATTTCAAACGCAGCCTCTTCCCACACGTTCTTTCTCCGGGTGTCAGGGAGGCGGGGTTTCCCGAACCCACTTAGGGGAGCCGTCCTCTGTGACAAGACACGGCGTTCGCGGCGGACCCTAACGTCCGCATGTGGTTTGCTTCCTGACAGTCAACGGAGGCTGGGGTCCCTGGTCACCGTGGGACATCTGCTCCGTCACCTGTGGAGGAGGGGTGCAGACCCGCAGCCGCCTCTGCAACAACCCCGCCCCCCAGTTTGGAGGCAAGGACTGCGTTGGCGACGTGACGGAAAACCAGATCTGCAACAAGCAGGACTGCCCCATTGGTGAGCCCCACAGCCCCGGACAAAGCCGCTCCGGGGGGGGGGGGGGTGAGGGGGTGTCTTTTCACCGAATGCCATGGTCAGCATTCAAGGGTGCTCTGGCTCTGAGTGGCCCTGAGCGGTTTGATTGTTCTAAGAACCAGGTGAACAACATAACCTCAAGTTATCACTCACATAGACCCTACAGGATTTTACTTGGTGCGGTATTCTGGGTGACCAGGATGGCAGTGAGCGGCAGCGTAGACCAACCATTATTTCCCTGTTCTCTTGTCGCAGACGGATGCCTGTCCAACCCCTGCTTTGCTGGGACCAAGTGCACCAGCTACCCTGACGGCAGCTGGAAGTGCGGCGCTTGCCCCCCGGGCTACGGCGGAGACGGCATCAACTGCCAAGACATCGACGAGGTGAGGAGCCCACGGTGCCCCAGGAAAGCAGGGAGCCTGCCCCCCTCGTTCCCTGCGGCAGAGTCCCCTGAACACGAAGCAAACTGTCGTTTCCCCCCCTAGTGCGCCCTGGTGCCCGACGCCTGCTTCAGCCACAACGGGGAGCACCGGTGCGAGAACACAGACCCCGGCTACAACTGCCTGCCCTGCCCGCCGCGCTTCACCGGCCCGCAGCCCTTCGGCCGCGGCGTGGAGCAGGCCACCGCCAACAAACAGGTACAGGGGCCGGGCGCCGGGCCAGCGTGGAGGAGGGGGCCCTCGGCGGCGGGAACAACCAGGAAAGGGAGAGATGTCATCGCATCACCTTCACACAAAAACCGGGAGGGGTGAACGCACAATCCAGCCTTTAGAACCAGGACTAGAGAACCGGTTGTAAGTCCGGCAGCGGAAGGAGAGTCCATCAGATTTGCAATGCTGCTCCGGAGTGACCTGTGAGCAATGGTGCCCAGCGATTTCAAGAAAAACACATGAAGTGGTTGTTACCCTGTAGCGGGGACACCCCAGCCAGGGTGAGGGAAGGGGTGGGGAGAAAGACAGAAGTGACCCACGCCCTTCCCCAGGGAGCCTGTCTGTTCAGAGATGACAGGGACCTGGGTTCTTACCTGGAGACGCTTGAAGGCTCTGCGTTAACATCAGGATGTTGTCCTCTCAGGTGTGCAAGCCCCGCAACCCTTGCACGGACGGGACCCACGACTGCAACAGCAACGCCAAGTGCAACTACCTGGGCCACTACAGCGACCCCATGTACCGCTGCGAGTGCAAGCCTGGCTACGCGGGCAACGGCATCATCTGCGGGGAGGACTCCGACCTGGACGGCTGGCCCAACGAGGACCTGGTGTGCGTGGCCAACGCCACCTACCACTGCAAGAAGGTAAGCCTGCTCCCCCACACCGCCCAGAGGGCACATCGGATCGGCAGGGGATTGTAAATGTTACCAGTCTGAAAACGGAACTGAAAGATTGGGTCACCCAGAGGCAGAGCACTAACTCTCCATCACAGGAAAGCACCCGGGGCCAAGAATGTGGCCGGGGCGGCCCTTCGGTACATGTGTCCCATAGTCCGCTGTTCTGTCCAAAAGAAATGTTCACCTCCCCACCAGACACCAGCAGGCTGTGGCTTGTGTTCCCAGCACGTACAGAGCCGAGAGCACTTATACAAACCCTATACCTAGCCCCCAAGAAAATGTTCAAATTTTTGCCTTCCCGTAAAAAAAATGTACCTTGTTACCGAGTAGCATTCAGTGCTTCCGTGTGTGAGCTGAGCGAGGACGTGCGGACTGCGGCTACAATGAGCGTCTTGTCTTCTCTTTCCAGGATAACTGCCCCAACCTTCCCAACTCCGGGCAGGAGGACTACGACAAGGACGGAATCGGCGATGCCTGTGACGACGACGATGACAACGATAAAATCCCAGATGACAGGGTAAAAGCAATGTATTCCACTCCTCTTCCATCTTTCCAATCCAGTAATAGCATGAGACACTTTCAGATTCACTGAATTTTTTTTAAGTCACAAGGAAAAATATACCAAACTGGTATATAGGATAGTTTGAGGACATTAAATGTTGCCAGGAGAGGGTTATGTTTTCATCACAACCTTCCCTCACCCCATTGGAGTAAGATAACCCATAAACAATGACAATTGGCTCCCCAGAGTCAACTGAAATGTTTTCATCTAAATTACAGTAAAACTTACTTGGGGAGTACTGAGAACTGAGATGAGCTTATATTTACATCTCACTGACATAGAGCCCCCAGGAATCCGTGTTTCCTTCATGATGTCCTGGTTTTTAACTTCTGCAGTGATCACTGTACACTGAGGGCTCCATCGGTATAGCCACTTGGTAGGAAATAACTGTTGCGTGGTTTGAGCTTAGAGCTGGTTTCACCGACAACGTTGTAAAATGCTCCATGTCTTCTCTTTCCAGGACAACTGTCCGTTCCATTACAACCCAGCCCAGTATGACTATGACAGGGACGATGTCGGAGACCGCTGTGACAACTGCCCCTACAACCACAACCCCGACCAGGCTGACACGGACAACAACGGGGAGGGAGACGCCTGTGCTGTCGACATCGACGGGGACGGTGAGGCACTCCCTGGCTCCAGCAGGCCCCGAGGCAGTGGTGACCTCACTCGGCTATTGAGTGGTTGCTCTCCAGCCCTGGCTGTTCTCCAGGTTGTGCAGTTTTGTTGAAACAACCGAGGCGGAGACTTGACCTCATTTGTCCCGTTCTCTGCAGGTATCCTCAACGAGCGAGACAACTGCCAGTATGTCTACAATGTGGACCAGAAGGACACCGATATGGATGGGGTTGGAGATCAGTGTGACAACTGCCCTCTGGAACATAATCCAGACCAGGTAGGTGGTGGCCTCCTCTCAGAATCTCTCAGTCAAGTGTTGGAATGTCCCGTTCTAGGCCTACGAAAAGTAGAGTGCAGACACTCGTTCCCATGGCTCTCCGTGGTCCCGCAGCCAATCACAATGTCTTTAGGTAAACAGGTTGCCTGATGGGGTCTCCTGGCAGAGTCCCATCCATCATCAGCATGGCAGTCTTGTAACTTCAGTCTTGTCTGCGGGACTTGTTCCGCATGAAATAGCATCAAGATACATTATACAGAGTCGAAATCTGACAGCTCTAGTATGTTAATCATATTTAAGACTAAGAGATAAAAGAAATACCCTGAAGCAAAATAACCATTTTCATGGCTAATGGTATAATCTGGCTGGAAGAAAATCATCCAACTAAAACTACTTCCCTCCAAAAGGGCGATAATTCATTCTTCAAAAGTGTTTGGCATTGCAATCGGGTATCACTGTCCACCCATGCTGGGGCGTGCGACAGACAGACATTAGCCAGGACAGTTTCCATGCTGAAAGTTTTTCTTTTCTTGTGCAGTTGCCCATAGTTATTTTCTAAGTACAAAAGTTAAGGGTTGTTTATTTTTCCTTCTAAACTGCATTGTTCTGGAAATTTAGAAACCAGCTTTTTAAAATGGGAATATTTTCATAAGATTCAAGATATGAGAAGTACAGTTTTTTCCTCCTAGCATTTGCTCTTAGAAAGTCCTGTAAAACAAAGGCAACAAGATAGAGAGCTTTGGGACCATAATGGGAAAAGTGTGCATGATCTGATATGGCTTTTCTGACCAAATGGTAATGAGAGTCATATTTTGAGATTGGGTCTTACCATAAATTAAATGCTTTCAATATCATTTAACCTCCCTGGATGAGTTTTTGTTTCCTCAGACTGTGATCAAATTTATAACAAAATTCAGGCATCATATAAAAACCTTACTAAGAACAAGAAAAATTCCAGTTTGTGTATAAATGATCTTTAAGCATCCCATGCACACTGGATAATGTAAAAGGACTCTGAGAAATTTAGTTTTGACTTTATCTCAACCAATAGACAATAGTCTTTATGGACTAGATCTATAAAACCAAATAACTAAAAATAAAAGAAACTAAATGATCCTACCATATGAGTTACCCAGTATGCATTTAAAAAAGTGACTTGATGGCCAAGAGTAGAAGTTGACATGTCAACAAATTTACAATTGAAACCTTCCAATGGAAAAATAATAAAATGTACCTAAATATTTCATTTAACATTAAGATAGAAGTTAACATTGCATTTCATCCTTAGTGAATAATGCTTTCTATTTAATTTTATTTAGAATGTTTTATAATTTTTTAAACTCTTAAAAATCCCTTTTCAAATTTTCATATGAAAATAAGGATTAAGGGAAAAAACTTGAAATGTGTTACTATTACTGTCTTTTGGCATAGCATATAGACTTGAAACTCTACTGGCCACATCAAACAATAGTGAATTTTCCATAATAACTTATACCTCAACTTACCCTCCGTTTCTCTCTCTAGCTTGATTCTGATTCAGACCTCATTGGAGACACCTGTGACAACAATCAGGACATTGATGAAGACGGCCACCAGAACAACCTGGACAACTGTCCCTACGTGCCCAATGCCAACCAGGCCGACCACGACAAAGACGGCAAGGGAGACGCCTGTGACCATGACGATGACAATGACGGCATTCCTGACGACAGGGACAATTGCAGGCTCGTGCCCAACCCTGACCAGAAGGACTCTGATGGTGAGTCATGGAGCCACCTCCTAAGAGAGGAACTGAAACGAGGGCCCCCTAGGCTGAGGACACAAACACAAAGCTGAATGCACAGGGGAGGATGAAGGGACTAACCGCCAACTCTGACAAGATGGGAGTTCCTGGCATCAGTAATGACAGTGTTTCAGAATCTCACTGAACTCTTGCCTTTCTCACTCAGGTGATGGCCGAGGTGATGCTTGCAAAGATGACTTTGACCATGACAATGTGCCAGACATCGATGACATCTGTCCTGAAAACATTGATATCAGTGAGACTGATTTCCGCCGATTCCAGATGATTCCTCTGGATCCCAAAGGGACATCCCAAAACGACCCTAACTGGGTGGTACGCCATCAGGGTAAAGAGCTCGTCCAGACGGTCAACTGTGATCCTGGACTTGCCGTAGGTGAGTAGTGAGTTCTTTGCACAACAGGCTAGCATACGTGGGGAAGCAGCAAATGTAAAACCTGGCAGTACCCTGTGGGTACTAGGATGTCTGGGAAGGGAATGGAGACCCTTCTGACAGCTGCCATTTTTAACCTGGGTCTGACCTCACTCACCTTCCAGGTTATGATGAGTTTAATGCTGTGGACTTCAGCGGCACCTTCTTCATCAACACCGAAAGGGACGATGACTATGCCGGGTTTGTGTTTGGCTACCAGTCCAGCAGCCGCTTCTATGTTGTGATGTGGAAGCAGATCACTCAGTCCTACTGGGATACCAACCCCACAAGGGCTCAGGGGTACTCGGGCCTCTCCGTGAAAGTCGTGAACTCCACCACCGGGCCTGGCGAGCACCTGCGGAACGCGCTGTGGCACACCGGGAACACCCCTGGCCAGGTAGGAGCAACCCTGCGGAAGGGAGGGAGGGAGGGACCATGACCAGCATGAGGGACTCAGGGAGTCTTAGAAATCACGTCCCCACCCTCCTCTGCAGCCCTGAGCTCTGCTCCGTAAGCCATAACTGTCCGAGAGGGGAGCTCGCCATAACAAGAGTCACCCTTCAGGTCCAAAGGCAGTTTAGTGTCTTCAAACAGAGAGGCTCTTTCTCTTCTCTCGTTCTACTTCACATGTGCATTCAAGGGCACAATTCAAGTGGAAGAGGCCTTAGAGAAATCCTGCGTCTCAGCCCTCTAACATAGGTCAGCTGGGCACTGATCATTCTCACAGAATGAAATAGAAACCTGCTCATCACGGTCTCAACCTTTCCTTCTCCTGCAGGTGCGCACCCTGTGGCATGACCCTCGTCACATTGGCTGGAAAGATTTCACCGCCTACAGATGGCGTCTCAGCCACAGGCCAAAGACTGGCTTCATTCGGTAAGATCGCGCTCATTACATTTCACTTCCAGTCCCAGCGACGGGCAAGAAGGAAGAGACAAACACAGGGGTGTGTCACTGACGACATTCTCTTTCTTCCTGCAGCGTGGTGATGTATGAAGGGAAGAAAATCATGGCTGACTCGGGACCCATCTATGACAAGACCTATGCTGGTGGTAGGCTAGGGCTGTTTGTCTTCTCTCAAGAAATGGTGTTCTTCTCCGACCTGAAATACGAATGCAGAGGTAAGAGCAACGTTACAGTGAACGGACAGTGGACATCTCTAATTCAGACTGGCACCGACAATGCCAATTATGGGGGAGCTTAATTTAAAGGCTGTTTGACAGACAGGGTCATCTGTAGTTTGCTGTTGAAGGCCATGGTAAAAAAAAAAAAAAAAATGAAATAAGGCCTGTGAGCTGTGGCTTATGGAATCCTGAGTCTTGTTAGCAATGTCCGTTTGCTTAGCAGTCTCTGTGCTCTCCACACGCAGTGCGAAGGCAAACCGCAGGCCGGCTCCCACACACGTGGGGCCACGCTGATAATACTGAACATTTGACGTGTCCCCCGTAGTTTTGTCTGTGCCGTGGCAGCACAAGTTGCTTTCACATTCTTCCCCTGTCGTACAAGGCAGGGAGAGCGTTGCCTTCACGTCGGCATGTTCACGTCCACTGTTAAGCGGAGCTGTTTTTCTCTGTCCTCGTCCGCTCTGGGGCCGCCTCACCTCATGGGAGGCCAGCACTGGGGCTGCCAAGAGAATAGCGCTTCATAAATGTTTACAGGGACAAGGCCTGCTGCCAACAAGATCCATTAGAGTAAAAAGATGGTTCATGTACTCAAAAATATTTAAATTGTGATATAATCTTTGAGTCTGAATGTTTAACATAAAATGGCCTCCACTCTAAACACTGAAGGTCTTAGAGAGCATAGCCCAAAGCCCACATTCTGCAAGGCCGAGCTGTACCAATCTCCTAGCACAGTGGTCGGCAAACTCATTAGTCAACAGAGGCAAATAGCAACAGTACGACGATTGAAATTTCTTTGGAGAGCCAAATTTTTTTAAACTTAAACTTCTTCTAACGCCACTTCTTCAATAAATAGACTCGCCCAGGCCGTGGTATTTTGTGGAAGAGCCACACTCAAGGGGCCCAAGAGCCTCGTGTGACTCACCAGCCAAGAGTGTGCCGACCAGGGTCCTAGCAACAGGGTTCAAACAATAATTTGAGTAATTTTATAAGCTGGCCGTCTTATATTATGCTTTTGTCATCATAAAAGTAGAGCTATACCTAGGTTGTTAATTCCTTAACTGATGTTAAGGTAACAATGCCCTTGTGAATTAGTTTTTATTTATATATCTGTGTTTGTTTACTTTAACAGACTCCTAATCTTCCAACTGTTGTACCAAAAGACTGATCATAACCAATGCTGGTATTGCACCTTCTGGAACTATGGGCTTAAGGAAACCCCCAGGATCACGCCTCCCTGCTGCCTCTTTCTCTGCTTGCATCAGTGTGGACTCCTAAAACATGTGACTTGACTCAAGAAAAAACGCAGTTTTCCCAATCAGACTCAGCATTCAGCCTCTGAACGAGAAGAAAATCTTGCAAGAATATAAACAGTGACTTTTGGTCCGATTTTGGAAAAAAGCAGAAGCATCCACCTGCCTCAGTGAGAAGGTGCCAGCTCCACCCAGCTTTGGTCAGAGCAGGCTGCTATGGTGAGGCCTTCTCTGAGCAACGGACTCACAAGCTCTTTCGGGCACGTCAGAGAAGGGGGGACTCACGGGCATTGGCAACCAACCACTCCTGACCTACTCCCTCGGGAATAGGGGGAGCAGGGCCAAAGCTTGGGGGTGGGGGTGGGAGGCACATACCCAAGAGATGATTGTATGGGGAAAATACGGAGGAACTGTTACACGTTTGGTACTAAACCGTTTTCAGGGGGTTGAAAGACTATTGCTGGATTTCATGATGCTGACCGACCGGTGTTAGCTGATTGGCACTTACACAGAAGCAGGGGAGGGAGGGGAGGACTGACTTCTGGATGTCCTCTCGGATCCCCACCCCTTACACGTCACATGCAGTGACCAGACAGGGAGGCAGGACTAAACCAGAGTGTAAGGCAGTGCTGGCTGCCACTGCCTGGTTACACTGGAATTGTCGGTTTCATTCCAGACAGAGCTGGTGCAGATGTAGCAGGAAAATAAACCCTACCATCTCAGAGAGCACCAGGCTGCCTCCCGAGGGAGGGGCAGCCATGCTTGTATTTTTATGGTTAGAAAGGCACAAAAGTATCAACTAAGACATTCCTTTCCTCTTTTTTTCCTGAATATCATGGAGTTTTCTAATTCTTTTAGACTGTAGTTTTGGGTTGTTTTTTTTTTTTACACTCGACAATGTAAAATATTTATTTTTCACCTACTCTGGAGAATTTGTCTGAAAGACTTCATGGAACAGGAAGAAGCATAAGGACTATCCATATCACCTTTGTTGAGTCTTCATGACTGTAAGATTGTAAATACAGATTATTTATTAACTCTGTTCTACCTGGAACCTAGGTTTTGTATGGAAAGTGAGAGTAGGGATTGAGCTTTATCAGCCACTCTCGGGCAAGGAAGGGCACGAGGAAAATCAGCGTAGCGAGCTGCTCTTTGCTTTGTGCTTAAATGAGTCAGGATTTCTTGTCTTTTCCGGTGGGATTAGCTGGCTGTCCATTTGCAAGTGCGTTTAGATGGCAAAGAAAGCCTTGAGGCCTTTGATACTGTTCTACCCCATCGCTTGTGCCTATTTCCAGGGAGAAGAAAAGCATCTACGCTTATTATTTTTTCATTTTTCCAAAAGAAAAAAAATGACAAAGGTGAAACTTACATACAAATATTACCTCATTTGTTGTGTGACTGAGTAAAGAACTTTTGGCTCAAGAAGAAAGAGTTTAAGTGTCTAACAAACTTAAAGCTACTGTAGTACCTAAAAAAGTCAATGTTGTACATAGTATAAAAATTCTTTGCAGAAAAGTTTTCCCAGTAAGGAAATAGCATTGAAATGTTAAATACATTTTCTGAAAGTTATGTTTTTTTTCTATCATCTTGTATACTATTGCTTTATTTTTATAAATTATTTTCTCAATGCCATTGGAATAGATATCTCAGATTGTGTAGATACGCTATTTAAATAATTTATCAGGAAATACTGCCTGTAGAGTTAGTATTTCTATTTTTATAAAATGTTTGCACACTGAATTGAAGAATTGTTGGGTTTTGTTTTGTTTTTGATTTGTTTTGCTTGCCCCACCCCGTTTTTACTATTTGCCAATACCTTTTTCTAGGAATGTGCTTTTTTTTTGTACATTTTATCCATTTTACATTCTAAAGCAGTGTAAGTTGTATATTACTGTTTCTTATGTACAAGGAACAACAATAAAACATATGGAAATTTATATTTATACTTACTGTGTCCACATTTATTTGTTCTCTATTGGCTTTATGTTATGAAATATGGATAAATTCCATTCTTTAATCAGTATGACATGCATAGTCCCCAAAAAGGATATTAATAAAATGCCACATTTTATTAATGCCACTTATTGAATCCTTTTCAAAATCTAATTCTGTTGCTAAAAAAAAAAAATTAAAACAAAGGGGGAAAACCAGGATTGAAACATATAAATTCCTGCACCTACATTTTCTAACCCATGAATGACAGCACTTGGTAGCAACATAATTGCATGTTGTGGAGAAGCTTTAGGAATATTATGAGGGAAAAATTATCCTTGAAAGCTTCACCAAACTCCACATATATCACCTTTAAAGAACGAATGTCTTGCACCAAAAACATGACTAAACACAAAAGCAGAATCCTAAAAATAGATACACATAAAAAACATCAAATTATTTTATGAAGAGGACAAAGTTTCAGGTAGGCTAACCATGAATGTAGACCACTGACCAATTAATGTCAAGTTCTAGTAAGAGGAGCTAGAATAAGAAATTTTATGAATAGTTTAAAGGTCTAGATTCGAGGTCCATTAAACACTAGAAGGGACTGAGCAAGATAGGATCTTCTTGTTGATTTTTCTCAAAACACTTATCTAGGCTAGCATAATCATATATAAGCATAAATTGCCAAATTATTTTATGGCACTCAGGTGCAGAATCAAGAACTAGAAGGTGGTAATGATTATAGAGTTTGGAAAACTGATACCTATCCTTCTGAAATTATTCAAAAAAATTGAAGAGGAAGAAAGATTCCAAAACTTACTTTTCAAAGCCATCCAGTATTACCCTAATTTTAAAACTAGACAAAGATATTAGTGTCTCGGGCGGGAAAAGTTGGATTGAAGGGCAATAAACTTCAGGTCCTGTGGGAATCTACATATATTAAACCCTAATATGCAAATAGACCAAACAGCAGAACAACCAAACAACAGAACTACCAAACAACCATTTGCTATGATGTGCACTGACCACCGGGGGCATATGTGGAAATGGCAGGCATTGACCACGGCAGGATGATGGAGCAGGTGAGTGGGGATGCCAGACCAATGCAGGGTGACAGATGCTGTCATTGGGGCAAGCCTCTGGTGGTTACTAAAAATTCTTTGCTCCCACGTGCCGTGGTCCCATCTGGCGCTCACACCTGCTGCCAGCACCAGAGCCGCTGCTCGCACCCATTGCCAGTGCCCGGTGTCAGCCCTGATCCCTCAGTGCTGTCAGCAGGTGTGAGCAGTGGCTGCTGGCTTCGATCACCCTTGGGGCTTCTCCACCTCCCCCTGCTCCTGAGGGGAGATCATGCTGTCAACGGGTGCAAGCAGGGCCAGTGCAGTCAATGTGTGGGAGCATCAGCAGCAAGAACAGGGCTGCTGGCAGACAGGGGACCAGGGGCAGCGGGAGGGGCCAGGCAAAGGATGCCGTGAGAGGGGTGCAAAGGATAGAGCGAGACCTGCCCTTGTGCCCACCACACTTTCAATGTGCATGAATTCGTGCACTGGGCCCCTAGTTTACAATAAAGGTGGTGCCAATAGTTTTCTTGAGAAGTCTTGAGTCCAAAAACCTCAAATTTCCTGATATGAATTATCTTTTGTTCTTTTTATCTCTCTCTTTTTTTAATCCTTACATGAGGATATTTTTCCATTGTTTTTTGTTTGTTTTTGTTTTGTTTTTAGAGAGAGAGTGTAAGGAAGGAGAGAGGCAGAGAGAGAAACATCAATGTGAGAGAGATACATCAACTGGTTGCCTCCCACCCATGCCCCAACTAGGGCCTGGATGGAGTTTGCAACCGATACCCTTGACCTGAAGACCCTTCAGCCTGTGGGCTGAGACTCTAGCCACTGAGCCCAACTGGCTAGGGTTTCATCTCTATCTTGTTCCGGGGAAATGTTTTTATTCTACAGGAAGCCTTAAAATAAAGACACTGGTTTTTAATTAGTTTTTTTTTTTTTCATCTGGAACCTTCATGTTGAACTATATTATAAATTCAGCTTACCTGTCCTTGCTCAGAGGTACCTTTGGTTGACATGCTGTGGAATGGTGTCACCTCTTATAATGGCAAAATTCATCACTAAGATCATTCTGTTTTCTGTCCTCTCTCTTAAGCTCCTGGAACATAAAGGCTCACTATGCCCCAGATACCATTTGTAAAAACATGTTATAAAGCCATAAGCTCTCCCAACCACACACCCTGCTCCATCCCACCCCTCCATACTTCTCCCTCTCTTCCTGTCACACACACACACACACACACACACACACACACACATGCACGCACACACATACATAAAATACCACAAACACATGGATTTAGCAAATTGGGATCCTTTGAAAGGCTAATGGGCAAAAATGGCTGCTCTCTGCCACCATTCCAAATTTCCACCCATATCGCCTCCCCTCTGACTCTTCCAACCCAAACTCTACATCACAAATGATGGCACCCCACAGCAAAAACTCTCAGCATCAACACAAACTACATTGTAGCACAATGACATCAGCACATTACATGTAGCACATTGCTATTTTAATGTAAACTGAAAAAGGAGGCTTGAAAAAGAAATTGCCTGAGTGCTCTGAAAATAGTAGCTGTAGAATTCTTCATTCTAAAAAGTCAAGAAAATTTGGTGTAAGCAATCTCTAACATTATCCAAACCCCGACATCCTAATTACATACACCTTTGCTCAAATTTGTTTTGCGTTCCTCAAATTTGTTTGAATTTGGTTTCTGTAATTTTGTAAGTGAAAGATAACTCAGATTTCTGAGGAGAGAATTGATTTGATGAATAAGTTTGAGGTAATGGGAGGAAGATTAAAATGAGTGAATCAGTGACAGAATAAGAAAGCCTGTATGGCCGAAACCGGTTTGGCTCAGTGGTAGAGCGTCGGTCTGTGGACTGAAGGGTCCCAGGTTCGATTCTGGTCAAGGGCATGTACATTGGTTGCGGGCACATCCCCGGTAGGGGGTGTGCAAGAGGCAGCTGGTCGATGTTTCTCTCTCATCGACATTTCTAGCTCTCTATCTCTCTCCCTTCCTCTCTGTGAAATATCAATAAAATATAATTTTTTTAAAAAGCCTGTATTTCCAAAGTAACAGATAATCACATACAGTGCATAATAGTATGCACCACCCCTACTATGTCCATTTGGCTTTAGGTTTAAGAGAATCTATAACAATATAAGTATAATATCCTAATTAGGCTGGACAGCCAAACAACCTTCCAGATGACCTTCCAGATAAAGCTGGGGCTGCGAGGGCCAAGTACCTTACACAAATTTCATGCATTGGACCTCTAATATATATATATATATATATATATATATATCCCTAATATGCAAATAGACTGAACAGAGGAATAACCTAACAACTGAACAACCAAACAATTGGTCGCTATGATGTGTGCTGACCACCAGGGGGCACACATGGAACATGGCAGGCATTGTCAGAGAACGGAACATGGCGGGTGTTGGCTGTGGCAGGATGGTGGAGGAGGTAAGTGGGGGCACCAGACCAAGGTGGGGTGCCAGTTGCTGTTATTGGGGCAAGCCTCAATTGGTTACTGAAAATTCTTTGCTCCCATGTGCTGCAGTCTCGCTTGGCACTCACCCGATGCTGGCACCAGAGCTGCCACTTGCACCCGCTGTCAGTGCCTGGCGCCAGCCCTGGTTGCTCAATGCCGTTAGCCAGTGTGAGCAGCAGCTGCCAGCCCCTGTTACCCCTGAGGGCTTCTCCACCCCTCCCTACTCCTGAGGGGCAATCAGGGTAGCAGCCACCACTCGCACCCACTACTGGCATCAACCCCAATTGCTCTGCACCATCAACAGGTGTAAGCGAGGCCTATGCCCATCAGTGCGTAGGAGCAGGGCTACTGGCAGACAGGGGACTGGAGCTGTGGCAGGAGGAGTCGGCCAGGGGCATGGAGGATGGGCCAAGACCTGCCCATGTGCCTACCACAGCCTTGTGGTCCACAGTTCCTTTCAAGGTTCATGAACTCATGCACTGGGCCCCTAGTCTATAATAATAAAAGTGTAATATGCTAATTAGACTGGGCATGCTTCCAGACGCCCGTCCTTCCGGACAAAGCCGCAGTGGGTGGGGGCCCAGGCAGAGGCCGCAGTGGCTGGCGGGGCAGCAAGGGCCATGGCAGAGGAGCTGGCGGAATTGCAGTGGCGGTGGCGGGTGGGGCCGAGGCCAATTTCATGCATCGGGCCTCTAATATTCTATAAAAGACATAGCAATGTTTGTGAAATTTGGATTCTATCACTGAACAAGTTTGCAATCATGGACAATGTAATAACTGAATTTATTAAATGTGTGCCAAATGCCAAGAATTATACTAAGAGCTTTGTATTTTATTTATTATGATTTTATTTAACCATTTCATACATGAGGAGAAGACTAAGTCTCAGAGATATTAAGAAACCACTGACAACAGTAAAGCAACAAGCAGACTGTCAAATTACAGTGGGGAGGGGAGGGAGATATGGGGGAGATAAGAGATTAACCAAAGGACCTGTATGCATGCATATAAGCATAACCAATGGACAAAAAACTGGGGAGGGAGGACATGTATGGGGGGGGGACAATGGTAAGATATATACACATATAATACCTTAATAAAAAATGGAAAAAAAAAGAAAAGAAACCACTGCCAAGGGTATAATACCAACTAAATGCAATCTTAAGGTCTAAATACAGATCTCTCTGACTCCAAAACCCATGCTCTCTACCAATATACTTAGATGGCCTCGCTTGAGGAAAATTTGTGTCTATTACACAAATTGAGGCTAAATGCATTAAAATTCACATTGTCATTTCACTAACCCTCAAAATTCCTCTACTTACTGGAGTTATGGAAAAATTTTGAGTAGTATCTGTTTTTTCAGATAAAATAAGAAAATGTACAAGCAAAAAATAATAATGCTACATATACAGTACTCAGATTTCATGAAAGACAGCACAATATCCAGCTTACCTTTTTAAATAAAAATAACTTGGACTTCTAGTTCTAATGCAAATTCATCATACAGAGTGTAGGATTAAATTTTCTTATGAGTCCAGGTTACTGAGTTGTAACTAGACAAACCCTCTCTCTTAAAAATAGTACCACACATCATTTTTAAGTCACTGATCTTCATTTGCTGTATTCTAAAAGGTAAACTCTAAATGATAGCAAACTTAAAGTAATTTATCAAATAATTCAAACTCCTGCTTAAGGAAAGTATCATTGCTAATAAGATACTAAAGCCTACCTTAACATTGCTTTGTTGATAAAAATTCTTTTATTTCTATGGCAAGTTGTACTTAACAGGCATTAGACTGGAGGCAAGAAGGAAAGTCATGACCAAAACCAAAAATTCACATTGATTAAATCACAATAAGGTTGTAATATATAAAATCAAATACAGAACAATCAACACATCAACTTATTTTAAAACAGTACATACACAAAAAATATTGGTTTCTATAATATATCCCCGATGTTGCAAGATTAGAAATAAAATACAATTTTCCCAGGAATTTCAATAAAGAAAAATCACTGAACAAAAATACCACAAGTCTCAAAAATGTCAAGGAAATGCAATCCAGAAATGCAATCCAAATATTAAAAATCATTATTTGAGGAATGGTCTGCTGAATTCAAAGATTCATAAAAGGTATAATTTAACTTAATTTACCAACTTTCTCAAAGCACATCCCAGCAAGTCTTTCTTAAGATTCTTTACATTCTTCTGTCACATCTTCAGTCTCCTGTTCATCTGCACATTAAAAACAATGACCAAAGTTGTTAGGCCATCAAACATGTGTACATAATTAAGAAAAAGCATTCAGCCCGTATAATAATAGTAAAGCCTTTTACACATGAGACAATAATCACATGCTCATTTAATACTTATTGGACAATCACCACAAGCTGCATACAAAGCTTACAAGAAAAAGTGCAAGGTAAGGTGCCTGCCTTCATTGAGATTACAGCTGACCAAGGATCTTCTGGGTTTTTAGAAATAAAGTGTTTATAGAGGTCCCAGACAATGGCTCAGTAGTTACCAGTGGTTCTCAACCTTTCTAATGCCGCAACCCTTTAATACAGTTCCTCATGTTGTGGTGACCCCAACCGTAAAATTACTTTTATTGCTACTTCATAACTGCAATTTTGCTACTGTTATGAATCATAATATAAATATCTGTACTTTGCGATGGTTTTAGGCTCTACAGCAGTGGTTCTCAACCTGTGGGTCGCTACAGAGAACCGCTAGCAGGGTCGCCTAAGACCATTGGAAAACACGATATTTACATTATGACTCATAACAGTAGCAAAATTACAGTTATGAAGTAGCAAGGAAAGTAATTTTATGGTTGGGGGTCATCACAACATGAGGAACTGTGTTAAAGGGTCGTGGCATTAGAAAGGTTGAGAACCACTGGGTTAGAGCAATGACCCGCAGATTCAAGGGTCTCGGGTTTGATTCCGAGGCAAGGAGACATACCTCGGCTGCAAGTTCAATTCCCATCCAGACGGGGGCCGATCAGGGCACCTGCGGGAGGCAACTAATCAATGTGTCTCTCTTACATTGATGTTTCTCTATCTCTGTCTCTCCCCTTCCCTTCCACTCTCTTTAAAAATCAATGGAAAAATTATCCTTGGTTGAAGATTAACGAAATATATAGAGTTGGAGACAAAAAAAAATTTGGCATTAAACTAAGTTTTGGGGAAGTAGGGCAAAACTAAAAGTAAATATATTTAGAGTAGACAAGAACTTATCACCTTTCATTTTTTTTAAAATTATGACATTAACAGAAGTGGAATGGAAATTATCTTCTGCCAACCTTAGTGAGAAGGTTATCAGAAAAAGCAGAACTGACCACAGAACCAAAGAAAAGGAGACAATCAAAAAGAAACAGGAGAAACTGGAGCCCTCATACACTGCTGTGAGACTCCAAATGGAAACCAGTCTGACAGTTCCCAGAAAGGTTCACATAAACTCAGCAATTCCATTCCTAGGCATATGCCCAAGCGAGAAAACATACACCACCCCAACACCTACCTGTACACCAACATTCACAGCAACATTACACACAACAGCCAAAAAGCAGAAACAACCCAAATGTCCATCAACTAGTGAATGGGTAAGTAAAATGTGGCATAGCCATTCAACAGAATATTATTCAACAATAAAAATGACAGAGGACTGACACATGCTTCAGCATGGCTGGAGCTTGAAAGCATGTTAAATGTCACCAGCCAGACACAAAGGCCACCTATTCTATGACTCTACTTACGTGAAATGTCCAGCCCAGGCAAATGCATAGAGACAAGCAGTAGATCAGTGATTGCTGAGGACTGGGGAAAATGGGTACAGTGTTTGTTTGGGGTGAAGGAAATGTTGTAGAATTGATAGTGGTAAAAAAAAAAAACAAGTCCAATTCTGTGAATATATTAAAAACCATTAAGTTGTATAGTATTGTTGGACAGTGGCCCCAAAAACATTACAACCATATCCTTGTGCCTGGAACCTGTGAGAGTTACCTTACTGGGGAGAAGGGTCTTTGCAGATGTAACTAAGCTGAGGATCTTGAGATGAGACTATTGATCACCCTGGAATACTCAGGTGGGTCCTACATGCAACAACAAATACCCTTATAAGAGAAGGGCATCTCCCTCTCTCTCTCTCTCTCTCTCTCTCTCTCTCTCACACACACACACACACACATACATGCACACGCACACGGACAATGTGAAGACATGTGCAGTGATGTGACACAAAGCAAGGAGGCCAAAAAATGTCAGCAGCCTGAGTACCGGAAGAAGGAGACATTCTCCTAGAGCCCCAGGCAGAGTGTGCCTTGCTGGCGCCTCAAGTTTAGACTGCAGGCCTCCAGCACTAAAATAAATTTCTGTTATAATTTATTATGGCAACCATAGGACTCTACTACAGGTTTATGAAATAAATGTCAACAAAGCTGTTATTCTGAAAAATCAATCTAATAATTAAGGGCACATGACTTGTAGTTACAGAAAGTGATGTGGAAAATGCAGTAATATTGTCAACCCATGGAGAAGAAATACTAAACAGGATATAGAGGAAGTTGGGGTAGATAAGCGAACCTCAGTCTCCCACACCTAAGGTGGGGAATGATAAGGCCATACACGACCCCATGACTTCATATGGCCATTCCTCCTATCTGGAGTGTTCTCCTTTTTGCCCACCCAGGAAATGACCACTCATCTTGGAGGCTCAACTCAAATGCCACCTCCCACATCCATGGTGTTTATCATCCCTCTGTAGTGCTGCCATGTACTTTGTCCCTTATTATACTTGTCCCACCCTGCTGTGATTATGTCCCACCCTGCTGTGATATCGGCTTGCGTGCCTGTCTTCTTCAATAGACTATAAAATAATTCAGGGTAATGACTGTCGTACACACCTGATACCCTAGAACAATGTCCTCAATAACAAATACGAGGGAGCCTGGAGCAGCTGTGTTAAAGCATGGCTGAACAACAGAATCACCCAGACCCCATCTCCAGAAGCTGACTTCAACTATGCCGATGCCCCCTAGCCAGTGCGGCCCAGTGGATAGAGCATTGGCCTGGGCACCAAAGGGTCTCGAGTTTGATTTCCAGTCAAGGCATGCACCTGGATTGCTGGTTCAAACCCTGGCCCTGGTTGTGGCATGTCTCTCTCACGTCCAAGTTTTTCTCTCCCTCCCTTCCTTCCACTCTCTCTCAAACCCAATGGAAAAATATCCTTGGTGAGGATTAACAACAACAAAAAATACTGATGCCCACACCCAACTCTTAGAATTTATTTAATTCATCTGGGATAGAACCAAAGCATTAATGTTCTAAATCTCACCAGGTGATTCTACCAGTTTAAAAAGCACTGCCTAAGGGGTGGACTCAGAATAGCTTAAATGCCAGACAGATGAGAGACAGATACCAAGTAGAAAGATCTAAATATCAAAAGCATAGATGATCCCATACTCACTATACTATGTATGTCTCCAAATAAAATATTAACCATGACAGAGTAAGAATCCAAGCTAGAGCCTCCTTGCTCAGTGGCGGCGGGGAAGGTGAACCAGGGAAGGACAATCGGGTTGGCTGGAGAGATAAGGAGGCAATCTGGAGCAGGTGGTATCTTCATCAAAATGAAATTTAAGAAGAAAAGCAGAAGTGAGCAGATGGGGGAAAATATACCTTCAGACATTGTTTTCATCGCCATCATATATGCTAGTATATTTTTACAATCCTAAAGTAGACTGACCAGCAAACCATGCAGTCCAGAGCTTCTCACAGATCACCCGCTGGGGTCACTTGTTAAAATGCAGACTCTGGTACAGTAGGCGTGGGTCGGGCCTGATTGGCCATTTCTAATAAGATCCCGGGTAATAACAATACTGCTCGTCCCAAGGTCTAATCTACAGTCATGGACTTTAGTAGCTTTGCATTTTACCCAATCTGAATGAAGCAATGGGATCAGAAGTTCCCAATAACTAATAAAGTGATAAGCACTACAGTTAAATATTAAAACTCTCCAACTTGCCATTGTTCACTTGATACTTACTCCTAACAAAATGATAGGGAAATTGACATTTTATAAATAGGTAGAGAAAGTAAATGGCAAATATTTACATGTAAAGTCTACATCAAGAACTGGATAGCCAAAACTGGTTTGGCTCAATGGTAGAGCGTCGGTCTGCGGACTGAAAGGTCCCGGGTTCAATTCCGGTCAAGAGCATGTACCTTGGTTGCGGGCACATTCCCAGTAGGGGGTGTGCAAGAGGCAGCTGGTCGATGTTTCTCTCTCATTGACGTTTCTAGCTCTCTATCTCTCTCCCTTCCTCTCTGTAAAATATCAATAAAATATATTTTTTAAAAAGAACTGGATTAAGGAAATTAGTTAAAAATAACTTGGAAAGATACATTCATCAAATATAAACTTAAATATATACCAAAATTTTATATAAAAAGGAATTAACACTGAAATTTCCTAACATGGCAGCTCTGATAATTTGAGCAAATAAACTTTGGATGAGGTCTTTGATTAATTACTAAGAGAATGTGAGAAGCAATTAGCAGCCTTGAAAAGTAATTTGACAAATAATATATAAGAGGCCTGAAGGCACACATTGTGTGAGAGCAAGCCAAAATATTTTTAAAGGGGAAAAAGTCAGCCAATAGTGTTACTGTTTTTAGAATATCACCGCTCCACTGCAAATCGGTAAGCCAGTATTAAAACAAAGAAAACTTTCTCAATACAATCTTTCTTTGAAACCATTCAGGCAGTGTGAGCATTAACACAGACTAACACACATTCTTTTCAAACCCTGCAACATTCTCCCAAAAGTCAATCTACATGTAACCAGACTTCATCACACAAGTAACCATCAAATAGACCCTTTGACGGGCAGAACTTCAGCATGAACTACAGTCGGATTGCAAGGCGCCATTTGGGGTAGAACTTGTTCTACCTGAGGACCACGGTAGGACAGCCATAAACTTTCTTACATCTAAACGGAAACCCATTTTCTCACATATGTGCAGCAAAAATCTTGTGGCTTACATTACTTTGACAGGCTGAAGGCTCTATACCGAGGACACCATTTTCAGCATGTCTGGCTAGGGTCTTGGACATAGGTATGAAACAAGCCAAAAACTCTCCAGTCTCCAGTGATCCCGATGCTCATCCTGGTTAGGAATATGTCACTTGATACTCAATACTACTAACAAAATGACAGAGAAATTGATGTTTCTGTGGTTTGTCACAGTATTTCTCAGACTTCCCTGTAAGTATCACCCGGGGAACATATTAAAATGCCAGCTCTGACCCAGTGGGATCAGCTCACACTCTCAGTAGCAAAAGAACGGAAATCACAGGGCTGCAAAGGGCCAAGAACATGAAGTAGAGAGAGAGGCCCTGAGGGGGCCCTGTCTTCCGGGAGAACGCCTGCCCCTTCTGAGGGAACATCTGCTGCTCAGCTTCCTCACCAGGGGAAGGACCTGACTTTTTTGGTCAGAAAAGTCAGAAATCCGGGCTTTTATGGGAAATAGCCTAATTAAATGATGTTAAAAACCATATGAGTCAACCAAGTCCAGTCACTGACCAAATTAATCATTCATGTGGATTTTCTCATTTGATCCTTATTACATCCCTGTAGGGTAAATATTAAAGCCACCTTATCTTATAGATAAGGAGATTAAGGTGTAGAAGAGAGAGTTTATATAATTTGCCTAAGATCACCGGCTGCTAGCAGAGCAAGGATTCAAACCCAGGTGTGTCTCGCCCAGAGCCCACACTCTTAACCCCCAGGCGAGAACGTGCTGGTGGATGGGCAAGCCAGGCCCCCCTCTGCTCACCTAGGCTCCAGCCTGGACTCTGTCAGCTTTGTCCTCTGGGTAATTAATTTGCTCTATGATTTTAGGTTCACAGTTTCAATTTAGAGCAACCAACAACCACCCCAGTTAGTCAGGGACTAAAGGTTTCCTGGGACGAGGAACACTCAGTGGTAAAACCTGGACACTCCAAATCAAACCTGTGGTCACCCTAGTTTTCATTTAGGGGTGTTATTTTTCAAACAACTTTACCTGACTCATTTTTGCATTTGCCACAGGAACTGTTAAGACTACTTATTCACTAAATGGTCCTATGGGAAATTCCACTGTTTTCCTGGAAGAATTAGTACAAATCTGCTCCCTTCTTTACTACTGACTTTGGGTCCCTCTTTGCTCTTTTCTCTTTTTATGTGTTATTCATACTTTCCTCTTTATGATATACATTTCTGTTGATAACTAGTTCAAATGGTGAGTGGCAAAAAGAGAATACTGTGCATGCATAGATACCTTTTGTTATCTAAAAAGCAATTTAGCATAAGATTATTTGATTAAATAATAGAATAACTACAGGCCTGAAGTGTTTTCTTTCTGAAGTGCCAGTGTACTCAGCAGTGTCTCCTGGGCTAACACCGAGGCCCACATACTCCCCACTCTTCTCACTCTCCCATGTGGAGGCGCTCATAGCGGGGAAGCATCCAGCCTCACTCCCCCTCCACTCTCCCTAAGGGAGGAAGAGCCAGCTATCTGATTGGCGAATTTGGAGGAAGAAATAGCATGCTCAGGTTAGCCCCTTCCTCCAAGGAAATCAGCACCGGCCTTCTTTGCCTCTCCTGCTCCTGCTTCCAAAGGTGAGGCTTGTGACTTTCACCTCTGCCACTGACTGGGTGGGAAAGTTTGTTTGGGAAGGCGAAACACTGGGAAGACTGTTTGGCCCCTTACATTTCATCATCAATAAAGCTGGCTTCCTTGATCTCCATTCATTGGAATCCATCTATTATCTCTCAGATTTGGCTGGGGAAGAGAAGATGCTATTGATGGCTCCTCTAGAACCCCATCAGTGAGTGAGCACAACACTAAGTTATTGGACCTCATAAAATTCAAACAAAAGTAGTTACCACTAAGTTTGAAGCACAAACATGAAAAAGTATATATTTCACTTTGGAAACTTAAGATAGATGTGAAGCAAATCCTTATTTTTCAATGCTACAACTTAAATTAGTCTTCTATGCTATTATATAATTTACAATTTAGCATTTTAGAATAGAATTGCTTAGCAAGTTATTTTAATCATTATAAATGCTGAGCTTAGTAAAATAAAATAGAAACTCCAACTTCATATATGCTAACATATTCCTTAAAGTTTATTGTGTAATAAACAGAAAACAAAATATGGTCCATATATTCACATCTACACCATCTTAATCCTCCATATGCACAAGGGTTATCATAATCCAGTAGGATTATCTGCTGCCATTGGAAGCATGTTCTGTGGAGTTAGAGCTAAGCTACTATAGCTTATTTCCATTAAGTCCCTTTAACATCTGCTTCATTCCATGTTCTACACAGCAACAGATATACATCAGTGTGACTCACGTGCACATGGAAGTAAAGTCATATCTTAGCAAAGCATGGTTCTAACCCTACTTTCCTCCTCCCACCCACCCCCCACCTCCACAAACACACTGATCCCATGGGACTGAGACCGCCTCATACAACAAATCACCACATCCAATTTAGTAAGTTTGATTGGAGCAAACAAAGAGGGCACGCAGGTACTTTCTCTCTAATAAAAACCCTTCGTTCCAAAAGAAAGAAAGTACACTGCAATTTCAGAGCAGAACAGAAGTTCTTCTATTTTGTTCTTTCATTTAATTGTTAAAGTGAAGATCTTGGTGGGAGAAGGCAGACAACACCCATATCACTGAAATCCATGTTGTCAGTAAATTGCAAAGCTGGATAAAAGGTTAGAGCTTGTGAAATTTCATTTAAAAAATAAAAAAGCTCCAAATCTGAACACAGAAAGTGAAACCTACATAAATCTAGTTGTGAGGTAGGTATTGAGACATAACCCGGAGCAGAAAAATAATATTTGAAGGTTGCAAGTGGGAAGCAAGGGAGAAGAAGAATAAATGTGAACCACATTTTCGGTATATTCTTCTAAAAATGGGTAATTTAAGTTATTTCACTTATTTACCATGCATTAAGTTTTGGGCAGCACTTTCGACATCATAGAAGTTGTAACAATGAACCAGAAGGTAGAGCCTCTGTCTTGAAAGAAGATAAACAATTTTAAGGAAGACCTGTGCATGCATAACAAGATCAAATGACCTGATGTTCTGGGACATTGAGGGAAAAATAAAATGTTTAAAAGGGGGGACCAGGAAGGTTACATTCAGAGTGGATGGGGTGGGAACTCCGTTATCAATGAGGAGGTGGGTGCCTGAACATTTGTGAGAAGAAGAGAGTCTGGCAACAGCAGGGGCACGGGAAAGCACAGAAAATCCTGAGACCAGATCAGCTATAACCTGAATAACAATCAGGGACTAGTCAGAAATCAATTAGGAAGAGAACATCACATCAGAGTGTGGAGGCCTTGAACAGGGAGGGAAAGAATTCAGACTCCAGGCAGTCGGCAGTGGAGAGCCATGGAAGCTTTCTGCGCTGGGCGGTGTGGTTATCAAAGCTGTACTTGGGGGAATTAGAGTGGTGATGCCTGACAGTGGCCAGAGGAGGGAGAGACCAGAGGCAGAGAGGCTGATGGGAGGGTTCTCATATTGATCCAGTGAGGTAGTATGAAGACTAAGGAAGGGGTAGGTATTGGGGGATATGCGGGAGTAGAAAAATAATATTTGAAGGTTGCAAGCAGGAAGCAAGGGAGAGGAAAGATAATGACTCTGACTTTTGAGCCTGGGTGATTGAGGAAACAGAGGTCAAGAGGAAAATCTGAGCTGAGAGAGAAAGATGAGGAAGTCAGTTTGGGGCCATATCCAGATGAAGTCTGGTAGGGAGGTAGAAATACAGGATTGAGGAATTCGTTCTGAATTAATAGACGATAGCTATAATAAGTAATAGATATAGATGTAACAGACAATATATTTTAGAGTGATCTACATTAGAGGAAAAGCTGAAGCTATTTAGATTCACCAAATACAACCGAGAATATGTTAGACTTCTAACATAGTAAATAATTCAATATTTGTTTCTGTCAAAAACTGCCCATAGTATTTGTATGCTGTATCTCTGTACCACTGTAAGATGCAACCTTGAATCAGGACAAAATACCCGAAACCATGTAAGTAGCTGGAATAGAAAGTTTGCATACAGAAACTAAAAAAACCACAATAATACATGGCACTTTACAAATTCATTCCTTGGAACAAATTTTCATCACTGAAGTCTGGAAATTGAAATATAAAGCAAATCTATTAAAATTATGTATACCAATTTAAATCAATTCCTTTTTTCCATTGAAATCAACATTGCTTTCTCAATAGCCATCAAGAATATTAACTTAAGTGTCCATTGATGAATAGATAAAAATGTTGTATATTGTTACACATATATACAATGGAATACTACTCAGCATCCTATATAATAAAGAGGTAATATGCAAATTGTCTGTCACTCTAACACACATGATGGCTGCCCCCATGTGGTCAAAGATGGCTGCCACAAGATGGCCAGCAGGGGAGAGCAGTTGGAGGGGTCCAGCCTGCAAAAGAGGGCAGTGGCAGGGGAGTGGGGAACCAGGCCTGCAGGGGAGGGCAGTAGCAGGGGGTGGGGGGGAGACCAGGGTTGTAGGTGAAGGCAGTTGGAGGCGAGTAGGCCTGCAGGGGAGGGCAGTTGGGGGTGACCAGGCCAGCAGGGGAGGGCAGATAGGGGCAATTAGGCCAGCAGGGGAGGATAGTTATGGGCGATTAGGCTGACAAGGGAGGGAAGTTAGGGATGACCAGGCCAACAGGGAAGGGCAGTTAAGGGAGGAGGGCAGTTAGGGGTGATTGGGCCAGCAGGGTAGGGCAGATGGGGTCAACCAGGCCAGCAGGGGAGGGAAGTTAGGGGTGATGGATCAGCAGGGGGAAGGCAGTTGGGGCTATCAGGCCTGCAGGGGAGGACAGTTAGCAGTGACCATGCCTGCAGGGGAGGGAAGTTGAGGGCAACCAGGCCAGCAGGGGAGGGCAGTTAGGGGCGACCAGGCCAACAAGGGAGGGCAGTTAGGGCTGACCAGGCTGGCAGGGGAGGGCAGTTAGGGGCAACCAGGCAGGCAGGCAGGTGAGCAGTTGGGAGCCAGCAGTCCTGGATTGTGAGAGGGTTCCCAGATTGGAGAGGTTGCAGGGTTGGCTGAGGGACACTGCCCCGTGCACAAATTTCATGCACTGGGCTTCTAGTCCATACTAATAAAATAATAATATGCTAATTAGAATGGGAGACCTTCCGAAGACCTTCCGGACATCCTTCTGGACAAAGCCCAGGGCTTGGCTAGCCTGCAAACCACCCCCAAACAACCCTCAGTCCCTCCCCCAGGCTGGCTATACCCCCCATGGGGACCCTCACCCTGATGGAGGCATGGCCAGCCTGCAAATAGCCATCAGCCCCTCGCCCAGACCAGCCATACCCCCCAGTGGGAACCCCCACCCTGAAGGGTATATGGCCAGCCTAAAAATGGCCCTCAGCCCTTCACCCAGCTTGACCACACACCCCAGTGGGGACCACCCACACCAATGGGGGTGTGGCCAGCCTGCAAACTGCCCCAGTCCCTTGCCCAGGCCAGTACCACGCCTAGTAGGGACCCCACCCCAATGGGGGCATGGATGGCCTAAAACCTCCCAGGTCCCTCACCCAGGCTGACTCTGCACCTGAAGGGGTCCGTCATGCTGATCTGGAACCCCCTTCAGGGAAGACCAGCCGGCTCCCACCTGTGCAGCAGGCCTCTATCTATACTAATAAAAGGGTAATATGTTAATTAGACCAGGAGACCTTCTGGACAAAGCCATAGTGGCAGGCCAAGGCAGAGGTGGTTAGGGGCAATCAAGCCAGGAGGGGAGGTCAGTTTGGGGCGAGCAGACTGGTGGAGGGGCGCAGTTGGGGGAGAGCAGGTCAGCAGGCAGAGTGGTTAGGGGTGATCAGGCAGGCAAGCAGGTAAGTGGTTAGGAGCAAGTGGTCCCAGACTTCAAGAGGGATATTCGATTGCCAGTTTAGGCCCACAAGGATTGAGTCTAAACTGGCATTCGGACATCCCCCAAGGGATCCCTGACTGGAGAGGATGCAGGCCAGGCTGAGGGACACCTCCTCCCCGAACATGAATTTTGTGCACTGGGCCACTAGTTAAAAGATAACAGGAAAGGAAAAAAGGTAACAGAATCTTGCCATTTACGACAATATTGATGGATGTACCTGAAGGTCATTATGCTAAGTAAAATAGGTCAGATGTAGAAAGACTTTTGGTGGTGATCACTGTATAGCATATACAAATATTGAATTAAAATATTATATACCTGAATTTTATATAACATTACATACCATTAAAAAAACAAACATATATTTTTAAAAATAACATGTATTAATTACAATTAAAAACAATGTATTTCACAAGAGTACTAACCACAATCTTGATCTCATATGAACACTGATAAATATGTTGTTTGTATGCTCTCAATTGACACCACCTGTGATTCACAAACATACCTCCATATCTTACTTTACTTTAACTTATAATAAATACCCTTATATTGAGATACTCAGTAAGAATTATCCACCATTTCAGGCCTTACCTGTTTTTGGTTTCTCTGAAGGGGTGGGTTTCAGATGTTGGACTTCGGAGAAAAGACTCACATCGATGCCATACGATGGATCATCCAAAAAGGAAGGCCTTCTCAATCGTCCAATGCCAAGAGTCTTCGACATGAAATAATCCTCTGTGTCACTAATAACCTCATCCTGGGGAAACTGGAGGCGTTTCATATTCTCGGCTTCAATGACAAGAGCCTGTGACACGTGATGCCCAGTCAGGGCTTTGCTGAGGTAGTAGCCTGTGGATGGTTCACAGTCTGCGTTCCCAGGCACGTTCGCATCTCCCACCTCCGTGCTTTTGACCTTTGTTTCTGACTCAGTTAGTAATTCAGAGAGGAGAGCTCTGGAAAGCTGGGAGGACTCAGGTATTATGTCCTCAATGTCTTCCTTTTCTCTTTCTGAAGGAAGTATGGCCATGGGTTTTTGTTTGAATGTGCATTCATCCAGAAGACGCCTTAACTGTTCCTCGGAGAGAAGTGATGTTGAATCTAACTGATGAAACAAGCCAAAAGTTTTCATAGTCAACATTTTTTTTTCTGGTGAGCTTCCAGTAATACAATATAAATCCAAGTGCCCTGAAACCCCTTAAACAAAACACTCAAATAGCAAAATCATTCATTATAAGGTACCCAAAATAGCAGGAGAAATGTACAGCATCCTTAGAAAATAAGTTTACAATTATTCACATGATAAAATACCGGGAAGCCGAAACCAGTTTGGCTCAGTGGTAGAGTGTCGGTCTGCGGACTGAAAGGTCCCAGGTTCGATTCCGGTCAAGGGCATGTACATTGGTTGTGGGCACATCCCCAGTGGGGAGTGTGCAGGAGGCAGCTGGTTGATGTTTCTCTCTCATCAACGTTTCTAGCTCTCTATCTCTCTCCCTTCCTCTCTGTAAAATATCAATAAAATATATTTTAAATAAATAAATAAATAAAATACCGGGAAAAGTCCCATAGCACTGATGGAAATTAATTACTTCACCAAGTAAACCAGTAACACTGGACACATATCAGTAACTTGAGATGAAATGAAGTTATTAGAAAGGACTGTCAATTTTATAAATCTTGGAACACCAAGCAGAGAAATGAGCAACCACCTCTTTGATAAAGAGCCAGGAATCCTGCCATTATCTCCAGTGGGTGTTTCTCTGTGCCCCCCTCCTCCAACCCCCACTCTTCAATGGGAACCCTATCACCACCCAAATCCTTAACTGGAAAAAAATCTTGGGCAAACAGGGCAGATTACACCTGCTCCTGGGGATTCACTGCTCCTATGTCTGTCCACAACTTGCAGCAGACAATACCACTGAAGACAGAAAAGGAAGGGTGGATGGGGTGGTGCATCCTGAGATGTATAGTTGTGTCAAGGCTGCAGGTCTAGACAGAAGTCAGGGGCATTCCAAAAGCATTGCATTCTGGGAGAAGGATATGATCAAACACACTTAATCTCTGCTTGTGAGATTATCAGGGCTGAGTGTTTCAACCAAGATCTTAAGGATTTAAAAACATTTTTTCTTCCAGAGATGATCTCAGGAAATAAAATATTAAATGAAAGTTAGGGCCATGTTCTACAAGGATTCAACTAGACAGCAAGCCACTTGAATTGCAACAATCTCAAAAAGAATGGGATTAAAATATATTGAATCACACTGAAAAAAATTCTTCTCTAAAGAATCAGTACCATCTTTGATTTTTTAAAATATGTTTTTATTGATTTTATAGAGAGAGGAAAGAAGGAGAATAGAGAGAAACATCAATCGGCTGCCTCTTGCACACTGCAACTGGGGATTGAGCCTGCAACCCAGGCATGTGCCCTTACCAGGAATCGAACTGGGAATCTCTTAGTTCTTGGGTGGATGCTCAACCACTGAGAACACAGGCTGGGCTATCACTAATTTACATCGTATATTATCTAGAAAAATTTCAGTCCTCCTTTACAGGGGAATGAATTATCAAAAAACAGAAAGTCCCCTAAATATTAGAAAACCTAAATATTAACTGCAATGGCCTTAAGTTCTTATTCAGCATAGTAAGACAATGCTATTGGCCTACTTTGTGGTCCATCATAAAAATTAACCAAATACTCTGCATATGTAAAGTATTGGGGATAGAGAGGGGAGGGAAATGCTACTATTGGAAGTGGTACAGTCAATTCCTCATTACTGTAAAATGCTTCTAATCAGCTAATAAAAAAATAGTATGAAAAACAAATTTTGTATCATGAATTAAAAATATATCATGTTTTTAAATTATATTTAACTTCTATAAATTAAAAACTAGTTCTCATAGTGGCAAGTGTCATTATGAGTTTGACAGTAACAAGAATTTGAGAATATATTCTTATTATCTGGGATTCAAAATTCATGTAATTCACCCTATGGTTAGCAAACCTGTAAAAAAAAAATAGGAACTGAATTATATTCACAAATCCTACTTCATTCACCAGATTTCTGGCATCCAGGTGTGGTACTTTATCCATTAGGAGCACTTCCCTCACCCTACCATGTAAACCTAGTCAACTATAAAGTGAAGGCCGTCCTTGTATGGTACAGGATACTTAAAATACCTTTCAAAATCTGCTTATGTAAAATAGTTCATAATGGATAGACAATCCTAGGATTTAGAAAGGGTCCACTAAGTGTCATTCTCACCAGAGGCTTATCATATGAAATTTCCAGATGCTAGGAAAAAATCAGTCCATACTGGAGCAAAAGAATGAAGAATTATGGAAGGAGGTCTGGGGGAGGGGATGAGATTGGTAGATTATTTGATATGTTTGGCCACTTCCACAAACAATATTGATAAGATAGCTAGTTGACAGTCCTGATGATATATTTGGCTAGACAGGAAAAAAACAAACAAATAAAAACAAAGCAATTATGAACTCTGAGAACAAAAGGCTATATGAAAAGAAAGGTATTATTTCAAAGATAACACAGAAATTAAGCAAAAGAAAATAAGGTAATTATTAACTCTAGGACAAAAAGTTGTACAAGAAAGGATGTCATATGATACTACTTGTTTTTGCTATAATATTTATATAGTCATCATAATATGAACAGTGATAATAGA
This sequence comes from Vespertilio murinus, assembly GCA_963924515.1. Classification (NCBI taxonomy): domain Eukaryota; kingdom Metazoa; phylum Chordata; class Mammalia; order Chiroptera; family Vespertilionidae; genus Vespertilio; species Vespertilio murinus. The sequence continues at coordinate 154,358,388 of OZ004704.1, forward strand.
GGCAACCAAAAATTGTGATTTAACTGGTTAGGGGAAATGGGAGGAGAGAAAAGAGATGTTTGGAGTAACAAAGTTAAATTCTTAGCTACCATCACAGGAAGTCATGTCCATAATAACACCATTATTAATATAAAATTTCCTATCATTATAAATAGATATAAAATTAATCAATTAAAAAAATAAGTTATTATAAAACAAGATAGAGGTAAAGAGTAGGGAGCACATCTAAAGGAATTAAAAGTGACTGATTCCAGAGAACTAAGAGGTGGAGAAGTGGAGAGGGGGCAAGGAGCTGCCATTTTTGTTAAAACATAATGTTATAATTTTTAATTAGTACTAATTAAAACTAACTTAAAATATAAAATAATTTAAATGTATTCCTATTTTTAAGAAAAATTAATTTAAAAATAAAAATCTGAAATATTAAAATGAAATTCCCAACCAATTATATCTTTAGACAGAAAGAAGTAAATTTCATGAAGTCTGAAATTTATATAATCTTGAAGCAGGGGGAGGGTACATTTTTAAGAAAAAGAATATAAAATTATAAATAAAATAGGTACAAAGTGAGGGTTTTTTTGTGGGTTTTTTTTAGAATGTGAAATACCACAAGTTATTGGACCCTTGGAAAGTCTAGTCCATTTCTTACACCACCTCTTCAACATCATTTACCATAAAGAAATGTTTCCTGATTGGAGCCTAGCTCCCTCTCTCCACTCAAGCTTCAGTGAGGGGCCTTCTTTGGGATGCCAAGCTTGACAAGTCCCAGATCCATAATATTGTCCTGATGGGTGGTTCTACCCATATCCCAAGGTTCAGAAACTGCTACAGGACTTCTTCAATGGAAAAGAGTTGAGTAAGAGCATCAGCCTGGATGATGATGTTGCTATGGTGCAGCTGTCCAAGGCAGTCATCCTATTGAGAGACAAATCCGGAAATGTTCAAGATACTCCTCTTTCCCTTGGCATTGAGACTGCTGGTGGAATCATGATGGTACTCATCAAGCACAATACTACCGTTCCTACCACGCAGAAACAGACCTCCACTACCTACCTCTGACAACCAGCCCCGTGTGCTCATTCAGGTTTATGACCGTGAGCATGCAACTTGGTAATGCTGGATAACCACCTGAGTGGCAAGTTTGAACTCACAGGCATACCTCCTGCACCTCATGGTGTTCCTCAGATTGAAGTCACTTTTGATATTGATGCCAATGGCATCCTCAATGTGTCTGCTATGGATAAGAATACAGGGAAAGAGAACAAGTTTGCCATCACTAACAACAAGACTCATCTGAGCCATATCTCATAGCAATATCTTTACTGACACTTTACTGACAAGTGTCCATTAGCAGATGAGTGGATTAAAAACCAGTGGTAAATCTACACAATGGAATACTACGCTGTTTTAAAAATATTTTTTAAAAGAAGTAACTCTTACCATTTGCAACAGTATGGATGGACCTGGAGAGCATTATGCTAAGTAAAATAAGCCAGTCGGAGAAAGATAAATATCACACCTTCACTCATTTACAGAATATAATGAGCAACATAAGCTGATGAACAAAAATAGATCCAGAAATATAAAAGCATCAAACAGACCATCAAACCTCAGAGGTAAAGTAGGGGAGGGTGGGAGGAATGCAATAGATAAACCAAAGGACTTGTATGCATGCATATAAACATAACCAATGGACACAGACAGTAGGGGGTGAGGGCATGTGCTGGGGGTGTGGGAGCGGGCAGGGAGAGGTCAATGGGGTAAAAGGAGACTTATGTAATACTTTCAACAATAAAGAACTTAAATGTTTTTTTAAAACAGAGTTGTCTGAGCAAGGAAGATGTTCAGCACATGATCCAGGAAGCTGAGAAGTAGAGTTGAATATTAGAAGCAGTGGGACAAGCAAGGAATCTTCCAAGAATTTATTTGAATCCTATGCGTTCAATGTGAAAGCAACTGATGAAGATGAAAAACTTCAAGGCAAGATCCATGATGAGGACAAACAGAAGATCCTTGATGAGTACAATGATATTGTCAGCTGACTTGATAGTTTTGGACATCAGCAGAAAGAGCTGGGCGATGTCTGCAACCTCATCACTACCGAGCTGCACCAGAGTGCAGGAGCCCTGCAGGAGGGGTGCCGGGGTTTCCCCGGGGGTGGAGCCCCTCCAACTGTCCGGCGGTGCCTCCTTTGGGCCCACCACCAAAGAGGTTGATTAAGCCAACCTTGAGCGAAGATTTAGCACTGTTCCACACATAATATTGATGGACCAAAATTGGTAGTAAATTCCAAGGTAGTTTTAAAAGTTGAGCCACTGCATAGTAAATAACTGGGCATTCTTGATATTTGTATGTGCACAGGGAAAGGAAATAACGCACTGTAGAAACACTGTATTGTAAAGTGGGAAATGTGATATCTTACATAAACTATTAAAACAAAAAAAGTGAGAGGCCTTCCCTGGTGTAAATCTGCTTCTGGGCACTCCAAGTTCAAGCATAACACATTTGAGTCTGTGTGCGCGTAGAAATGAGCTCAACCACGAGGCCCTCAATCCTCTAGGGCCGTGGTCAGCAAACTGCGGCTCGCAAGCCACATGAGGCTCTTTGGCCCCTTGAGTGTGGCTCTTCCACAAAATACCATGCCCTGGGCGAGTCTATTTTGAAGAAGTGGCATTAGAAGAAGTTTAAGTTTAAAAAATTTGGCTCTCAAAAGAAATTTCAATCGCTGTACTGTTGATACTTAACTCTGTTGACTAATGAGTTTGCCAACCACTGTATTAGGGGAAGACACCTCAAGGGAAAGAAAACATAGATTAGAACGTGGGCTTTTTGCCACCTTGTGCATGTCACCTAAGGAACCCATCTCCTTCTGCTGTAAAATTAGGAATTTAAAAAGATCATCTCTAAATTAACTGCTTGCTACAAAGTGACTTTTTATGAACAAATGCTCTAAAAGTAAAAATAAATGTAAGAATAAGCCATTCTTTTGACATTAGAATGTTGCCTGAGTAGAATTTATAAAAACCATAATAAAAAGTGAACTTTTTAATTTATTCACAATACCAATCCTGAACTCAAAAAAAAAAATACCCTAAACATTCTATGATCTCAAAACATTATAAGTGATCTAATTATATCAAGCTTCTGGGTGGCAATATAGATCAGGAACCTCAACACAAGTCATCTTTCTCAGCTTTTGATTCCCTGCAGAGCCTTGCCCACAGTGTAAACTCTGTATAGTAATCAGTGCCATGAGAATCAAATGAACAGAAGTTGCTGAATGTTTTGAAATGGCTAAGTACGACACTAATACAAACTACTATATGCTGAACTGGACAAAACTAGGGCTCTATTAAGAACAGCCCTGACCACCCTGATAGTTAAGGAACCGTAGCACATACCCTGCACTCAGATTGCTCTGAAACTCCTGAGCTAGCGAGCTCCATCACTGAACGACTCACTGTGCAAGCACAGTCAAGTAACCATCTGTTCAAGTATTCACCTCAAAGTATTCGTCTTTCACGCCAGTTCTAATTTTCCCGTATTTCAAAAACAAGTTATTATTCATGCTATTCCTGCCCTTCATGACATTCATCATAGTGCATCTCAGTCTTCATTTCCCCAGATCGGAGCCCAATCTATTTTTTCCTCTTTATATAAAAGCCCCTCTCTTCCCATCTTCGTTTAGTAGCCTTTTTATGGACCTTCTTTCTTGTTTTAGCCAAAATACACACATTCCATAGCCAATGAGTAAATGTATTAGATTTTCTCATCAGGAAAAAAATATAGAACACTGTGGTGTTATTTCTCCAGGTGGTGTCTTATAGTGGTAACTAGCATTTATCCACCACCTACTGTGGTGCATACTACGTGTAGCAATTCCTTTAATCTTCACAGCAAACCTATGAGGTGGGCAAATTGTTATTCCCATTTTACAAATGAAGATACTGAGAAATTAAGTAACTCATCCCTGGCTACTGGTCCTATGGCTACTAAGTGGTGGACCTGCGATATGAATCCAGGTTTGAGACTAGAGCGTATGCGTTAGCTACTAGGCTATATAACCTCTCAGTATTGGTGAGTTCTCCCTCTACCATTCTCTAAATATTCTTTTTCCAACTTACATTCACTTTTATGTCCATTCCCTCAGATATTAAAATATCTTCCTGTAGAGTATTTTGCTTAACTTTGGTTTTTATTACCCAGACTAGCTTAGTGCCTTACGCAAACTTACATAGCGCCCTTTCTTTTGGCTCATTTCAGAAAAACAAAAAAGACAACCCTAGCTCCATTCCCAGGGTGCCTACTATTTACCCTTCTCCACCCAGATAAGTGCCATTTTTGTGTAGGAGCTAAATATGAGTGCAACTTGTAATTGCTGGAGATGGATCACAGCCCATAGATTACCTCACCCTCGTCCCTGCCTCCCCTCCTATGCTATATTTCAGGAGTTTCCCCAACCATAAAAATCTCCAGTTATTTGGGCACTGGATTTGTTGACAAAGCAATTAAGATTATGTCTCTGGTGCAGATAATCAGAAAGTCCACCACTATAAACTAGCAGAGGCAATCTTGTCCTTTGATGTAAGCTTATGTCCAAATGTTGGGTGGGTTGTTTTTCCCCCACAATTGTTGAGTTCCTAAAGACCCACCCTATAAAGTCAATATGATTATCACAACCGAGAATAGGGTGGAAAGCCAGTGTCCTAAATGATTAACAACAAGAGTATAGATATAAATAGCTTTCAATGACATCAAGTTCTACTTCAAAATAAGCAACTGGAAAACATCCCACCCTTTGTTTAATTACCAAGATATAAGTTTACAACTCTCTGTTGTAGCCACTGCTGGCAACACCTAGGTAGCAATTTGTTTTAGTCAAGGTTTTTTAGCCATAAGGAACAGAAACCCTTATCTAAAAAAGAGAGAGGGGGGGGGAAAGGCAGGCAATGAACTCCTTTGCCTTTTGCTTCTCTGAAAAACTATCTCACGTGGTAGAGGTGAGTGTTGTAGGATCTGTGAAGTCACCTCATGGAGACCAACAAGCAGGAAATGAAGTATGAATATGCCTTTGGGGTTTGGATCTGAGAAGCCACCTAGAGCCAAAGTCATTCTCTTACTGAGTCCCTCGTGTGGTCTCCTAACCCGCTGTTTGTCTGGCACATCCTCCTCTCTGCAGACCAGCTGTCTTTGTTTATTGCTGGTTTCTGCTCTCTCACAACCTCAGCTTGCCCATGTGGCATGAACTGACTTTGGTCTTCATTCAACATGACCTTAAGAGTCTGGCACCTACCAATGGCTGACAATGGTCTCCATGTCCATTAACTCAAATTTTCAAGCAAGATAACCTGGTTGGGCACTGACCAGATTATGAACTGACAATATCAGTTTCAAGTGTCCACCACTAGTCTAACCACCTGTGGTCACATGGTGTGAACATGGCCACCCAAGTCCAAGCTATTGGCAGGGCTGTGGGTAAGGGAGATTTCCCAAAGAAGAAAGTATAAGCAGAGCAAGGAACCCCAAAAAAATCTACCATGATGTTAAACTATAATTGCTATGAAGTAAATAACCATCAGAAGGAACCTAACACTTAATGACGTTGTATAGCCAACTAAAGGTGTTTAAGAACCTCACCAATTTCATTCACTCTGAGTTCTCACTGAATAATTAATTGAGATATAAAAGCAGAATAACTTCTCAGAAAGGATTCACTCATGGATAGAATGACATCCAGATGGAGTACGGAGCCGCACTATTATGTCAATATGCTCCCAATAGGTTCATATAGGCTCAATGGGTTCATATCATTTTCTGTGGCTCTTGGAAATTAAATAAGTCTAAAAATCGTGGAGTGAAATGATTGGTGCTCATGTGAAAGTCTCCATCAATGGTGCTAATGACACAAAGAATGAATGGCTTTATTCATCCTTCCCTTCCCAGCTCCCTCTCCCTTTTCTGTTCTTAAACTAAGTCTACCCCAATCATATAAAGGGAAGTCCAGCAGATACAGGCTCTTAGGAGGCCATACCAAGGACCAATGGTACTAGGAACCAGGAAAGATATGGCATATTTTTACCCAGAATAGTCAGGGTTCTATGGCCAAAGGAGAATCTGAACTCTTCTCAAAAGGGAAGCAAAGGTCATTTCCAGAGAAAATATATAAAACATTAGGAATGAGTGTTGAGGCAAAGCTATAAGCAGGAAAATGAGTCAGCTCCCAGGTCAGAAGTGGGGAGGATCTGTGGATAGAGTAATATGGAGTGTGAAGTAGGCCAAGGCAAGCGGCTCTGAAGTAAGTTCATGAATGTCAGAGTGGTGTTAAAAGCCTGCTTTATGTGAGGCTTGGGTGTCAAAGTAACCACCGTGTGGAGCAGGACACACCCATGCCTGCTCACCGATCTTCTCCTAACAGCTGGGAGACAGGGCCTGGAAGGTTGGCCTGATGGCTTGCCTGGTGAATGTCTGCTGTGCCCCAAGCATTCTGTGATGGTTCTTCTCAGCTCAGGTGCCAGAGCTGCTCTCCATGTCATCAGTAATGGAGGCTTTCTGTTTCTGTGTACAAGGACAAGGGAGGTGGGATACCAGCAGGATCCCAGTGTAAAAGGGAAGAATGGCATTGATGGGAGAAACTAGAAGATACGGGGTTCTCAACTCCTCCAACTTGAAAAGAGGCCAGCAACTCAGCTTTAGCTGGTAACCAAGTCAGAAGGATGTAGTAGATGCGCTCACAGTTTACCTAAACCAACTTCACTACTTGGATTTCTTATAGCAGTGTTTCCCAAACTTTTGACATATGTGTACCCCTTTTATAATTTTTGTAACGCTGAGTACCCCTCGTCAAAAAAAATGTATGTATTTTAATAACAATCAAAATATTTTTCTTTTTTCTTTTTTTGGTACATACACAAAATAATAATAAACAAAAAATAAAATTATTCATAATAAAATGTAAATAAAAATTATATTATAAATAACATTTATTTGCACACCGGACCATCTCACACCTCACAAGACTGTCTTGACTCATGAGAACGTAGAATTAGGCGCAGCTAAACACTGTCTTATAGGATGACTGGTGAAAGAGGCTCTAATTTTTCCATTTGGCAGGAAATGTATCATTTGAAGATTGCTTGCAATTCCTGTTTTCTAGCAAGAGACAATGAGTCTACCTCCATCTGATTCTATCACTTCCATCTATCACTTCCTTTCCAGAAACAAGCTTGGGTTCCAGCTCTGAAGCTGGAAGGAGGCTGGCCCCCCTGCACCACAGACTCCCAGCAAAGTAAAGGTTGGCCAGGACGTTGTTGGAAATGAGGTGAGCAAGTGTGGACAGAGCACTTTTCTGGTCACAGGGGGCTGGCTGGTCCACCCGTCTATCTCCCCTCCATTCCCTGGGGAAATATACCCAGTATGTTACCTTTAGAGCAAATAACTCCTACTGCTATGCAGATTGCTGGTTTGCTGGATAGTAACAATTATGAAAATCATTTGCATAGCCTTCCCTGCACTCAGTTTGAAAAGTTTATTTTCACTATGTAGAGATAGAAAGTTGGCCCACGATGGAGTCAGAAGTCAAGGCCATTAGCTATTTAAATGATTTGCCCTGTACCAGAGTCCTTCAGTAAGAGGTGAGCTGGAAGATAAATCAAGTTAGAAAAATTCATTATAGTTAAAATCTGTAGCCCTGCCCTAGTGGTTAGAGTGTCAGCCCTCAGACTAAAGCATCATGGGATTGATTCTGGTCAAAGACACATACCTCAGTTCTAGGCTTGATCCTAAACTCCAGTTGGGACATGTGAGGGAGGCAACCAATCTATGTGTCTCTCTCACATTGGTATTTCTCTCTGTGTGTCTCTCCTCCCTTCCACTCTCTAAAGATCAATGGGGGGAAAAACATTGGCAGTTGAGAAGAAGGAGGAAAAGAAGGAGGAGGAGGAGAGAAGGAAAAGGAGAAGGAGAAGGAGGAGGAGGAGAATATGATGAACAACAACATCTGTATGTCCTTAGGGCTTACTAGCTAGAACTTTAAATAGTTATCTTGACACCACCTGAAGAGAAGGTGACCTCAGAACTGTCTCCTGGACCTTCAACATGCATTTTCTGGGCTAGCCAGTGGTGGTGCTGTGGTCCCTATGGGACCACCCTCCTCAGGAGCTCATTTAAGGGCAGGGCAGGGGAGTGTAGCCAGAAGGTGTTAAGGAAGATAAAGGATCACCACTCACACCAGTCAGGAGAGCACAAAGGAGGCTACTAAAACAAGGTGGAGCTATCACGCAGCCACAGTAGGGCAGTCCCCTGAGCCCCACAGGCCTCCCGGCTCTGCCCACGAGTATTACTGCTTTCCAGAAACATGAGCCCTCGATGTGTGATCACCGCCACACTCATCAGCTGCTCCGAGGACAGCTTTTCTGCCTCTTGAAGTGAGAAATATCTCACTATTGTAACATTATCTGGATCCCTCAATTAGAGATAACTCAGCTGAGTCCCACCCTCACAAGGGACCCCCTTATAATGATGCTCAACCTTCAAAACTGGAAAGGGAAACTGAATATTTCCTTGAATGAACAAGAAATTTCCTAGCATCACAGACATGCCCAGAGACCAGCTGCTCTGACATTAAAATGCTCCGTGACCAGATTCAGTTTACCCATCACCCAGATCTGCGCACTTGCCGGTTGCTGGGCTGAGCGGATCTAGTATGGCTTGTGCTTCTCCCACAGCTGTGGGTCCAGGTATCACTACTGATGTTACTGCAGGCCCCTCATGTCACCCACCAGCACGTCATGCCCTTCTTGCCTCCCACCCAGGCTTTCTCTATTGCTGCTGAGGTGGGAGGCAAGAGGGGCCTTCTCTATTGCTAGATCACTAATGAGATCTGAGCTGCCACTTATAGGTTTGTGCAAACTAGAAGTGCAAGTCTCCCTTGGAGTAGATTCTGATCAAGAGAGGAGAGGAGCTAGTGAATAAAACCTTTCCTGTCCTCCCCTGGAAGGACAGCCCTGAAATAGTCACCTGTATGGATTCTCTGAAAATGTCTCGCAAGATCAAACAGTAGCAAGCAGTGACAGATCAAAATACATCTCTCATACTCTCCCTCCTTCTTTGTCTCTCCCCACCCGCACCCCCCACACCACCACCACCCTCTACTTCTGCTTCTCCGGTATTGCTTTGGCCAATTAAGTGGTAGCAGATTTGGTCAGGCTCTGCTGTTCCAGACTAAGATGGTCACAATACGCAGCAGCTTCCAAGACCTGGCAGGGCTCTGGGGCGGCAGCTGGAGCTGAAGAGGTTGGGCCTGGGAGCAGAGCCAGCAGCGCCACTCCAGCCTCTGCAGCTGGTGGGAGCTGGCAGGAGGGTGCTGGCAGGGTGCAGGGGCTGCAGAGCTCCCACCAGCACTGCCAAAGCCATGGGAGAGAAAGCGATGGTTCAGAATTCTTGAGGCACTGCCCAAGGGGTGCAGGCAAAGGAGAAAATCCGCAGAGTCCTGGGAGGACATGTGCCCAGGGCAGCCAGCGGGAGCAGAGCTGGAGAGAGACTGCATTGGTGCCAAGGGAGAAAGCCACGGTCAGCTTCAGTTTGAGTGTCAAGATAAAACAGAAAGACAATGACAGAGGTGTAAAAGATGGTGTGGTATGGTGTTCAGCTCTAAGGCACATCCACGGCAAAGCCAGGATGGCCTGCCCTCATTCTGGGCGGGCAGAGTGCACAACCAGGCCTGAGGCCTACGGGGCCCTCACAGGAGCAGACCCTGCCATTCAGCAGCCACCGAGGGACGAAATGAGGGGCTAGGCGAGCCATGCAAATCTGAGACATTCCTCCACATCTCCGGTGTGTGTCCAGCACCCTTTCCTCATGATTCCCGCGGCCATTTATACTCCACTTGGCAAAGTGCCCCGAGTTAAGTGTTCCTTAGGCTGCATGCTGTCTTTTGAAAAACCAGAAACTCCTAAATGGAGAGGAAATACCCTTAACAACAGCATATAGTAGAGGGGGGCCGATGTTTCTAAGGTGAAATCCCAGCCTGCTCACTCCCCAGCTGTTCCATTTGGACAAATTACTTGACCTCTCAAAGCCTCACATTTCTAAACGGTAAAATAGAAACACTAACAACTAGCTGACTCCTAACAACTAGTTGTGAGAGATCCTAAGGACTAACAATTTGCAATGAGCAGGAGATGCATGTGTGAAACTGCTTAGCACACACGGCAGGCTGAGCAGGTAGGATTTCAGTCAATGCCAGAACCCAGTGGTGACACTTAAGCTCCCATTAGAGAAGCTGACAGCAGTATTGCTAGATGACCACCCTTATAGCCCAAAGTCTGCACATTCCAAGTTCAGTTGGCCCCTGCTCTGAGGGTGCCACAACAACCATTTGCAATGAGTAAACTGTCATGTTCTCTCCAGTATGTTAGTTGGGGCTACAGAGGCCACCAGATGCTGGGCGAGGGCACACAAGAGGGAAAGGTAGAATGTGAGTCTCGCTCCCCCCAGCAGAAAGGTTCACACCTCCGGGCAGACACTATTAAGTCCTCAGCACCAGAAGGGACCCAAAAGGGGGCTGGTTTTGAAATAGTTTTATCCTTGCTCAAAATAATCAATGTGGGATTATTGTCTTGATAAAACTTGTGAAGCACAGGGATGTAGATGAAAGGGGTTCATTCCTTGCTTTGTGTGCACATGCACATGTGCGCTTGTGTGCACACACACAGAACAATAACAAAGGCACACATGGGACACTCCCCTTTCACCAACCTCTTTTCCTTTTTCTGCTCCCTTCCAAAGGCATCCAAAGACTTCAAACTGTCTCTGCAGCCCTCTCAAAAAGCACACACCCCTCAAAAAGCATACTCAATTCTAACGTTTAAAAATGTCCTATTGCGCTCTAGCCGGTTTGGCTCAGTGGATAGAGTGTCAGTCTGCAGATTGAAAGGTCCCAGGTTTGATTCTAGTCAAGGGCATGTACCTTGGTTGTGGGCCTCTCTGGCCTGGACCCTGGTCAGGAGACAACCAATCAATGTGGTTCTCTCATATCAATATTTCTCTCTGTCTTTCCCTCTCTCTTCCACTCTCTAAAAAAAAAAAAAAAATCAATTGAAAAATGCTCTGGTGATGATTTTAAAAATAATTTTTTAAATGTCCTATTGCCCTGACCAGTTTGGCTCAGTAGATAGAGCACTGGCCTGTGGACTCAAGGGTCCCAAGTTCGATTCTGGTCAAGGGCATGTACCTTGGTTGCGGGCACATACCCAGTGGGGAGTGTGCAGAAGGCAGCAGATCAGTGTTTCTTTCTCATCAATATTTCTGACTATCCCTCTCCCTTCCTCTCTGTAAAATATCAAGAAAATATATTCTTTTGAAAGTCATATTGCCCTAATATCACAACTTACCTACACTGAGATGCATTTCCTCACTACTGTACCTAAGACTAAACAATCTGGGTCCTTGTAGAACCTGCCCAAGGAACAAGCTCACATTTTACAGGAGCCTCTTCAAATCAGAATGACTTAATATAAGAAATGCTTCTAAAAATGGGAAACCAGCCCCACAGCTGGATGGTAAAAAGATACGTGGGAGACAGCATTTTCAGCACCCTTAGTTCAGGCCACACGCAGGCACAGTCTCGTTTGTCACATCATGGGCCTTGTCAACCCTCATCCAATCTGATTTTCCTCTCGGGTGTAAAGCTAGCATCAGAGAGTTAACTCCACAGTTAACTTGTTGATCAAGGAGATCTTTTTCTGGTCACAAGCGGGCGATCTGTAGCTTTTCCCAGGACTGAGCAAGTGCTCCCGGAGCTTCCCCCTGTCTAGACGCGTATCTGAAGCATCTAAAGACCCCGTGCCCTGTGCACAGCACACAAAGCCCGCCGTCCCTGCACAGACATGATGCTCTCCCGGAATATGCTGCTCAGTGAGCTGTCCTCTCACATTTGCCAGTCTGAAAGGAAATCACGCAACCACCGATGATAAGGTTGATATACTGCGAACCACATCCATGTTTAATGCCACTTTGTGGGAATTAAACTCTCTAGAAATCAAACAAAAGAGCCTTTGAGTAAATTAGATCCAAATTAAGAAGGATCTAAACAGATTAATGCATATTCTCTCTTAATGATGCTTAGATTAAAATTTTTAATGTGAAACTTTCCCTTCCACATAGCGGAGGCTACACGAGAGAGATGTCTTTCCGCCTCCCTTCCTGGTCCCCAGGCCCCATATTAGGCCAGTGTCCGGCCAGCCCTGGTCACAGTCAGCTGCAGCGAGGCTGGGGCCCGCCATCTACCTTGTGCCAGGAATGCTCCCCACCACCCAAGGAGGGGAACTGGGAAATCATTCTCCACATTGACCAGAGGAAGACGCTAAGGCTCAGAAATGAAATATCTTGGTCTAAGACACAGAGCTAATAAAAAATGAAAATATTTTTTAAAAATTTAAAGATAAAATATATAAAGTCAGAGCTGTTCATAGTCCTGTCTTCAGACAGATGCTTAGAAGAGTTCACGAAGCCCCATTCCAGAGAGAGCATGCTGGTAGCAGCTCAATATTTTATTTTGACACACCCCCTCAATATTTTATTTTACAGCTGAAAATGTTACACAGTCAAAGCCCCTTCAAGTCATAAACCTGAGACATAAGTATGAATGAGAGGCCTTTCCTTTGCAGTGGGTGACAGCTACCCTAGGCACCCCCAAACCTGGGGTCCCAGGTTACATCAGCACAGCACCCTCTGTGTCTGCTTCCCTGACCAGTGTTATGTTTCTTAAGGCTGGGCCTGGGCCCCCTCATCTGTGTCGTCCTCGGCGGCCCCAGGCCTACAGCACAAGATGGACACAGGCTAAGGTTTGCTGGCTACACGAATCCTCCTTTGGGTGCTGTCCACCTCCTCCAACTCAGGGGTCTCAGTTGGCCCCCTCACCAACCAGCGGTCTCAGGATATGGCTCAGCCTTTCTCTCACCCGCATCCTGTTCCCTCTGGATCCTGCTCTCCCCTCATGACTTTGGAAGGTAATGGTTCAATCAATTAATGAACCTTTACCTATGATTTGAGCAGGCCAGATAACAATGCTTTAGCTCCTGGGGAGTTCCTAAAATACCCTATCCCAGCAAGGATAGATAAAGAGAGGAACTGGTTGAAGGGAGCTCTCCATATCACCCTCCACAGTAACAAGTCTTCCTCCCACCCCCCATGGGAAAACAAGGCTTATCCCCCACCAACTTCAGGTCCCCTGACCGAGAAAAAAATACTTCAGATTCACAAAAATTCCCAAGTGAAATAAAAAGCCAATATTCTGGGCCTATCACTGTAATTTTCACCGACAGTCTGACAGAGAGGTTTCATTTGGTCTGCCAGGAAAACAGGGCTGAGGAATAATCACAGTCTTTGATTGTGGTTGGGTTTAATTATGGAAATCTATTCATGTGCATACACAGAAAGCTTCACAAGCATGGCGGAAAACCATTTCTTTTTATATGTATTTATAGGGAAAGAGCCTTCTCAAAGGTTCTTTATTAATAAATATAAATAGTTCAAATAAACAAGCCAAAATAGGGTCCCATCTTTCATGGGACATATTTTCTAATTATGTCATATTACCATTCTCTCCCTTGATTCCAGTAACAAGCTAGGAGGAGCTCCAGCCGCTAAACCAGATGGGGGTGCTGAGTCGCTTATAAAGAATGGAATATGTATGGTATCAAGACTGGCAAATACAAATGATGTTCAATGTAGAGATATTGGAATATCACCTAATTGAACTGAATATGTTAAAATATCTTGGCTGAAAAAATATCAAAGAGGCAGTGAACACTTTAAATCTTTATACTTTCTTATTTTAATATAGAAAATACTCTCTCTGGAAGTCAGACAAAATAATGAACAGCCTTTATTTTTATTTGTTTTGAATCAAATTTCAAGTTAATGTTTTAACTTCAGGTATGCAAAATAAAAACACAATGTCCCCCAAATCAGTTAATAACAATTAATTTAAGAATGATAGGCTAAAATACAAAATGCATAAAAGTGGAAACAGAGAAGTGGATTCAAATAAGTGTTTCCATTTGCTGGATGTAAATTCCCTTACATAATAATCATTTTAAATGTCCAAAATCTTCCCCACTTAGTCTACCCTTGTAAAAGGCCAAAGCAACTGGTTAATGTTCTCTCACACCATATATATAATATTATCTGGACACTTTTTGGTTCTACCTCAAAATATATCCAGAAACTAACTCATTCTCACTTCCTCCACGTTCTACCCTAATCCATCATGATTTATCACCAGATTGCTGCATGGCCTCTTTTTACTGCCTTACTGAGTACTCTCAACCCAGAGTGAGCCTATTAAATATGTAAGTTAAATCCTTAGGTGCTTTTCTGCTTAGAATCCCCATTGGTCCCCAGCTCCCCAAGAGTGAAAGTCAAACTCCTTAAGAATTTGGTTTCTCTCTCTACTCCCCCCTCATTCACACCCTCCAGCCAACTTGATGCCTGAGCATGCTGTGGTCATAGGACTTTCCCCTTGCCTTCCATCTTGCAAAAATGCTTCTCACCCAGGTATCTTTCAGACCTGTTCCCTCGTGTCTTTCAAGTACCTGTTTGAGTGTCATCTTCTCACGCAGCTCCTCCCTGACTACCCTGTGTACTTGCTGTCCTTCTGTCCCTTCCTCTGTCTTCCTTCTCTCCTTACATAGCACTTGCCCCTGTAACTCAATGGTTTTTTGCTGCCTCCTCCCACTAAAATGCAAAATCCAGGGGGCAGAGATCTCGACCGGTCATTTCACTATTCTAGCCCTGAGCCCAGAAAAGTATTTTTAACATGGTAGGAATTTAAATATTTGCTTAATGAATAAAATACTTTTTTGTGGAGAGGTATGTGCTGTACATGTATGTGCACATACCATGGTTTTAGCACCCTTCTTTATTCTCTGGTAAATTTTTATCTCCTAGTTGATAAGTGATATTTGCACTATTTGCAAGCCTTGCTCAAATAAATTCATAAATGTTTTTTTCTTATTTCTGTATCACAATAGTATCACAAACCAATGTCTCCTTTAGACAACCTAGGGTTTTTGCTAAATTTAAATGCCTTTATGAAGAACGTGTATATTCTCTAACCAGCCAGAATAATCCTTCTCTATACTGTCTTACCTTCACTCACTTCATATATTTATGTAAATCTTCTGGTCTCTCAATGAGCTTCACTTAGTGACACCCACATAGAGCATACTATAGATTTCATAAACCAGCCCATTTCCGATTGCAATCTTCTCATTTAATTTATCTAGCAATTCCACTTGTGGGCCAAGAACCACAACTTTCTTAAATTATTTTTTCCTTAATTCATCTTCATCATCAATCTATCATATGACCCTTTCGGGACTATTTCTCACAACAAAAATAAAGTATACACAGTGCGTATCACTGTGTCATCCGTGAGGGACAGGGAATGGAGCTTTCCTGCTGAGTGGGCAGCAGGAGACTCTCTAGATTGTCTCCTTCCCACTAGTACATGTGTATCTTACACCAAGACATCAGCGGTATTTGATGTGTCCTACTTCTAGATCCTATTAGAGTGTCACAATATATTGGACAAGCATGGTGTCCTGTGTGATGGTCAACAAGCCTGTGGACAAAATAGTTCCAGAAAGAAGATATAAGCCTGCGGCAAAGCAGTGAAGTTATCCTGCTGCTCTTACCAGACAAAAGTAAACTATTTAGAGTATTTTGTGCCTCTCTGCCAGACAAACAAATGCACAGCAAATACAGGCATGTGTGATTGCTCCAGTAAAGTGACTGCATCTTGAACAGAGCAAGTGTCCACTAATCGCTGTAAGGCCTTAATATTTCCTTTCCCCAGCTGCTCTAATTAACACACTCGGGCCTCTTCAGTAGGGCCCCATCTAGCAAGTTCTTTACCTTACTTCCATTGAAAGGCTACTGAGCTTACTAACTGATCTCTGTCTTAAAATTAGACTGATTTCCCATTATAACAGCTAAAATCGAGCTTCTGTTTGCAAGAAGACCAGAGTATCATCTAGCTATATAAAAGCCTAAGCAATCATCGCAACCGAATGGACGACCGAACAGGCTACATAAGGTGACCAGGATGGCAGGGGGGTTAGTGAGAGGCAACCAAATGACCGAGCTGCAGGCTGCATGGGAAGACCAGGCCGGCAAGGGGGGTTAGTGAGGGGTGACCAAATGACCAAACAGCAGGCTGTGTGGGGTGACCAGGCCAGCAGCAGGGAAAGTTGGGGACAACCAGGCCAGCAGGGGGGGAGGGGGGCAATTGGGGGTGTCAGCCCAGCAGGCAGAGGCAGTTAGGGGTGACCAGGCCAGAGACATAAAAGCATTGAAGAGACCGTCAAACTTCAGAGGGGGGGCTATAAGAGATCAACCAAAGGACTTATATGCATGCATATAAGCATAACCTATAGACACAGACAGTAAGGGGGTGGAAATGGCTGGGGAGAGGACAATGAGGGGAAAAAGAGACATATATAATACTTCAAAAAATACAGAATTTAAATTTTTAAAAAACCACTCAATTAAGACAGGAATAGTCTCACCTGGACGGTGTGGCTCAGAGGTTGAACACTGACCTATGAGCCAGGAGGTCACACTTTGATTCCAGGTAAGGTCATATGCTCAGTTGTAGGCTCTATCCCTGGTATGGGGAGTTCAGGAAGCTGTTGATCAATGGTTCTCTCTCATCACCTATATTTCTCTCTCCCTTTTCCTTCTTCTCTGAAATTTTATTAAAGGAATAGCTTCATCAGAGAGGTACACAGATACTGCTTTGCTGGCAGGGGCAGCTTGATGACTCTGGGAATTCTGGGGACCCTGAGTTCACCAAACCCTACCATATCCCTGTTCTAGTTCTCGGGACCTCACCCTTTCTCTCTAAATGCCACACTTTAACATAAGTGAACTGGCTGTGAACTCAACTGGCATTCTAATTTAGCAGCCCACATTTGGCTTTGACCTTTTCAACTCTGAATCACAAAACATGAGATTCTTTTAGAGCAGTCATTGTAAGTTCCTAATTTTCAATCCATGCTTGGGGGGGGGGGGGAGAGAGAAGAAGCGGGAATCTGAGCCCATATTCTCTCTCTTGAAGCTTTCCAGCACTATTAGAAGCAGCTACTACCCACGCCAGTCCTTCAAATTCTTATGTGTCCACATTATTTTACAGAAGCTCCCACTTGTTTCCCAAAAGCCTTTCTTCAAGGAGCACTTCATTCCAGTTCACAGGTGATTTGTTTGCTGGTTTGCCACTGAATTTTATGCTATGCCACAGTCTCATCCCTTAGGCAGCTGAATTTTTCATACCATCAGCCCCAACTAAGCCAGACAACCAATCCCAGTCTCCCCTCTGTGGTTCCATTTCCTGCAACCATTCCTGGTATTAAACTTCATACCAATCAAGGTTCTTTGTTGAAAATAATAGAAATAACAAAACTGAGACTGGCTGCTTCAAGCTGACATGGAATTAATTAAAACGATGTTAGATATTTTGACATAATCACTGAGAAAGCTAAAGAAGCATGTTGGAAAACAATCAGAAACAATATAAGCTACCAACCACAACCAAAGTCATGCCACATGGTTCAAGGCTGCTACCTCCACTGGACCACTCAGCAAGCGAGCTGACCAACATCACACCACCAGAGACAGGAAACCACGGTTAGGACTGCTGCCACTCTGCCTCATTAGACCGCCATTTTTATCACCATTGCTGACACTGAGTTGATTCTCCACTCTTCCTGTTCCCCCCGTTAGTTCACAGTGGGAATGCCTGAAGCGCTAGCGTGTGTCCTAAGGCCACTAGGACACTGAATAGTGGGACTTCCCAGATTCTGTGGTTACAGGCAAGATCTGAATTCTGCTAAGATTCACAAAGTAGGGAATTTCCCAAACACAGGGACATGAGAAGAGGAGTTATATGCTAGGCAACCAATAAGAAAGAAAAAGGAGACAAATATCCCCTGCCAATATCTTCTTTATATTATTTAGAAGCATCATTACAATAGAAGAAGACAGATTTTTATGTGACCCAAAGTTGGAGATTTTCCATTCTAAGGGGAAAATAGTGTTTCAAACGTTTCTTTGATTTGTGGGTGTTTGGCATTTATGAAGAAGAGGAATTTCAAAGGAGGGGGGAAATCTAGACAAGAGTAAAAATTCCCTTGAGTTTAATCATGCAAATTAGAGAACATGAAAATAATATTATTGTTTCATCATCCTTTCTTCAATTCTCAATAAGTATTTAAAATATCTGCTAATATTTCTCAAGAATGTATTACTATTCCATGAGACCCTACAGGAGAACATTTGCTACCAATTTGAATGGATATAACATCAAAGAAAACAAAATTTCTTATAATAATTTTATTTCCTGTTTCCCTCAAATGTGTTTGAAGCACATTACAGCAGAGTATGTTGATGTAATCTTTCCTATAGGTGGTTTTGGATAATTTTCCCATTGGTAAGAAGCAGGGCATTTTTTCCCTCCATATTAAGAAAACAAAAGAGAAGTAAAGAAAAACAGAGTGATCTCTTAATTTAAGCAGGGGTGTATTCCTCTCTCTTGCTATAAATCACCTGAGCACTCTATATAATAAGTACCTTGTTAACATTTGAATAGATATATTTATTTTACTGTGTGTGTTTTTATTATAGGTAACTGAAAGACAAAACCCTTCAAAATGTGGGTAGATGGACCATAAGGAGGAGAGAAAAAGGAAAAAAGATATAGTAAGAAGAGGACAAAGAGGAAAGTGAAGTGACTTTACTATTTCCTCTGTGGATTATGTGAATGTCTGTATGCATTTGTGTGTGGTTTTGACTAGCAAATTTGGTCCATTTCAATAGAAGCCTTAAACTTCACAATTCTTTTTCCCCTAAGTATTGTGGACCCTGAGAAATAAGATACCTACTAAGAAGGACTCCAGGTGGCTAACTGGGTTAACATTTTTTAAAAGCAGAGCCTAGCAGCCATTTCTAAATAGGAGCCTCTCCCACTGCACTTCAGGAAAACCTGCACTGAACTGCCTTCCCGCACTGTGTTCCTGCCATCTGAGCCAGCCCTTACAAAGGAGTTCCTGGAATCCTATTTCAACCAATAGTACTGAGGCTTTCCAAGCCCAATAGAAGCTATGCAGCTATATCCCCATCAGCAATTTCACTCACCAGTCAGAGTGGCTCCCTTCTGAGCAGTCAGGACAGTGTCTTTTGGACCAATCAAACCGTGAGGATTTGGAGTCCTCATTTGCATGAGGATGGACCAATCAGGAACCAGCAACAGGGACTTTTGTCCATATAAGCCTGCTCCCCTCTTGTTTGGAGAGCTCATTTTCCCTTTCCACCAAAGACTAAAGAGTGCATTTTCCCATCTAGAGCTGAAACACTAAAAATGTCTCCCAGCAGCAGAACTGACCAGTGCAGGAGCAGAGAAGAGCACACAGGCAGAGCAGTGCAGACCTGCTCACAGTGGACCAGAGCACAACAGAGCTGTCTAGCCAAAGCAGGGCCTGGCCCCAGGGCCACCTCACCCCAGGGCCACCTTGCAGCAGTGCCACCCAGCAGCAGTGTCATTGCACAGCCATGCTGCTTCAGAATAAGCTGTAACACTATTGAGATGTTCCACAGCCATGCTGGTCTCACAGCTGTGCTGTACCTCAGTTGAGCTGTTGGCACTGAATAAAGTTTCCTTCATCACATCCAAACTGGGGATTCTCATTGGCGTTGAATAGGCACCAACACCTATTGATTGATGGTATAAAAACTAATGCTAGTCATTCCCAACAGCCAAGACATGGAAACAACCAGTGTCCATAGATAGATGAATAAAGAAAATACACACAACACAAATTCACACATATGAATATTATTCAGCCATTAAAAGAAGAAAATCCTTCCATTTGCAATAACATGAATGGACCTTGAGGGCATTATGCTAAGTTAAATAAGAAAGAGAAAGATAAATACTGTATGATCTCACTTATATATGAAACTAGAGGCCCAGTACACAAATTCATGCACTAGTGGGGTCTCTTGGTCTGGCCTGTTGGATTGGGCTGAAACTGGCTCTTAGATATCCTCCAAGGGGTACCAGATTGTGAGAGGGCACAGGCCAGGCTGAGGGACCCAATTGATGTACAATCAGGGTCAGGGAGGGATGCAGGGGGTTAGCCAGCTGGGGAGGAAGAGTGGAAGAGCTTGAGGGCATTTCCAGCCCATCTTGCTCAGTCCCAATTGGCCCGACCCCAGAGCAAGCTAACCTACCTGTCGGAGCATCTTCCCCCTGGTGATCAGTACACATCAGTCATAGTGACTGGTTGACTGCTCAACTGTCTGCCCCCTAGTGGTCAGGGTACATCATAGCAGTGGTTGAGCAACCTTAGCACATTATGCTTTCATTGGTTGAACAGCTGACCAGATGACCAGACACTTAGCATATTAGGCTTTTATTATATAGGATGGGGGGGGGAGCCAAATTCATTGTTGGAAGAGAAAATCAAGAGGATATGACCACAAGTTGATCCTCAAGCTGGATCAGGGCAATCAGAAGCTCCAGATGCCCTTCCCTATCCCTGAAATGACAGAGCTGCCAGTGATTTCCACAGTGGGATCTGTTCTGAGGACACAGCCCTGAGAGAGCAAGGTTTGTTGAGATTCCCTGGATGGTGCACGTGATTGAGGCCAGTAAAGGCATCTATAAAAATTTTAAGATTCTTGCAGGTGAATGTGGAGATTTCCTCATCTTGCAGCCACCCAAGACAACTCTCATGTAAATTCCCTTGCTTTTTAATTCTGCCACCTGCCAATCTGGAGAGGTCTACCCCTTTCTTCAATCTTTCCTGGGGCCAGTTTCAGATTATACCTGGGAACCAACAGAGAGAAGAATGGTGATTGTCAAGGGCCGGGGGGTAGGGAGGGGATGAGGAGGAAATGTTGGTCAAAGGGTGCAAACGTTCAGTTATAAGATAAATAAATTCCGGGGAATATAATGTACAGCATCATGACTTTAGTTAACAAGACTATATTATATATTTGAAAGTTGCTAAGAGAGAAGATCTTAAATGTTCCCACCACAAACAAAGATAAGTATATAAGGCTACAGAGATGTTAACTAACCTTATTGTGGTAGTCATTTCACAATATATACATTTATCAAATCATCATATTGTACACCTTAAGCCTACACAATGTTATACGTTAATTATATCTCAATAAAACTGGGTGGGAAAATACTAATGCCAGGTTAAGACCCAATATTCTATGTTGAGAAAAATATAATAGTGTGCCTTTAGATTTTAAATGTAGTCTGTGACATCAAGAGTAATATTATAAAATCAAAATATTGGAGAAAAGAAGGTGCATAACCTTCAAATTATGAGGTTAAAAATTCACCAAATTCTCTTGGCCCTAACCAACAGCTAAGACCAAAGTTCACCATTTTCCTTTTTTTCTGAAGCTGAAGCTAACAGTGGTCATTGCCAGAGCAGGAAGGCCAGTGGGGGGCCAGAGGAATGTAGGAGGAGTGGCTGAGCACTGGTGGTGATGAAGCGGAGAAAGCATTTGCCTTATTTCTCTGACAACATTTTTTTAATGTTTTCCACATAGCTCTCCTAGGTCTGCCTTAAAATCCTTGCCAGCAAGTGAAAAGAAAGCTAGGAAACCACAAGCTTGGTCTGTAATTAAACATACAGTTTCAGTTAAAGACAATGAAAGCAGAAACAACAAAGATGAATTAGAAGTTGATATAAAAAACTCTACAATTATGCTTTTGTAAAGGTTGTAGTCAGGAACTGGATAAACTATATTTTGTATAGGAACTTTGCAATACAAGGGAATATGCTAGGGTTTCTCATGAATTCTATGATTTTCAGATGTGTGTGTGTTTTTTTTTACCTCTGAGTAATCCTTTTGACTCTACCCTAAAGTATTCAAAGATATCTAGAGAGTACCTTTCCTGTTTGAAATCACAATGTAAATGAGAATATATTGTAATGGGTTACAAATTCAATAGCATACTCTGGATACCTAAGAATGTATACTACAGGGACATATAGGAACTATGTTTTCATACAAGTTCTTATAATCCATGAAAAGGGGAAAAAATGAATATCCATAAATAAGAGCAACTTAATTTCCTTATATAACAGTCCCTCCAAATTCTTCTCAAAATTTAAACATGGAATAGTATTTTATTCTCACCATAAGTAACATTTAGGCAAAGCCAAATTTGTCTTTTCATTGTAGTAATATCAGACCTAGTAAGGTGCCTGACACAGAGAAGCTGCTCAATCAATAAATGCTGATTGAATAAATGCTCGATATATAAAACAATAATTCAATGAATATGTAAGTATTAGCTTTATATATACATAATGTATACTAAAATATACTTGGGCCCCAAATAATGTCGATTAAGAAATAATCTAAACTAGAAAAAGTGAGAAAATAAAGGAATGAGAGACTAAAACAAAAAGATGGAGAGAGAGAAAAAAATATCACTTGTCTTTGGAAGATCTTATTCGCAGTTTATCCATTGATCATGGCATCTTAAACACTCTTCATTCTTAAACTAGTAGAGGCTCTTCCTTAAATGGAATAGCCACAGGGACACCAAGGAGATAATATTATTCTGGGCATAATTAATGGTCCCTTCTCTGTCCTACTATGCCTAATAACAGAATGAGGTTTCATCTGGCTATGATAATGTCATACCATCAGAGAGCCTTCAAGCTAGGAGGAAACACCTGAACCACCTAATTCAACCTCATTAATTCACAGATGAGGAATTTCTCAAAGGGTTTGAGAGCCTCGACCCAGTGTCCTAGCAGCAGGGTGCAGACTTGAACCTCTGGTTCTGCAGAATCCTGATCTATATCTTACACAGTCAAGATACTTGTTAGTTTGCACTGACCACAGTTTTTACCATTCATTAGGAATTCAAGACTTTTCAAACCAATTCTTGGTTTAAACTGCCTCTATGTCCATTTTCATAACAATGGCACACAGTCATTCTATACAGAGCTCATGGGTTGACAGAGTTCCACAGAATGTGTATAAGATAGGCGGAAATAGCTCCATAGCAAATATTTACATTTCTAGTCTCTCACTTCTCACTGATGAGTTAAACCTCCCCCACCTCCACTCTGGTATAATTTTTATCCTACAGTTGGCTAAAATTTAATAAGATCACTTACTAAACTGTCTAAATAGTGATACCAGACCCCCATAAACCCAGGGGATAGTAGCAGGAACAAAATACTTGGAAGAAGGACAGATGCTCAATTCCCCATGGCTTATGCTCAGGAAAGTC
The DNA here is from genome assembly GCA_963924515.1 of Vespertilio murinus. Lineage (NCBI taxonomy): Eukaryota > Metazoa > Chordata > Mammalia > Chiroptera > Vespertilionidae > Vespertilio > Vespertilio murinus. The sequence goes on from OZ004704.1 coordinate 154,381,723, forward strand.
GAAAAAGTGGTACAAATGAAAGTTACATATGAGGAAATAAAGTTGGGAGAGGCTACGTATAAAACATTACCCTCCAAAATTCCTCTTCTCACCTGGCATTATGGAGACCAATCTGGACATCATCCACCAGGGTACTGCAAAGGACACTGAAGTGTACATCACTTTATTCAAGTTTCTTAACCCAAGGGCTCATGGACAAAAATTATTCGTTACTACATATACAAAGACCAAATAGCCAAAACCGGTTTAGCTCAGTGGTAGAGTGTCGGTCTGCGGACTGAAAGGTCCTGGGTTCGATTCTGGTCAAGGGCGTGTACATTGGTTACAGGCACATCCCCAGTGGGGGGTGTGCAGGAGACAACTGATCAATGTTTCTCTCTCATCGATGTTTCTAGCTCTCTAGCTCTCTCTCTTCCTCTCTGTAAAATATCAATAAAATATATATTTTTTAAAAGACCTAATAGACATCTGGAAATTTTTGGAGACAAAAATGCCCCAAATAGTCGCAGGACATGTGTAAGGAAGATAACACAAGTTTCATATACAATTTTTTTTCTATTTCAAACTGAAAATAAGATACAAAAATTTAATTCCTATTCTCCATAGAGAAGAAAGCAGGAGTTCTCTCCACAGCACACATTCTGCAGTCTGAGTTGTGGTGTCAACATAATCCCCCGCCAGGGCACTATAGCAACGTTCAGGCCCTCATCTCAGAATCAGCATGGGTGACCGGCAGCTGCCAGCTGCACGGATGGGTGGATGCACACAACTTCTCTGCTGCCTATCCTTTGCCTCTCATCACAGCATACAGAGTAACAGTTGTATAAGTAGGCCAAAAATATTCCTCAAAACTGTTTACTGACTATAATTAACAAGGTTTATGGTATTTGAAGTCAAATAAGCACTATGACTAATACCGTAAAATATGATGCATAAGAATGACATAAAACCAACGTGGTGTTCTACGTGACGTTCCAATCAAAGTTGTTTTCCTGGTGAACCTGATGCAATGTTGCTCCAGAGGTATAGGGGGAGAACTGCATGTCACGGCTCCCAGTCTCTGTTAGCCGCTTTGCCATTCACATGATTTAGGACCAAAATCTGCTCTCTTTCCTCTCCTGTAACAAATCTACCACCTATGTTCTGGGGCATTTTCAGCAACCAGCAAATATAAACAGGTAAGATCCAGAACCTTGAATAGATCACCCAGCTGCTAGCATAAAATTTGTAGCAGCCTGTAAGCCTTAACAATATTCACAAAACTACTGAGCAGTCCTTGATTATGGGATGCTATAAAGATGCAAATTGAAGTTACCAGAATAGAAGTGGGCTGGCACCCTTAAAATCAACCTTCATTTTTTTTACCTCACATTTGATATTTTGCTATAAAGCCTCCAATTTTAATGTTATACTTGTCAGAGTTAGTGAGGCTAAACTGAGTCCTAGTTACTATCTGTGCCTCCATTGCAATCATATCATCATCATACAACATTGCAAGTGTTCACGGTGCAGAAATAGAACGCCTGAGGACCAAAAACCCTAGCTGCTGATCCCTTCGTTATAATGAAGAAAGCCTAACGCATTCTGACTAATTTTAATAAGACAGAAAAGTCTTGATGCAAGTTTCCCTCCCCTTCCCTCTATTTCTTATTTATTTTATTATTGTTAACTTGCCTGTGGTCCCAGAAACCATTTCCTAGCCTGGAGAGATGGGCATTCGCTAATGACCTTTCCAGTGGGGCTGGCACATCTGAGTATCTGAGTGGGTTCCTCCAGCTCACTCACACACTCGCAGGCTCTCAAGGCCCATTTCTACCTGAGGGTCTTTGTATTTAAGGGAATTCTTTAGTGACAGTGATCTATGGGATAAAGAATGCTGCTTGGAGTAGGAATGCGTGCATACACACACATACACACACACACACACACACACACACACACACACAGTTTGTGGCTATTTTATATTCAGGCTGCTGTGACTTAGCTTGCAAGTTCAAAGTTATAAAGTCATTTTTCATTTCTTGGGGGAAATGTCTCAGTGAAAATAAGGAGACAGGAACATCCAAAACATTAATTTAATAGGGGATATATTAAATACACTTTCAAAATGATTTAGATTTATCTAAGTGGTGGTAAGGATCATGAAATGATAGCCATTGAGATTCACTAAGTGAATCAAAAATAAAATACCTATGTTTCTCTCTTTGGCAAAGTGTATACGTTGTCTATGGTCACTGTACCTGTCAACCTTCACAGAGCATATTTCTAAAATAAGTTTGTATTATTTCTCCCCAGGAGTTTTAGAGAGAAAATAAAACTCCTCTCATGAAGACAGTTTCTTTCCAAAATTAACTTAGTCACTGAAACCGTTCATTTTTAGGTGGTAGTCATAATATTAAACCAATAAGTTTATATTCAGATTTTGGAGAAAATCGGTGGTAGTGTAATCAGTCCTTTGCACCTGAATTCAAAAATGTGGCGGGATAATGGACCATATTCGGCATTTACAGAGCCGAGTTAAGTTCAAGTACAAAGTGGGAGGAGAAAAGCAAAAAAAGGAAGGTCTAATATATAAAGTGGCTGTTATTAGTATAACAGTGATAATATGAATGAGAAAATATTTAAGAGACAAGTTAGACAACAATGAAATCAAAATTTTTTTTTCTTCATATGGATTTCAAACCTGAAGTCATTAGAGAACATTAAGACTAAGTTTTTAAGTGTTGAGGGCAATTCTGGAAAATATCTGCCCACATAAACCCTCCCTGAGCCTGTTCCAGACGATGTTTCTATGTGGAGCTGTCCACCTGGTTAATCTGAGCGTTATCCAATCCTGATGTACCCAAAAAGGAAAGTTGATGCAAAAAAGAAGGGAGGGAGGGAGGGAGGGAAGGAGGAGGGGAGGGAGGGAGGGAGGGAGGAAGGGAGGGAGGGAGGGAGGGAGGGAGGGAGGGAGGGAGGGAGGGAGGGAGGGAGGGAGGGGAACCAGAAAAACAACACAGCCTGCTTTCAGATCATAAACAAGCCTGCCCACCACTCATGAGAGAGTAGGAAATGCTTGTCAGCCTCAAGTCTGCCTGCATTTATTCTGTACCTATCCGGAAAAACCGAGATGACGTGCTCCTTCACTTTTGTAAGAAACAGCGGATGGAACCTCAGACAAGTAGGAGCACCAGGTCTGGCCCTTGTTTCTGGGTTTGCCTGCAATCTGCTAGCTACATACTTTACAAAAGTGCTTTTGTACTCTATTCTTCAATATACATATTCTTTCATAAATAAGTTGTTTAGATTGGACTTAATCTTCAAATGTCAGTGTCACATCTTCAACCTTCTAGTTCAGCTTTGGTGTGACTAGAAAATTCTGTAAAGCCAAGCAAGTGTGGCAACCATAAATTGAAGCCTGAGGGGCCGAAGGCAGTGACACGGTTTACAAGTGGACGAAGGATCGGATGTCATGAAGTCTGAGTGGCAAACCCTGGTGACAGCAATTTTCCTCAGCTGAACATCTCTGTCAGCTAAAGTGCTCTGTGAGACTTCCTGATACACCTTTATATTTCTCACCAGCCTTTTGGTACTTTAAACACTCACTTTCTGAAATTTTCCCAATACACTTGACCCCTTCAAATGCACCTCCTCCTGGAATTCCATGCTCATCACAACTGAGTGCTGTGAGTTTCCAAAACGTTGCCCTCGCTACAGGAGAGAGCATTAACCTCCAGCCACCTGGCTGCCCTCGCTACAGGAGAGAGCATTAACCTCCAGCCGCCTGGCTGAGCGCTCTGTCAGTTAGACGTGAGGGTTTCCAACAGCTGCTCGTGAGGTGATTAATGTCTGGAAATGTGCAGCCTTTTGTTTCCCCGGGGACCGGTCACCCCAGACCCTCTGTTACTGCCACCGGTCAAGCTGTCCTGCGGAACATGCATCCCCTTTCCAACAAGTGCTCATTTATCAGTCAAACCTGCCAAAATGATTCTTTTCAGGTGAGCATCTGCGACACAACAACAAGAGCAGCCTCTGTTTGAATTGCCCACAGCTTGCTTTATGGCCTCCGAGAACTTAAGAGAACTCCAGCAGTCATTTCAAGACCAGAAGTTGAGAAGGAGTATATCCACTAGGACTGAAAAGCAATAGCTAGATGAATAATGCTCGAAAACGGTGAAAAGCACTATGATTTACAAGCCAATGTTGAAAAAATGAACTTAGCAGAGATGATTGTTTTGCAGATATAACTGAAGGTAAAACTATTTTACAGTTAGCTTCCATCTGTTCAGGAAAATCCTTTTCAAGTTCTGATAACCTCAAAAGTTGAGAAAATAAAATTATTTAATTCAAGTTTTCAAATGGCTCATGTAAAGTGGTATAATTCCATTTTCTTCCAGGCACAATTATCAAGCACTTATATCCCAAAGAAGCTTTTCAGAACAAAGTTGCTAAGCCGTGTGGGAACGAACGCCCTGTGGATACATACTTTGGTGTTTACTCAGCACGGAATACATGGCTCTGTGTCCTGGTAATGGGGCTCAGGTGTCTGTCCCGCCCCTTCCTGCCGTGGGCACACCACACCTCTGCCCTTCCCACACTTTTCACACCACCCCCGACGCCAGCGGAGTGTGACTCTGGTTTGGTTGGGTGTTTTCTAACAGTCTCAGGCCATGGGACAATAATTTATAGTTACATTTTCAAAACAGTCATTTAAAAAATAAGTATTACTTAAAGGCTGAAAACACACACACCAAGAATGAAGGGGAGCATATTTTAAAAGACTTCTTTAATTTTTAATTTCTAAACAGTACATGTTTAAATGTTGTAACAATACCTGCTACATAGGACATATAGATACTAAACTAAATGTGGTTTAAAAAACAAACAAACATCTAATGGACATATAAAGCTTGGAATCCAACAGTGACTTTATTATCAGTATGTTCTAGTAACTATGTTAGCATCTAGCATTAAATGCACACAGGATCTGTTTAAAATTGTTACCAAATAAGAAACTTGACACTGTACTCGCAGATGAACATTTCCTAGATAATTCTCATTTCAGTCCCTAACACTTGCCATATGTTCATAGAGTCCAAGGCTTTGTACTGCTCACTATAATATAGTGTTTTCATAATTTGATGTAGATCAGTGGTTCTACAAAAGAAATTATCATCTCAGAGGGTGAGACCCATGCACCAGAATTTCTAAAAGGCCCTCCGGGTGTTTCTCATCTTCAGTGGCTGAGAACCACTGATGCACACCAATGATCTCCAAGACAGTACCTTCTTTAAAAATTTGTTTTAAATGAATGAAAATTTAAAAATTTAAAGGCATGCAACAATTAAGAACTAAGAAGAAGAAAGTTCACAAATAAAAAACACTAATCATGTAAATAAAATGCTAACATCTGCACACACTTATTAAAGAAGATTGGAGAGTGTGGAATGTGTGATGTACTAGGTAGTTTGGGCCTATCAGGGAAGACTTCCTAGGAAGGACATTATAAATTGAATTATAAGGTCAAGAGAGTCATGAATCACAGAATAAATGGGCAAGCATTTCAAAACAACCCCTTAAAATAATCATTCAAGCCACCAAGCAGTAATGGCTATAATGATAACGTATCTTATCTTTATATCATGTTTAAAAAGGAATGCTACTTAAGACTGGCATTATATTTGTAAGAGGTTTATTATAATTGTTCGCAAAAATATTTGACCCCAAAGAGAACTAAACTCGTCATGTGTAAAAATGAATGAAAGAAAACTAAGCAGAACAAATAGAAAATAACCAATAAGTCAACTGCAAAATCAAGACAAGCACATAAACATTTGACTGAATACTATTTTAGTCTTGTTTCTTTAAGAAAGAAAATTACGTTGAATGCTAAGGGTTTTCAGCAGCAATAAGATGCATACAGAGAAATTACATGCCTATTCACATAAAGGGTGTTGCAAAATGAGGACACCAAAAACATTTAGAAAGCCAGTGTGTCACCCACTCCAGGAACCCTAGCTGGTGACTGCTTCCCAGACAGAGTAATTTATCCTGAATTTCACACCCTGCAAGCATGATAAAGAACAAACACATCTTAGTAATAAACACAGTATAGGTTTCCTGTTTCCAAGGACTTCTTTTCTACCCACTTTGGTAATATATTACTATCTATTTGTTCTTCAACTATCAAAGATGATTGTGATTAAATAATCTAGTTTATGTCTTATATTTTTGCTGTTACTTAGGCATGGGTGAAAACCAGTGTGTGACCACTTTCTACCCACAGAGGTTAGCACCTTGTTCTTTACTGTCTTTTTGGTCCTTTCCATCCCTACCCGGCTCCACACCATTCTCGGGTTATTCTTGCCAAACACGACTTTACTGTGTCATCCCCTGCCCAGGAGCCAACAAGACTCCCTGTTGGATCATGTCTTGAATACTCAGCTGGGCCCTCCATAATCTGATGAGTCTATCTCTTTAACTTTGTTTTTACCTATCCCAACGTTTCATTCCATAAAGTTAATGTCATGTTTTCACTCCCACATTCATTCAAAAACACTTGCAGAGCACCAACTAAGTGCCAGGTCTGGTGCTCACTCTTGGTCCCACATTTTTTTTTTTTTAATCCTTACCTCAGGTTTTGCTTTCCATTGATTTTTTTAGAGAGAGTGGGAGGGAAGGCGGAGAGAAAGGGAGAGAGAGAAACATCAATGTGAGAGAGACACATTGACTGGTTGCCTCCCACTCACACCCCAACCTGGGCCAGGGATCGAACCTGCGACCCTCTGGTCCATGGGCTGATGCTCTAAACACTGAGCCAAACCGGCCAGGCTGTGGTCCCACACGCTTGCTCATCCTAGTCCTCTCTGTATATTCCTACATCACCCACTCAGACAAGCCTGACTCAAATGCCAGGCCCTCCACAAATGCCTCTCCTCAGATGTAAGGCCCCACCATTCCGCTTACTTTTCCTTGGGACCCCTAAACCAGCATTTTTCAATCTGGGTTCACATGGCCCTGTGCCGGAACACTTTCAGATATTTCACTTCTCAAATAAAACTGGAAACTCTGGTTTAAACAAAGTGTATGTTTCTCTGCCACAGGGATTCTCGGAGCTTTAAAAGCTAACACCAGCTATGAATTCCTGAGAGGTGGATAGCTGCTGGGGAGCACAGGAGACTCGGTTGGAAAGTTTGTAAGGAGGACATTCTGAGAAAAGGGAAGTGTGCGGAAGGCCGCCTGCCCTGTTTATCGGAATTCCAACTTAGGGGAGACTTAGGGGAGCTTCGAAGGCCACACCCCTAATTACTCCTTAACCTTTCCAAACAAGTCTGTGCATGTGCAGACCCCCGGCTGCTTACCGGAATCCTATGCTTAGTCCGCGGATGCCCTTGCCTAGAGGACAATGTAAACACACGTGTCCTCCCAAGGTTACTCGCCCTATTGATTGTATCTACAGATAAAAACTGCAGTAAAAAGCTAATGAGACAGGCAATGAGGCTGCCTGGCTGCTGTCAGTCAGGCCGTCTGTTAGCCCTCCCCCGACAGTCAAACGGTGTCAGAGTAATACGTTCATCTGTCGTTCAGGGGCTGCCGGTCAGCCCCGGCACATAGCAGTCAGCATTTCCCAAACGACTTGGACACGGAGCATAGTTTTTTTACAGCATGACTACTGATATCCCAGGGAAATCCTGTTTGGGAAATGTTGCTCACTGTTATTGAAAATTGGTCCCACATGATTGGCCATTTAATTTTATGCTGGCTGTAGGATATACCCTGTTATTCCTCTGTGCTTTCTATATGTCTTGATCCTTTTCAAATACTGAAAATATTAAGTCCTAACTCCCCAATGACTAAAAGCAAAGTGTTAGAGCAGAAAACTCTCTCAACTTTTGGTAAAAGTTTTCTAAGAAGCACCAATTTATCTCCTTCCCATAATAAGAAGTACACTGAATGAATCTTTGTTGACCGAGGCAGGTGGATTAACAAAAGGACAATGGTACCACTCAAAAATGCCATCAAACATTTTTTAATTGGGTTATTTGTCTCTTTTTGTTAAGTTGTATGAGTTCTTTACATATTTTGGATATTAAACCCTTATAAGATGTCTCATTGGCAAAAATGTCCTCCCATATGGGGGGGGGGGGCCTTTTCATTTAGTTGATGATTTCTTTTGTTGTGCAGCTTTTTATTTTAATGTATTCCCATATGTTTATTTTTTTTCCTTTGCCCTAGGAGACGTATTAACAAACATATTGCTATGAGATTTTTCTGCCTATCATGTCTTCTAGGATTTTTATGGTTTCATGGTTTAGATTTAAGTCTTTTATCCATTTTGAGTTTATTCTTGTGTGTGGTGTATAAGCTGGTGTCCTAGTTTCATTTTTTTACATGTAACTATCCAATTTTCCCAACACTATTTTTTTCTTTTTTCCTTGAAGGGCTCTTGGAGTTTGGGAGTGAGGAAGCTGGGGCAGGGAGGTGGGGGAGAGAAAGGGACAGCGCCAACACCATTTATTGAAGAGACAGTCATGACTTCATTGTATGATCTTACCTCCTCTGTCAAATATTAATTGAGCATAATGGCTTGGGTCAATTTCTGGGTTCTCTTTCCATTTTACTTATCTATAAAAATTTGGGCAAAAGACCTAAATAGACACTTCCCCAAAGAGGACATATAAATGGCCAAGACACATATGAAAAAATACTCAAAGTCACTAATCATTAGAGAGATTAAAATGACATGAGGTATCACCTCACACCTGTCAGAATGGCTACCATCAATAAATCAACAAATGACAAGTGCTGGCGAGGATGTGGAGAAAAGGGAATCCTAGCACACTGCTGGTGGGAATACAGACTGATGCAGCCACTATGGAAAACAGTATGTAGTTTCCTCAAAAAATGAAAAATGGAACTGCCATTTGACCCAGTGATCACACTTCTACACATATATCCTAAGAAACCTGAAACACCAATCAGGAACAATATAAGCAGCCCTATGTTCATAGCAGCGCTATTTGCAATAGCTAAGATCTAGAAACAGCCCAAGTGTCCATCAGTAGATGAGTCGATAAAAAAGCCATGGTATATTTATACCAGAATAATATGCAACAGTAAAAAAGAAGGATCTCTTACCCTTTGAGACAGCATCGAGGGACCTGGAGAGTATTATGCTAAGTGAAATAAGCCAGTCAGAGAAAGACAAGTATCACATGATTTCACTTATATATTGAATCTAATAAACAAAATAAGCTGATAAACAAAATAGATCCAGAAACATGAAAGCATGAAACAGACTGACAAATTTCAGAGGGAAGGGAGGAGGGGGGCAGGCAGAGATTAACCAAAGAAATTCTATGCATGTATGTATAACCCATGGACACAGACAATAGTATGGTGAAGGCCTGGGGCGAGGGGGCAAAAGTGGGGTGGGGGAGTTAATCAGAGTGGGGAAGGGGATATCTGTAATATTTTTTACAATAAAGGTAAATTTTTAAGTGACCTCACACAGACCACTCCCTGGGCCTCAGTGTCCTCATCTAAATAATAAAGGGAACCTCCCAGTTCTAATGGTCCATCTCCCAGCATCTCAGTGTTGTAAGACCTTAAATGACTATTCACTGCACAGTCCTATAAAGGTAAAAGCAAAATGATTAGATATTAGACCAAAGTCACTATTCCCAAACATTTTTAACAAGTCTTTGTGCTTTGCTTTCTTATTATTCTAATACTAACTTGTTTTCTTATTATTTGCCTCCTGTGAATGAAAACAATTGCTGTTAACTTAGGTTCCTCTTCGATTTGCATCTTGCAAGTCTGGCAGTTGGTCAGATGAAGTCTCTGAGGGTCCTGGCCACAGAGAGAGAACTCATTTAAAGGAGAGGGCAGACATGAAACCGTGAAAAGCAGCTGTGGTGAGTCTCCATGGCTAGTCATAGTGCAGGTTCTAGTGGTTTTATAGCTAAACAAATAGTTCATTTCAGAATGAAGGGATTTCTAATTTACCAAATATCAAATTTCTTATGCTTTGAGAGCCCATTTGAAAAAATCTTATGAATCTTGACATGATGATTGTTGAAACTATCTCTATCCCATTATTCTAATGAATTTTGCAACATTAATACGGTTTTCTCACAATGTTTAATGCAAAACAACAAGCAATTCACATTTTTACATCTTTCATTCGACCATCTACTTTAAAAAGGAGTATTATGTTTAGTTCAAGCTCTAGTAAATGGAAAACATATTGTTTCTTTCGAGAAGTTTTAAATGTGTGTCTTTGAGCAAGTTAAACCTCAGTTTTCTCATCTGTAAAGTGGAGATTCTGATAATGCCTACCTCATAGGGATGTCCTCAGTGTTCAAGAAAAAAATATATTCAAAATACTGACACATCACTGCTGCTATTGCTATCGTTGTTTTTATTATGGTGATTGTTGTTATTGTTTAATTGGCATTATTATTATTATTATTATTATTATTATTATTATTGAAAAGGGCAGTTAAAAGGATTCCTTGAAGCCTCTTAAGGAGATTATATCACTTTGATTTGAAAACCAAAATCTTACTGCACTATACTGAATCAACCTATAAAATAGTTATATCTGCATTGGAAAAGCCCAGAAAATCATTCTCATATGGTCTCTTTTACCTTTTATAGTTTCCTCAGCTCAGCCAGAAAGCATCTGTCTCCCCCAATTCACATCATGCAAGAAGCTTAATACAATTAAATGGAGAAAGAAGAAAGTGGATGCAACCAAACTGAAACAGTTTAATGCCTGACACACAGATTGGAGGGTGAATTAAGGAGTGAAAGGATGAGATGTTTTTCCTCCCCAGGCAGGAGGCACGCATTGTACTCCCATAAACGTCAATAACCAGCTGTGAGCCTGTGAGCGGGTCGAGAAACCACTACACTAGGTGACCTCAGTTCCCTTCCCACTCAGAGTTGGCCTCGGGGGCCAAACCACTGCTTTCTGTAAAGTCAAGTCTGAAAGCAAGAATCAGTCTAAATATTATCATTTGAAAAAGAAGCCTAGTGCTGTTCAAGAATGAAGTATAACTCAGTCCTGAGGAATACAATCTCATATACTTAGATAAATGCTTCCAATGCAGATAAGATAATATGAAGTGATGTTTTGATTAAAAGTTCATTCTAAGCATTTGCTAACATTCAGAGTTAGTACTTTGTTCTAATGTATTCTGAACTTTCACCTCTGTTAAGCAAGTTATACTTACATAGGACTGAGGGATGGTAAAATTAAGATGTGTTTCGAATTTTACAGATTCAGGTTAACAATCAAAAGATTACGTTTACTTAAACTTTTCCTCCATTTTTTTTTCTAAATTGGCTTCCTTTCTCCTGGATAAATTTATGTAACTTAGAAAAACTAAAGTTATCTATGAAATTGCTCAAACACCCTTTTCTAAGTCTTCAGCCCATTTCATTTGTTATAACACTTAGTAATTATTAACTAGTGGAAGCTCCTCAAGCAGACACTGTCCCCTTTTGGATTGGGTCAAACACACTAATTTATTAACGGAATCTATTAAGCATTAACTGTGTGTCTTGCTCGATGTTTTCAGGCTGCTTAGAGTCCCCGCCCTCAGTGATTTACAATAATTTGAGTAACCTGGATGATGCAGACCAGAAATGTAATGGAGCTCAGAAAATTCCATTCTCTTTAACTTACTAGGAAAAGAAGCAGCATACAGGTGATTAAGGATGCTATGGAAATGAAAGCACAGTATCTGGTCTCCAGAAGGTCACCTATTAGAAGGTTATAAGTTTTACATTCTAGATATGAAGACTTGCACTTTTTCAATAATATACTTTTACTTCTCTATGTATAATATGTAGCAATTTCCATTTTTCCAATTTTTCTACTCTCACTCCAAATTAAATTTGAATATATAAATTAATTCAAGATCTAATGTGTAAAACGCCAAGCTTCTTGAAAAGACATTTTAGGAATCCAAGTAATATCAAGAATGAATATAATGAACAGTAGATAATTTAAGGCAAGCATGTCAAACTAGAGGCTGCGGGTCACAGGCCTTTAAATAAATGAGACCTTCGGCCCATGAGCCAGAGTTAGACATGCTTGAAAGGGATAAATTTCCTATTGCTTCTTCCTCTCACTCACATTCGTAAGACATTAAGTCTTGCTAATGCCTTAAGGTTTCTATCACTAGAAGAGAGATTATGTAAATCACTAAATTAATTAGTGCAGCTGATAACAAGAAAATCTGCCAAACTTCCTGGGCTGTCTAAAAATGGAAGAGAAACTATCTCAAGTGCCCAGGAGCCCAGGAAGTGTTCCCCAAGTCACATAAATTGTATGGAAGACACATTTTTCTTAGGATTAAGCCAGAAAAAAATTGGTATTGTCATTCATTAGATTAGAAATTATTTCTCTTGTGTTCATTTCTACCCCCAAAGGTAGAAAATGTCACAAAACATCAGATGAGAATCCTGAGAGCCTGAAACATGGTGACTAAAAAGGAACTTGAAATAGATCATCCACAGAGGAAAACTGCCCGAGTCCTCTGAGATGAAATAAACCCAATGTAGTCTGCCCAGTCAGAGAAAATACAGCCCCTTCAGAAGTTTTAAAAGAGGAGGCAGAACATGTGTTCTCTTAGACATAACAGGTGTATTCATTTCCTCCTGTCTCGGGGACCACGGGCTCACTGAAGCTCGTTCCCAGGGACACCACATCAGTCAGGAGGATTTGTGGCCAGGGACTCTTCTGACTAATGGACTAAACAGGGCACAAAATTCCATGACCCCCAACTATGGTAAATGATGAATGACAAGAGAAAAAAAGCTGGCCTGTTCTGACCACATACATTCCTTTCCTTTAAAGGAAGGTCATTTGTCCATAGGTTTAAAGGTGAATCGTGAAATTGTTCATGTTGTGGAAAAAGACACACTTGCTAGTAAAATGACAGCTTCCCCAGTAATAAGTAAAAAATATCAAAACATGGATAATCATGTACTATTGCTTAAGCTGATATGCTGTATTTCTCATCAGTTTCATCAATAAAATTATATGAGGATAAGGGAGTTTATAAACCTTAAATACAGAAAAATCCCAAGGAAATTCCACTTCATCTCGTGTTCCTCAGATTAAAGTTTTCCCAACACCTGCTTTTCCTTGTTAACAATGTGATAAAAACTATTTTATAAAAAGAGATCTAAGACATATCACAGACTATGCTAATGAGAACTTGTCCTTCTGGAACATATATTCAAACTTCCAGGGAATCTTTTTTAAAGAGTCTTCATGGAGCTCTGGCTGACTCAGTGGTGAGTGTTGGCCCTCACACCAAAGACAGTGGGTTCCGTTCCCAGTCAAGGACATGTACCTCGGTTGCAGGTTCGATCTTGGGCCTGGTTCAGGGCACGTGCAGGAGACAACCAACCAATGTGTCTCTCACATCAGTGTTTCTTTCTCTCTCTCTCTCTCTCTCTCTCTCTCTCTTTCTCTCTCTCTCCCTTTCTTTCCCACCCCTTCCCTTCTATTATCTAGAAAATCAACGGGGAAAAAGTATTTTCAGGTGAGGATTAACAAGAAAACAAAACAAAAACAAAATGAGTTTTCATGGGTATACACCATCCTCTCTCCCAGGATCAGCTGCCTTTTAAGCTTGTAAATATTGAATTGGAAGACATTTACATCCTAGCAATTTTTTCAGATAACAACATGCCTCAAAATGCAGCTCTTCTGTTCAGCTAAAATCACCCAACTAATTCTTCAGCTCATCTAACATTCCAACAAAATTGATAATCCATTCATTCATTCATTTATTCAACAAGCATTTACTGAATGCCTACTACCAAGCTCAATGTTGTGATCATTTTATAAGGTCTGGAAATCCTGCCTCCAAAACTTAAAACCTGTGTTACCTTGGATTGGTTTCTTAAACTCTCAAGTTTCAGTGTCCCGGTCCCTAAAGTAGTGGTTGCTGGTATGCAATTACTTTTTAAGAGACAAGTTTGAGGACATCAAACTCGGATGAAAGGAGGCACACGGGTCAACCCAAAGGAAGATGATGGTATGTTTTAAAATGTTTTTAGAACCCAGAATCTCCAGCATGTTGTTTTGGACTCTTCTGCTGGTCCCAGAACAGGATCACTCATTGAGACACTAAAAACAACTATTTAGTTAGATGTAGGCCTGGACAGTGGCTGAGACAAAGAAATCTCTGAGGGTTTCAGTCACAGCCAGTGTCCAAGTGAACCCTCACTCCATCTGTGGAAGTTGGTCAAGATGACAGTAAGATTACAGAAACTGAACATAGTGCCTAAAAATCCCAGGAACATCTGAATAGCCTACCTGGTTGTGGGAGTGAGAGAAGGTGTGTAGGGAGCAGCTATAGGGTTAAGCATCTCACTGACCTGTTGGCAAAGCCACAAATAAGTCCCAGCTTAGAGGGCACAGCCCTCTTAGTATAATTAAGCTTGACCTATGACACTCCCTAGATCCTTCCTGGGAAGCTGTGGGAAGTGTGGCAAGTGCTGCCAAAACAAGTGAAACTCACAAGGACGTAACTATGATGGCCACTACCTTGTTTACCTCTGACTCTAAAATAAAGGCTCAGCTTGCTGTCTGGATCTGTTCTCTGTGGCCTCAGCCAGGCACAGGAAGAACCACCTAGACCCAGCTTATTCTCTTTGCTTGTCTTTTCTATATTTTTAATATTTTTTATTACATTATTATCTGTGTACATATATTACCATTGCCCTCCACCCTCCTCTACATGCCCTCCCTCCCCAGAGTTTTGTGTCCATGGTTGTACTTATATGCATGTATACACGTCCTTCGGTTGATTTCTTATCTCCCCCAGATCTCCCAACCTTTCCCACTATAATTTGACAGTCTGCTTGTTGCTTTACTGTCTTTATATCTATCTTTTGGTTCATCAGTTTATAATGTTCTTTATTATCCATAAATTAGTGAGGTCATGTGGTGTTTTTCTTTCATTGACTGGCTTATTTCACTCAGCATGATGTTCTCCAATTCCATCCAGGTTGCTGCAAATGATGAGAATTCCTTCTTTTTATGGCAGCATAGTATTCCATTGTGTAGATGTGCCATAGTTTTTTGATCCAATCATCTGCTGATGGGCACCTAGGCTGTTTCCAAATCTTAGCTATTATAAATTGTGCTGCTATGAACATAGGGGTGCATATATCCTTTCTGATTGGTGTTTCTAGTTTTTTAGGATATATTCCTAAGAGAGGGATTACTGGGTCAAATGGGAGTTCCATTTTCAGTTTTTTGAGGAAACTCCAGTCTGCATTCCCACCAGCAGTGCACGAGGGTTCCTTTTTCTCTGCAACCTCGCCAACACTTGTCGTTTGTTGCTTTGTTGATGTTGGCCATTCTGACAGGTGTGAGATGGTACTGCATTGTTGTTTTGATTTGCATCTCTCGAATAATTATAGTGACTTTGAGCATGTTTTCATGTGCCTCTTGGCCTTCCTTCTGTCTTCTTTTGAGAAGATAATATTTAGGTCCATTGCCCATTTTTTAATTGGATCATTTATCTTCCTTTTATTAAGTTGTATAAGCTGTCTGTAGATGTTGGAGATTAAACCTTTATCAGTGATAACATTTGCAAATATGTTCTACCATACAGTGGGTTTTCTTCTTGTTTTGTTGATGGTTTCTTTTGCTGTAAAAAAAAAGCTTTTTATTTTGATGTAGTCCCATTTGTTTATATTTTCTTTAGCTTCCATTACCCTAGGGGCAGTATCAGAGAAAAAGTTCTTTTGGCATATGTCTGAGATGTTGCTACCTGTGGATGCCTCTAGTATTTTTTATGGTTTCCTGTCTTATGTTTAAGTCCTGTATCCATTTTGAGTTTATTTTTGTGTATGGTGTAAGTTGGTGATCTAGTTTCATTTTTTTGCCTGTCTTTTCTACATCCTTCACCACCCTGCCTCAGGCTTGCTGAACCCTTTGCTATGCTGGCACGACACAAAGGTGGGGTTCTGTCATGCTTGGCCTGCTGCCACCAGCATAACCCAAATGGAAAGGCCATGTGCTAGGAGTCTTGGTTCTGTGTCTTTAAAGACAGGATTGCCTGAATTGGCTTAGAGGAGATGGCTGGTCCAAAACTGTCCTCATAAGGTCCTGGAGGAATCTTACATCAGGTCACTTCAAACCTTTGTTCATGCTACTCTAATGACCTCCACCTGGAGGAATCTACTCATTTTTTCAAGATTAATTCCTCTATGGAGATTTCCTTGCCTATAACATTATATAATATGTAATTTTTAAAGGCCAGGCATCTTTGTTACTCTATAAAGCTCCTCAAGGAAGAAACTGTCTTATTTGTCCTTATGCCTCCAAAACTTAGTCCATACCTGGCACACTGGATGTGCTCAATTTTCTGGAATGCTTAGGCAGTCCTGATGGACAATCCCCAGGGTGAAATCAAGGAATGCAGGGCAAGTAGTGCCTGAGCTAGGTTTAAAGGTAACCCCTGACATTACTCCAGTAGGAGAAACAAACTATATGCCAACAAGCCTCCATTCACTTTTTTATCTGGGCTGCTCAGGATTTCTTGGGAAGCAACAGTCATAACTCAAAGTATTAAACAGTCACATTGCCCAGACAGCTAGAAGGTAAATCTCTTCTTTAGAGACCTAATTCATTATATCATGATGGGATGATAGGGAGGGGGGAAAAAAGAACACATTTGAGGTACTTCACCCCAATAATCATGCAAAAGAGAGGAAGTGCCCTAACGAGGCCCAAATATCAACCCTGCCGCTCACACTCTGCTCTGACAGCAGCATGATACCACGCTTGCCCCCTGGTTCCGATAGCTTTTTTCCAAGACAATTTCTCAGGCAGAGTTTATCACATTTGTAACTCCCTAAACAATGGTTTTCTCCCCCACTCTTTCAAAAAGAATTATTTTAATAGCAGAGTTATTAGCATCAATGAAATTGTGTACTTTTCAGAATCTTAGGAACTATTACATTGTATATGTTTTGTTTGTTTTTAAAAATATTGAAGTTTTTTATATATTTTGTGCTTAAAAGTCAACTTTGAAGAATTGTTTTAGAAAATGTCTAGATGAAAACAATGCTCTTTCTTTTTAAATTAAAACCCTTTCTAAGAGAAGTCACTAGAGCTAAATCTGCTTTCCGAGGTTTGGGCTGTACTTTGTGGGCCCCCCTCCCACAGACCTCACACATGCAGGACAAATGTATCTAGCACACCCTGTAAAAAGCCCTCAGCACTGACACTCAGCACCCTGGCCGTGTGCCTCCAGTGCCTGAAAACACGCATCACAGCGCTCGGTCCTGGGACTAGATGTGAGATCCAGACACACGGGCTGGGGTGGCCAAGTCTTAAATAGTAGCGTTTAGGGTCAGTGAACTCTCCCTGTTCACCATGACTTTGCTCTCGGCTTCAGCAAGCACTCAGATCCTCTCTGTGGAGGCTCAGGAACACCTGGGTTAGACTTTTAATAACTGGCAAGACTGCTCAGTCCAAGAGTGGATGCTCTGCAGCCTCGTACGATGAAGAGCACAAGAGGCCCCACTAAAGGAAAAGGCAGAAGCCGTTTCTGTGGCTGCAGAAACTATATCAGCAGGAAGCTGAAGGGCCTGGTAAGAGATCAACCAAAGAACTTCTGTGCATATAAGCATAACCAATGGACACAGACAATGTGGTGGGGGCGGGGGGAGGAAGATGAAGGCCAGGAATGGGAAGTGGGGGCAGGCTGGGAGATGACGACAATGGGGAGGAAAGGGAACATAAGTAATAATTTCAACAATAAAGAATTTTTAAAAATAAAAACGTCAATGGATCCCTCAAAAAGCTAAACATAGAGTTGTCATATGACCCAGGAATTCCACATCTGGATACAATAATTAAGATAATGAAGCATTTCAAGACACATTGGCTTCTCCAGTGAAAAATATACTAGATTATTAGGATGCAAACTAAGAACTTCAAAATACTAAAGAACTAAACATTTCCTTTTGGAATTTATTCTCCCATCTATTTTCTTAACAAACTCTCAACTTGGAGAACAGTTAAGCTATATCTAAGTGATGTGGTGACTTTCTTTACACCATAGGTCTAGATAAGTAATTGGAAAACTGAGCTTCTGCTACTAATTTTGACTTTTCTGAGCCAAGTTTAGCTAATGTAAATAAAAGCCCACTTAAATAAATCCCAGATTCTTTTATATAATCTTATTATTTGGATATTTTTCATACTAGGACCTAATTACTCTGAGGAAAATCTGAATGAAATAAAAATTAGACAATAATTCCAAAGGGATTTTGTTCACTCACCTTAATCTCCAAGATGGCCATATTTTTTTTCTGGGTAATGTTGGTGAAAATTCATTTTGCCCAAATTGCTGGAAATGTGACAATCTAGACTCAAAGCATTATGGGTTTGGTTACAGATGCCAGAACAAATTAACTTATTACCTTATTCTTTCCCTCAAGTCACACACCAGAGAAAATTTGACTCTGTAACAGCGATACAGATTCTTAACCACAAATATTAATTTTAGTAGAGTTCTGCCCAACTGAAAATTGCTATTTTTCCCACTAAGATGCCTGGTTTTAACATTACTTCAGGATATAAAAAATATTTTTCAATTAGCCATGCAGGAGCCTGCACTTCTGCATTCCATTAACACCTTCTAATACAGCATAAGCACTGTAACGGTTATATTCTTGGACAGGCCAGGATATCTGAAAAATTTTTAGATTCCCCTCCGCCAAAGAATACCATACTCCAAATAAAAGAGTCATAGTACTAACTGGAAGAAAGATAATATCTAATTTTTAGACATATAGTAAACTATAACTTTAAGAGTCTTTCTATTTCATGTTCAACAGCTTACCTCTCTGGCTGGATTGGGGTGGTGGAAAGGGTTGTGGGGAGGGAGTGAAGGTCATTATTCAAAAGCACTCAAGCAAAAAATTTAAGCCAGTTGCATTATGTTTAAATTTTAATAAGGATATACTGGTTAGCAGGAGTCTAGATGTGCCATGTGTAGATTAAATCTAATCTAAAAATATCAGCTTTGAATATAAAATCCAGAAAAGTTGAAAACCCAGGACCTAAAAGTTTCTTTAGATGAGGCATCAACATGAGGATCTTGTTATCTACTTTAAAAAAAGAGAGAGAGAGAGAGAAGAAAAGATTTAGCAGGTGAGATGTTTGAAATAATAGATGTTCTAAAAATTAAGGATATGTAGTCACACAGCCTATAACTCTTTTCTCAATTAAGTTGTATGATATTACTCAAAGAAGAGTATGAGGCGGATATATGAATAAGCAGCAAGGTCTTTTCCAGCCTTCCACACTGAACAGTATTGGGAAACTAAATCAATGTCCTCAGTTAGATGGGGTGATTATCTTAGCATCCAGTGCTAGGCTACAAAGTTAAGAAATATCATTTAAGACACAGGAAAAATGTACAACTAATACTTTGTATTAATTGACTTTCTTAAAAAGTCCATTAACTGACAATAAAATATAAGTGCTACTAAATAGAGCTTATAAAAACAAAACAACTCCCTGCTAATTGCAAGTATAAATAAATCTGGTTAATGTCATAAAATAAGAGACCATAAATCAAAACAACTCAAGGATTACTGTCTTATGAACTCTGTACATTTTTCACCGCCACAAACTTATTTAGGAAAAATACAGATTAACGTATTTAAAACATAATCATAGATTACATCCTTGCCAAACTCAAGCTCTCTTATTATATATTTTGATAAATTAACTCTGCCAAAAATTTGGAAGATTCATGATGTGTTAAATAAAGATCTCTTACAGGTTTACACTGGGGCTTTCAGACCCCTAAACACTATAGAATAGTGACTAAGTTTAATCCACCTCTTTTCCATTTGAAAATGAAAAGATCACATTACTACACCCACTTACACTTGAGCAGTTTTTTTTCAACAAAACCTATAGGGCTACTATAGGTGAATTTCTAAAACACCAAAAATAATTGATATCACAACAAAAGAAATTTACTTCCCAGGGAATATATCCTACCTAATAAAAGAGTAATATGCAAATTAACCATCACTCTGCTACAATCACAAACCATGCCCGCCAGCCACACCCACCAGCCAATCAGAGCGAGTATGCAAATAAACCCAACCAAGATGGCTACAGCCACAGAGAGCAGAAGGGAGGCTTGGGTTTCCGAGACAATGGAAGCTTAGCTTTCTGCCTGCCCTTGCCAGCCTAAGCCTCCACTCAAGGCTATAAAGTTTCAATTATAGAAGGTAAATAAATTCCAGATACCAGGATCTGTCTCTTGCTTCAAGTGATTGGATGGAACAGACCCATGATGCCCCTTCTTCCAGCCTCTGGCCACTCTCCTGCATCTTATTCAATCACCACCTTTAGAACCACCTCCGGGACCAGCCTACACACCAGGTTTTTCTTCGACCTTAACTCCTTATGCCAAACAACCATGAGCTCTCAAATTCGTCAGAATTATTCCACTGAGACAGAAGTTGCGGTCAACCGCCTGGCCAACATTCATCTGCGAACCTCCCACACCTACCTCTCTCTGGGCTTCTATTTTGACCCTGAAGATGTGCTCTCCAGAGCATGGGCCATTTCTCCCTCAGTTGGTGGAAAAGAAGCTGGAGGGCGCTGAGCAGCTCTTAACATTTGCAAAACAAATGCAATGGCTGCATTCTTTTCCAGAACATGCTGAAGCCTTCCCAAGATGAGTGCGCAAAACTCAGGATGCTAGCAAAGCCTCCCTGGCCTTGGAGAGGAACCTGAACCAGGCCCTTTTGGAGCTGCAGGCCCTGGGTTCTACCACACAGACCCTCAGCTCCGTGACTTCCTGGAGAACCACTTCCTGATGAGGAGGTGAAACTCATCATGAAGAGGGGCGACCACGTGACTCACCTCCACTGGCTGTCCACCCCCAGCTGGGCTCGCCCTCAAGCATGACTAGGAGCCTTTGGAGCCCAGAGGCCTTTAAGAGGCCCCTTTGCATTCCCCTGGTGTCTCTGGCTTTTACCTGAGCCTCCCCCAAAACGACTAGCCATTCTTTTAACCAGCTCTCTCCCATGCATTGGACCAAATGAAACAATAAAGTGTTTTGCAGAAGAAGAAGAGAAAAATAGACAAATACCTTACAGGGATGACTAGGTTTTAGGGATATTTCTTAAGCATATTATGTGATCCTATGTTTTATTTAAACTGCTTTGCTGGCAAGAAAAGAATTTTATGAGATAGGTATTGTGCGATAGAATGTAACAAAGCATTATTCAATGATATTATCTGTTAATTTCTGTCACTGATTTTGGATCCATTCTTAATGGTAACTAAAAGCTTTTTTAAATGAAAACATTAAATGAAACAAATGCAGAGTGCAGTACAGCCATGAAATAACATGCAAGGGGGCAGGGTAGCTCCTCCGCATTTAGACAGCCTGGCAGAAAGCACGTTTTTTCATATTTATAAAATTATATTATTCTTTAAACAATGTTCAGCAATACATTTCAGCTGATTCAATTTGTCCCATTTTATAAAGCTAATGAATTGACATGTCAATAAAAAAAGACTGAAGCCTATTTTTAATGTCAACTTGCAAAAGTCTTTATGATAAAAAATAAGAAATTAAGAAATGATATAATTTTGGCTAAATGAAGCACATTTTAGAGGGTCTTTAAAATGAATGATTGGTTTCATCAGACCCATAATGTGAGAGGGAAATATCTATCAGTTGCTTCCCGGCAAGCTAGGTGTGTGCCCTGAATGGGAATCAAACCTACAACCTTTTGGTGTACTAGACTAGTGGTCAGCAAACCTTGGCTTGCGAACCACATGCAGCTCTTTGGCCCCTTGAGTATGGCTCTTCCACAAAATACCATGTGTGGGCGCACACATACAGTGCGATTGAAACTTCGTGGCCCATCTGCAGAAGTCGGTTTTCAGCCTGGGCGAGTCTATTTTGGAGAAGTGACGTTAGAACACTCAAGGGGCCTAAGAGCCGCATGAGCCTCCCAAGCCACGGTTTGCTGACCACTGTACTAGACAACTTTCAACCAAATGAGTCACCCCTTATTTTTATTCTCATTCCACATTATAAAATAAGGTACTTAGAAGAAAAGACTGTGCCTTATTATTTTCCACTATTGGATTCTAAACCATGCTTAAATGAACTCACAAAGTTTCTTTACATGAATTTTGGGGAAATTTCAAAAATGCTTTATAAATTAATTTCCAAGTCATCTCATTTTTTTCACAAGAAATATGTCAGAAAAATCACTTTTCTTTATTTGCAAAAAGTCATTTAGACATAAAGCACCACTTAATTTGATGGAAAGATAGTCTAAGTCTGTAATGAGAAAACTGAAAACTAAAAACATTTTTCCCCAAATCATAAAAATAAGGTCAATTAACTACTCTTTATCTCACTGACACCAAAAAAAAGCTTTCATTTCCAACAATCCACATCCTTAGATTTCAAGATTTTTGTTATTATGGAAGTAGTGTGACACTTTTATTTTGTCTATTAACAAAATCAAAGTAAAATTTTAGTTAATTAACTAATTGTACTAAATAAATAAAACAGAGCAGGAAAGCTATTAATATGAACAAGCAAGATTTTTTTTCTGGGCCATACCACACAGAGCTACACAAAAGCCACTTTAAAAACTCCCTAAGAGTACAATAGCTACTTCTCTGTGCAGATTTCTACAAGATACTGATTATGCAAGAAAAACACCTAATTTCCTTTTTTCTTGAATTCTTGTGTTTCCTAAGAGAAGCTACATTCATAATGTGGAAACTAATGTTTTTAGAACACTCTCACATACTTATTAACCCTAGTAAACATAAAAACTAAACAAAAAAATCAGCAATTTTGAGCTTCTGGTTAATCATGAAGGGAATAAACAGTGAAGCAAGAAACTCCATATTATTCCACTCTGACAGTCTATCATTTCATTTCCTCAAAGTAAAATTGAATATTGTACTGAAAAATAATAAGATAAAACCATGTTTGTATGTCTAAAACATTCAGCGAGCGCAGTGTCTGATATAGTGAATATACAGGGCAGAATGACATGGTCAAGACTCAGAGCTAACATGACCTATAAACTATAAGCCCTACAACTTCTAAGTTGTGTTAATAATGATAAAAAATGTTCTAAATAAAGCTATTATGATTTCAATATTGTTATTTTCATGAATGACTACAGACTATTTTTTAGTCCATTAGTTCTGGCATTCATATATATGAACCACAGGAATGTCAAAGAGGCAACAATTAAACCACCCATTGTTTCAATTTATTCAGAGTGCAAATAAACATCCATGTAAAAAGCTTTATAAAGTAAATATTTTCAAAATAAAACACAAAATGGCCAGCTAAGTCATACTACCCAAGTGAATGAAACACAAAAATTTTCAAATTTTTTCAAACTAAATGTACACAGCCCCTCTCATTTTTTATTGCTCCACATCTAACTATTCTCGTGTTTTCTTAGGATGCACTACTGACTTCAGTCAATCATGGCCAATTGTTCGGATGCCTTTAGAACTGAAGTCTAAGACCACAACTAACAAAAGGCAAGTACTCTCTGCTTCACAGCAGGATGCAGATTCCATTTTCTAAGCAGAATTCCATACATTCCATGAAGATGCCCATTTTAAAATAGGCCAGCCTGAATTCAAAGCATAAAACGGACAGAAATGCACTTATTACAAAAGATCTACATTTGCTCTTTCCACTCTTCCTTACAAGATATGGGATGCTATAAAGAGATTAGCTTCAGTACAAGGAAACTTATTAGATCAGGAGGATTTTTGAGAAGAATGAACAAAGTTCTTTATTCTCTCTTCTCCCCAAAAAAAGGGTCCTTAAAAAAAGATTTGAATAATATTTAAAGGTCATCACGTCTCATAATGCAATGACTTAAGGAAAATAAAATTTTAAATAAATTAAAATTACTGTGCTTTTTTAAACCTGACAACATACACTAAAAAAAATAAATACTATATTTAAACAAAGATAAGAATTTATTTATTTATTTATTTTTACCTGTAGACATCAGAGTAGTCTTGGTGCTTAGTTTTTGTGCTAGCAAATGTATGGCTTAATGTGAGACCCATGCTCGTCTGTACATTCTTAGTTGACCCCAGCAGTGAGGTGGGATGCTCAGGCTGGTCAGAAAGGATTAGGTGAGCCCTCTAAGTCCTTCATTCAAACATTACTTGAGTCCCTCCTCTGCACTAGGACTGTGCTTGGTAACAACCAAAGCAGACTTGGCCAGTGCTCTCATGGAGCTGCAGCCTGAGGAGGGAACTGGGCAGTCACAAGCAATTACCTCCTGTGATCAGTTCTAAGTAAGCGTATTAGAGGAGAGTAAGAGGGAGGCTCAGTCAAGTCTAGGCATCAGCAAAAGCTTTGACAAAGGGAGTAATATGTACACAAAGTAGAAGTTACGCAGATGTAGAAAGAAAGGGAAAGAGCATTCCAAGATTACATGAAGCAAAAGGGAAAAAACTGTTGTAGGAGCTATTGGGGCAGATGGAAGGGATAGGTTGTCGGTTGGGGTTTGGTAATGCAAATAGTGAGAGAAGAAACTGGTGGTTCCATGCAGTAACCAATGCCAGGTACAGTATTTTGGTCTTTATGAAAATAACTAGAGGCCTGCTGCATGAAATTCATGCTAGAGGCTCAGCCCTCACAGCCCAATCTTCATCCTGAAGGTCATCCGGATGGTCGTTCTGCTATTCAGTCTAATTAGCATATTAGCTCTTTATTATACAGGATATGAAGTAGGGTATAGCAGGATCAGAGTTTCCATAAAAATTGGTTTGAAGGAAAGGAAGATAGTTGTTGACAGGATGGCAGGCTGCAAGATAGTGTGTGAGTGAGAGAACCAAAGG
Organism: Vespertilio murinus; assembly: GCA_963924515.1. Taxonomy (NCBI): domain Eukaryota; kingdom Metazoa; phylum Chordata; class Mammalia; order Chiroptera; family Vespertilionidae; genus Vespertilio; species Vespertilio murinus. The sequence goes on from OZ004704.1 coordinate 154,406,642, forward strand.
AGAGTGCACCGATGTGCAGGGAGTGTATGTATTTGTAAGTGAGGGACAGCCATATTCCAAGGAATTGTTGGGGACTGCCGGACCAGGCTCCCCTGGCCAGGCAGCCTTTACTGCTGCTGAAATCTCTCCCAGAGCGGCCGTCTCTGCACAGAGACTGTGCCATCTTGAAGGGGAGAGTGGTGGTGATCTGAAGCCCAGCCTTAACTTCAATGGGGGAGACCCTCAGATACCTCCCAGGACCCTACAACCACAGACCCCTGGGACCAGCTACCTTAGCTGCGAACCCATGAATACCAAGACTCCAGCCCCTCTGACCACGGGCAAGTACACAGATGACCCCTGTGCCTTCTCACAGAGCAGAGAGAAGGAACGGATGAACCGATTAATATCCACCTGGAATTGGCGAACTAAACAGTTGGTGAGATAAGAAATCTGTGGTTGGTGAAGAAATCTGTGGACAGAAAGGTGAGCTACCGCCTAGGAAGAGATGAGATCTGGGGTCCAGGCGAAACGTGCGTGAAACATGAACTGCGGGAACTAGAGTCTCAAAGGAAGACTGCGCCCTACAAAATACACACTGTTGGGGTAAGTGTAGCCCTAGAATTTGGAAGGGGGTCCACAGGGCTACCGGCAGAAGGAGGCTATAGAAATTAATGCACAGGAAAGCTGGGCACAGGGAGCTGTCTGGAGTTCTGCCAGTGCTCTGGCTGTGGAGTGCCAGGGGAGGAGTCTGCGTGCATCCTGTGGCTTTCTTTTCTTTTTTTAAATCCTTGCTTGTGATTACTAAGCCCAGTACATAGGATCTTCCAATTAAAAAAATACTTGCTGATGCAAAACCAGTTTGGCTCAGTGGTAGAGCATCGGTCTGCAGGCTGAAAAGTCCTGGGTTCGATTCCGGTCAAGGGCATGTACATTGGTTGCAGGCACATCCCCAGTGGGGGGTGTGCAGGAGGCAGCTGGTCAATGTTTCTCTCTCATCGACGTTTCTAGCTCTCTATCTCTCTCCCTTCCTCTCTGTAAAATATCAATAAAATATATATTTTTTAAAAATACTTGCTGAAATTGCAGGGGAAATATGTTTTTGTGGAACCTGGAGAACAGAGTGCAGAGAAAGGAACAGAAATCCAGCTCTAGGGCAGTCCATCCCTCTAACCCAGCATTAAATGCCCCAGGGAAAGCCATCTACCGTGTTTCCCTGAAAATAAGACATCCTCCGAAAATAAGACCTACTTCATGGAAACATAATACATCCCCTGAAAATAAGACCTAGCGCACCTTTGGGAGCAAAAATTAATATAAGACACTGTCTTATTTTCGGGGAAACAGGGTAAGTGCTGGGTAGGGGAGGAGCCTTTTGGCCCAGAATATCAATACAGAAACACTGCCACCCAGGGGTTGTATCAGAAATTGACTCTTATGTGAATGCAACTAAAGGCAGGCTAAGAAACAAAGGGCTCCCAACTGCTTGAAAAAAGGATTGTGGCTTATGACACAGAGGAGCTGTGGAGTGCAGGGAACTCCAATACTGGGCTGTCTACCTGACAGGAAACAGACCTGCCAAACAGAACAACAGAGGAAGTGAACACCTTCACTACTTCACATTTTTATTTTTTATCTTCTACTTGAGAAACTAATTTTTTCCTTTCTCACCTGATTTTACCTTTTTTTATTACATTTTTTGTTTTAACTACTATTACTACTATTATTTTACCTTATTTAATTTTTTTCTTTATTTTATTTTGGAATTAGTGTTCTACATTCTATTTTTATTTTTCCTATAGCATTATTCTACTCTATATCAATTTTTTCTTTATGCCAAAACTCTCTTCCTCACATTCCCCTTTTGCCCTGTTTCTTTGTCCTTTTCCTGCTTTAGTTTTTCTCTGTCCTTTCTTTTTACTCCCTGCTAAAAATTGATCTTACTCAAATACCCAATTTCTGCTCCCCTGCTTCAAGCCCATACACACTTTTCCTTTCCCTTTCTTCACTTTCCAGATTTTTATTTACTTCCCTTTTTTGTTGTTGTTGTTTTGTGTTGTTTTGTTTTGTTAATTATTTGCCTTTTTCTTTCTGTTTTGCTAATCTTTGATTATTGATTGGTTTGGTTTTTATTGCTTGTTTATATTTGGGGGGGGGTTCCTTTTGTTCTTTGTTTTTGTTGCTGTTGCTGTTTTGGGGGGTTTTTTTCTTCTGTTATTCCTCTCCTCATTTGTTCTCTTCTTCTACTAATAGCCTAAATAATTACAATCACAGATTCAGGCCCAGCTACTCTCTTTTCTACTTTTCCAATACTAAATTAATACATAGATTAAAGAAGGGGAAAAGTTATACTTTTTTCTCTCTCTTTTTTTTTGTATTTAGTTTTGGGGCTTTTTTGTTTGTTTGTTTTTTACTTTTCTTCTTATACACTCATTCGCTTCCTACCTCCTCTATACTGAATACTGAATTTTGGCTATTTCCTCATTCACTCAATTCCTTGACCTTATCTTCTTAAATAAGCTGTGCTTCCTCAGATTTATCTGGGGTTTGTTGATCTTCTAATGAACTATATCAAGTGTTTTAAAAAGGCCTGACCTATAATAAGCATCTCATGAATATTGGTTCATTCAGTCAATATTTTTCATTCCAAGCTTTTCCTCTCCTTTTTTTTAAAAAGTGCCCTCCCCATGTCTGTAATGGCCTCACAATGCAGAAGCAACTTCTCCAGGAAAATCTGTTAAGTCATTTCCTAATACAACAACACTAAAGATATAGAGAGATTAAATATATGGAGAGAAGTTCTTTCTGCTTTCACGTTCAAATCTTCATTTTTCTACCAACATTTTATAGCTTGTCCTGTTGGGCACTTAAGAACATTGACATGTATTGCATTTCCTGCTATGAATGCCTACACTATGTACTCTCATCTACACTATTCAATCAACACATCAACTTGACTCCTTTTATTGACAGATCAGAACCCTGACGGTCATGGTGACCAAGGTACTTGCCTGTCACAGATCCAGAGAGAATGCAAATGGGGAGACCAAGCCAGCTAAAATCTAAAACTATGCCCTTTCTCATTTGCCACACTAGTTCCTGAGTAGCTACAATTCCTTTCCCTCACTTTTTTCTCACATACATTGACCACCAATTCAAAAATAACAAATATATACACTGCAACATCATGTCAGTTTGCTGAAAGCTAATAGGACATATAAGTTATTCTTTCTAGCATTGCCTAAAATTAACCATGAGATCTTAAGCAACCCATTTGCCTCCATTTTTCGTTGATCAAATGAAGATAATGATATATGTATATAAAATTTAAGTACTGTTAATAATAGCTAAGATAGCCCCATGTGTTAGAGCTTGGTCCCTCCTCAAGGACCTCCTGCCCAGGGGTGGGAGTGTGGTAAGCAGACGGTCTCTAGCAAGCAGCTCTTTGGCCACCACAGCTGCTGAGAGCCACTTGCATGAGGTCATACATTTTCCTGGAGGGCCTACATTCAGTGACGGAGTGAGGGGGACAGAAGGGTCGGCCACTTCGGCCAACACAGGACACTGCTCACTGGAAACCCTCGCTCCACAGCCCCTGGGTCCCAGGAGGCTTGCCAGGTCTGCAAGGCAGCTCCGCTTCTCCCTCCCTTTTACAGGGCATGGTTCCTGTCAAACCTCTTTCACCCCGTACTCCACCTCAGCCTGGCCACTGGAGAACCCAAACTGCCATGCTCTTCCTTCTTACTTTGGAGATTTTAACTAGGTCAACAGAAAACTACATATTTGAATGCCAAGAATAGGCCTGCTGAGTAAATTGATTTGAAATTGTTCTACTATAATAGAAATATATTTTTACTTCAAATTTTAAGCAAATTAAGTCCAAGTTGATGCTTTAGAAAAATCTCAAATTAATTTAATTATATGCCAAGTTTGAACATTTGAATTTTTATCCCAAATAACTCTGGGGAACAATTATTAAGCTAAATGCACAAGGATAACACTAAAATAGCATATCCGACAGTATGACAGTGACACTGCTACCAAAACCATAGGGCAGAGGCCTGCTGTGTTAAACATACACAATATTCCTTCTATAATCAATATGAAAGGCGACATTTGGCCTCTCTGCATATCTAATTCGTGTATTTAAGGGTTTAGACCAGGGGTGGGCAAACTTTTTGACTCGAGGGCCACAATGGGTTCTTAAACTGGACGGGAGGGCCGGAACAAAAGCAACCTGACCATGCTGGCACTCTCATCTTGGGCCAGATAGAACAGCCGAACAGGCCGGATCCAGCCCTTTGCCATAGTTTGCCCACGGCTGGTTTAGAGTGAACATTTCCCTTCAGATCACATATCAAAACAAAAATGTCAACTGCAAAAATAGCAACAAAACATGTATTCTCATAATAGATTATTTGAGGTTATCTTTTAAAGAACTTTGTATTCTCTTCCAGAGCACAAACTTTTAACTATATCATAAAAAATAATTCCTGACATATAAAAATATAATTAATAAACCCATAGTGTTAGTTTTTATGTTCACATACAATTCTATGATGTAAAAGAGTAGAAAAACAAATACAATAATCAAGACCTGTGTAATAGCCTTTATTCTGGTCTTCAATGTATTATGCAAAGCTGGTTCTATACCAGCTCAGCTTCAATAAATTAACACCAGCATTTTGCCAGCAAAGGACATACATAAAACCAACAAAGGATAGAATACCTACTCATGAGTCACTGCCAACGCTTCATGCAACTAGAGCCACTTAATTCAAATCCTCTGTTACAGTGAAGTTAGCATGCTTATTCCAGGCAAGTTCCAACCCTCCTAGAAACTGGAAATTTATATATTTCCTTACTTGCTTATAGCCAATGCTACAATTTTACTTTTATCTAAATCTGGATGTGATGTTTAAACACTGGGATTTAAACCATCTGAGGTTGATTTCTAAAACATTACATAGATACGAAAGAAAAGGTTCACACTACACCCCTAATGACTATTACATTAGATGGCCAAAGGTCCCTGCATTCGCTGTCTAGAATTTATTCATTCAAACATTATTGAGCAGCAACTATGTGTCAGTCAATGTTTGGATGAGTACATCTACTCCAGTAGTAATTACTTTGTTTGGTAAACAGAAACAGGAACTCAGAAAACAAATTTGGACCAAAACCCTCACATGAACATGTGCTCCCACATATCAGGAGTAAATTAAAGAACCATAAGCTAGATGTAAACTAAAGAGCAGTGGTTATTAGTCTTTTAACAGTGTACAAAAGAATATGGGGAAAAGCTCAATTGGCCAATTGGTTCAACTAGAATGTTGATCCCAACTTCTTTCAGAGGCAGAGATAGCTGTCAGCTTTAGACCAACTACTCTCTCAGTAAGGCTGCCTGTCCGGGCGCCATGCTATGCTGCATGTGATGCAATGTTACCAAGAATTAAATACACTGTAAATAATGAATATGGAGGGATGTGATAAAAAAAATTCCTGGAAGGCACACACTTCTAAATGAGGCAACATTTTGACCAACAGAATCTGAGAGGTATGATATTATTTTTCACTTTAGAATTCAGTCATATTCTCTATTGAATTTAAAACACTATTTGAGCAAATGGGGGGGTGTGAAAATAATACTTTGACAAACTGACAGAAAAATGTTACCTCCTGCAGAGAAAGAGAGGTGTTGAAACAAATCAGGTCGAGTCTTGTTTTCATTAGTGTCTAATCATTTACAGGATATATTTCATGTGCAATGAAAATACTTGTTCATCAAGTTGAAAGATGAATTTTTAATTGCTTTTGAGCATTTTAATATTAACTGAATCAAGGTAGGGGACTAGCAAAAAAAGAGTAAGAAACAAAATCTAATAAGTCGCTTTCTTGGTGTGCTAAGAGAAGGAAAGAATTTTAGAGTAAAAATTTTATTCTTTTGTCCTTCAGTTATTAAACACATGGTAAAAGTAGAAGAGTAAACTAGCTTTCCAAGTTGAATTTCTTTTTTAAAAACTCAACTGTGTGGGATGAGGGAAGCAGGGATTTATTCTGCGAGGTCTATGTTAATGTTTGATTTGGTTGTGTTTTAAAGAACCTGAAGGCTCCTGCAGACTGTTTTCATTCTGTGCCGCCACCCCACTCCTGGGCACAACCACCACATTTTAGTGCCACCCCCATAAAAGCCAAGGAAGCAAGTTTATTTTTCCCAAGGTTCAACAGAGATCTCTTGTGCTTAGTGTGAGGGCAGTGGATTCCTGCATTAATGCATATTTTTATTAAGCTCTCACTTTATGTCAGCATGCTACAGATATTTTCCAAATGTTTTTATAAAACCTCTAGTTTTTGGATTTAAACTCCAAAATATAGCCATGAATGCCACATATCTAAATATTGCTTATTCCAAGTGAATAATGCAAAAATTTCTCCACCTACCAATCCCAGAATTAAATAATTTTAAATTGAATTTTTCAGTAGCAACTAGTCTCCAAAGTTTCCAGAGTCTCTCTTGCCTCGGCAGGGAGCTGGCTTCCCCAAATGGCACCGAGACACCAGCTAGTCACCTACCTCACAGGTCCCACTGAGTTCTGGGCTCCACATACTCCCAAGTCAGCATCCAGAAGAAAGGCGATACAAAGGCCCTCTGGGGAACAGCATCCGTGTGGGCCGTGGTGATGAGTACGGGTTTTGGAGTCAACGAAACCAGGGAGCGCCTCCTAGTTTTACCAATCACTGCTTGTGTGACACTGGGCCAACTACTGAGCCTCACAGAGCCCCAACTCCTCATGTCAAAATGAAGATTAAAGATCTGCTTTGGGGAATTGGTTGGGAATTTCAGTGAGATGCTGAGGTTAAGGCAGTCAGTACAGTGGCTGCCACAGAGATGCTCTGTACAGGGACAATCACTGTTAATGAGGTATTGTTCTCAGCATTGCGATCCACCCAAATACCTCCATCTGTCACCTGTGCTTAGCAGGGGCCTGGCTGTGAGCAGTGTGATTGCCTGTCTTCCCCTGCCTCCAGAAATGGCACAAAATAGAAAATCACTGGTTAGAAAGTAAAAATGAGGATATTGTGGAATTGTGGTTCTTTTCCGCACCTAAAGAATTAAGCAACCGGTACCTTTAGCACACTCAATGGAAAATCTAGATCAGTAGCTTAAAACTGTATTCGGTACACTTGGAGATACAAAAATTAATTATATATGATGATGATATCATGATGATAATAATAACAGTAATAGCAGACAGAATTTAACACAACAAACTTGGAAAAAATGTCATGTAAGTTTTCAGATAACATGCTCAGAGTGGTTATTAAAATTTCTAAAGGCCATTCAGCTAGTAAAGTCATCTCTAATAACCTTAGAAGAGGCAAGGTTCAAATCCAAGTCCGTTTCATTCCAACTGCTCATAACATATTCCATGTGTCCCCCTCACAAGCTACAAACCTCACACAACGGCACCACATGAGGGGATGGTCTGAATGGAATGGGGTAGGATGGGAATCTATGGCATGTTCAATACAGAAGTATGTGGCCTAAGTAACCAGAAGAAATGGTCACGCCTCAAAACACTACAGAATGTTCTGCGTGAAGTGTCAACCTAAAATGAGGGTCACTTAATCATCTGGTCATCTGAGGACTAAACAATAAAGAGCACAGGGTAATCCTGGAACCTTTCACTCTTAGGATGTGTAGACCCTAAAGCACATGTGGGTTGTAACATTAAGTCTCACAAGTAAAATTTGCCCAAAGGGTCTCTAAAGAGAAACTTAACCAATAACAATGAAGAATATGAGCATTTTAAAAACTCTTTTAACTAATTCAGGAATAAATGCAACAATCTCATGAAATCTTTTAATGAATTTTTTAACCACAAAATTTAATTAATTATAATTCTTAGTTCATAACACTTCCACTCAATCTTTCCTTATTGGCCCATGCCTGGACTGCTTTCATATTTAATAAATCGTATGTTAGGCATATATTTGTATGTTTTAGCTAATAAATTAGACTCGCATGACCCACCACCTCATACAAGAGCTAGAACATTAACAACAATTTACATCTACCAAGTGCTTCTCCCCATTCCATCTGTGTTTACTATTATCCTGAATCATGTACTTGTCATTGACTTGTTTTTTAATATAGTTTATATCTTAAATGATATTATTTAATTTGTTATTTTTTTATTTTAGGACATTAGAAGTTAAAATGAGGAAGACAGATCTGTAAATAGATTCAGAAATGTTTTTGATAAAATTTGAAAGAAATATTATCATTGCTTCTTTTCAATATTGTCATGGAGTTCCTAAACAATACAATGAAAAAAAGGCAAAGTAAATGGAAAAAAGGAAACAAAAATGTCAACTATGACTGCATACATAGAAAGACCACAAGACCTAAAAGTTATTTTTTTAAAGAGTTTAGCATGATGACCTGATATAAGACCAATATACAAAAACTGGTCTACCTATAGACCAGTTTTATAAACATATCTATACACTAGCAATAAACAGTAAATATATAATTTTAAGAGACAAAATTTAAAATAGCATTTAAAATATCAAGTATAACTAAGATTGGATATTTTTAATAGATGCAAAATTTAAACAGAAGGATTTTTTAAACTTTATTAGGAGACATTAAATAATGCCTAATATCATTAAGATGACATTCTCTTCAAATTGACCTTAAAATTCAATATAATGCTAATCAAAATCCTACAAGGGGTTATTCATGGAACTTTAAAAGATGATTTTAAAATTCACAAGAAAGAACAAAGAGCCAAGAACACCCAAGATGTTCAGAAAAAGGAGAGCAAGAAGGGGAGCTGCACCCTACCAGACATTAGGATTTCCTGTGAAGCCAATTAATTTAAAAAGTCGGACTTTGAGGAGGGATAGACATAGTGACCTAAGGAATATAAGAGAGTTCAGAAAAGAATTCCATACTCACATATAACTTTAATACAAGGTGTCCCAAAAAATGTATACACATACCTTGAATAATTACAAAGGCAGTGTTTATTAACATTTTTATTTAATAGCTGTCAGCTATTAAAATTAGTATACATTTTGGGAGACATCCTCTATATGACAAAGGTGGTGAATTTCATGTTAATACTGAAAATTGAATCTTTATTTCACATCATACAAAAACTAATTCTAGATGGATCAGAACTTAAAATATCAAAAGAAAAACTTTAAATTTTAGTGGAAAGTATTTTTTTCTTTCTCTCCTTGATAGGAAGGCTTTTTTAAAAAAATACAAAACATCCTCTAATAAAAGAGAAACATGCAAGTTGACCATACCTTCACTACACCCACAAGCCACGCCCACCAGCCAATCAGGGCAAGTATGCAAATTAACCCAACTAAGATGGCAGTTAATTTGCGTATCCAGGCCAGAGCAAAGACTGAAGATAATGTAGAAAGAAGCCAAGCACTGCAGAGGGAGCGAAGCTATGGAGAAGCAAGCAAGCGAGGCTGGGGAGAAGGGAGGGAAGCAGGCGGGCAGAGGACACTGCAGCAGGAAGCCCTACTGCAGGAATCTTCCTGCGAGGGGCCTCCAATTCATTATAAAAATAAAATATTAATAAATGTGACTCTGTTAAAAGGACATATGGTTATTAAAAGTTACCTTAGAGAAGTAAAAAAAAAAATCAAATTACAAACTGGGAAAGTATATCTCCCACCCATATAATTACCAAAGGAGTATATACCATATAATACCATATAATTATCAAGAATATATTAAAACTTGATTAGTATCAAGAATATATTAATAAGAATAGCTCAATTAATCCAATTTTTAAAAGCTAGGCAAAAGGCATAAAGACATTTTGAAAAGAACAAATATATAAGGCAATAAGTATTCAAATACCGTATTTGCCGGCGTATAAGACGATTTTTTGGCCCTGAAAAATACGTATTTGCCGGCGTATAAGACAACTGGGCGTATAAGACGACCCCCTAAAATTTCCACTAAAAATACAGAGTTTGTTATATACTCGCCGTATAAGACTACCCCCCACTTGGAGGCATATTTTTCAGGGCCAAAAAGTCGTCTTATACGCTGGCAAATATGGTAAGTATTTAACCTCATTAGTGATCAGAAATGCAAATAAAGACCATTATAAATGCACATAATTAACAAAAAATGTAAAAATCTTGCTGAAACCGGTTTGGCTCAGTGGTAGTGCGTCGGTCTGTGGACTGAAGGGTCCTGGGTTCGATTCTGGTCAAGGGCATGTGCATTGGTTGCGGACACATCCCCTGTGGGGGGTGTGCAGGAAGCGGCTGGTCGATATTTCTCTCTCATCGATGTTTCTAGCTCTCTATCTCTCTCCCTTCCTCTCTGTAAAATATCAATAAAAATATATATCAAAAAAATGTAAAAGTCTGGTTATACCAAGTGTTTAGAAAGAATATACGTGAACAAGGTTTCTTAAGTATTGCTGATAGGAATGAAAATTGGTGCAACTACTTTGGAAGGCAGTATTGCATTATCTCGTAAAGCTAAACATTTAGATAAATGCTCACTGACCCAGCAATTCCACTCCTAGGTGGCTATGGGAGGGAACTCTTGTTTATGTACAGCAGGCAGCACATAAAAGAATCCTCGCAGCAGCAGTCAGAATAACAAGTCTGGAAACAACTCAGATGTCTACTTAGGAGAAAATACGTAAATAAATTTGGATATATTCCCACTATAAAATGTTATATGCCCTCAAAAAGAGCACACTGCTTGTGCATACAAAAACATGGATAAATCTTGTCAATATAACATTGTCTGGAAAATTAAGTCCCAAAAGATTACCAATACCAAGATACCATTTTATTAAATATAAACTCAGATATAAAATTTAAGGATATATTAAACCAGAAATCAAAATAATAATCAACTAAAACCTCTCTAAAAACTTATTCTAAAAGTATAAATCTCCAGAATTTCCACGGTGTGATATGCTATGCAATCTACTTATTTCATTTGATAAATAAAATTATGTATTTCATTAAGAGCAAATGAAATAAAAAATGTATAAAACTAAAAGTGTGTAGTAATAAACGTTCTACCATCTTTTGTTATTAGGAAGAACCTGCTTGCCCATTCACAGATGAAGATTACCCACTCAGCCACAACGACAATCTTGAAGTACTCTAGTGAACCAGAAGAAATGTTGGTTATATTATTGTGAAAAGGTACATTCCAGAAAACAGCTTAATCACATATAGTTCATTTTGCCATGCTGGGTAGTGTCCATCTGGAGCCATTTTTGACTGAATGGGGAAGGCCATATATTAGCTCAAACACCATTTTTGAACCCAGTAAGAAAATGTCTTGGCTCCTAAATTAGCAAGGAGCCTGGCAGCTTTCACATGTTGAAGCAGTGAATGGAGTAATTATTCCCAAGGATTGTGTATCCTGGACATAAGACTACAGCTCAGAGCTCTACAAATGCCATATTTGCCCTCACAATTCTCAAATAACACTAAAAATGGGGGGTGGGGGGGGAGGAGGGGAGTTCCTCTTTAATGTCATTAACCTATTCTGATGACAAATAATTGCCTTTGATTGCCAATATTTACTATACTAATTATATGAACCCAAACAATCAAACTGTTATCCTGAAAACTAGAAAATATGAAATTTCTGTCCTGAATATTAAGACATTTCTTAGTGGGTACTAGAGAATCTGTAAATCCAACCCTATATAATTAAAGCCTAGTGACCGAATGGCGAAACAACCAGAATGACCAGTCGACCAGTCACTATGATGTGCACTGACCACCAGGGGGCAAACACTCAACTCAGGAGCTCCCCCTGGTGGTCAGTGTGCTACCACAGTGGGAGCAGTGCTCAACTGACTGGGATGAGTGGCTGCTCCAGCTGCAAACCCCAGGCTGCCAGGCAGGAACCTGGGCTGAGATCATTGCCTCCTCCTCACTCCCTGCTGCCTCCTCCAGATGCCTGTAGGCAGTGCAGCCCAGCCACCAGGCTCCCAGAGCTGACCCCAGAGGCTGGGAGCTGGGTTCATGGCCTTCACCAGTCTGAGGCCTACTCTGCCTCCTCCCAGTGTTATTGTCCCTGGGCCCGGCCCCAACTGGGTTCCTTGCAGAGGCGAGTGCTCTGGCTCCACAGAACATGCCAGACCAGGGAACAGCCGCTCAGAGGGTGGTTCCACAGCGACGTGGCTGACCTGGATGAGCAGCGCTCCCACAGCAGGCCGATCCCTGCAGGCCATGCCCCCAACCTGTGTACGAATCCCGTGCAACAAGTCTCTTAGGAACTTACCCTAAAAAATTATCAGAGACACAAAGATACATAAATAAGGCTGTTTGTTGCAGCATTATTTCTACTAACACAAAAACTAAATGTTCTACAAGGGAATTAGTAACCACACAACACAATGTAGTACTCGAAGTTATTTAAAAGTGTATTTACAAAGTATAATTATCGACAAGGGAATTTTCACAACATAACATTATACATACAATCTATATAATAATACAGTCTATATAGTAAAATCCATATATATGACTAAATTCTAATTTATTATATAGCGATGCATGTGTATACAGTAGTTCCTCAGGTTACATCAGGGATCCATTCCTACGGCGTGACATAATGCGATTTTCGCCATAAGTCAGAACCCACCTACATAAGCACCTACGTCACTCACATGGAGCACATACACAGTGGTAATGAAGTGAAACAGTAAAAAAAAAAAAAAAAAATTAAAGAAAGGTAATAATTCCTGACCTTTACTTGTGGTAAGTAAATAATCCTAATATATAAAAAAGCCAAGGGCCGTAATGACCAAAACTACCAGACAGACAACCGAACAGCAGGCTAGGGAGCTGAGGGAGTGGGAGAAACAGTCACCATAAGGGGACCCCCACCACGATCGGGGGCTGTGGCTGGCCTTCAGACTGTGGGTGGCCCTAGCCCAGGCCAGCCAGCGCTCCAGAGGGGACCCCCGCCACTATCAGGGTCGTGGCTGGCCTTCAAACCACTGGCAGCCCCTAGCCCGGGGAGGCCTCCTGGCTGAGGATACCAGAGTCTGTTCTGGACCTACCCATGAGTGACTTGGAAGCTGCCAGTGTCTAACGGCCAGTCTCCAGGAGGTAGTAGTGCATCCACCATCCACCAAAAAGTAAGACCATTGAACCGTTCACAGTCTCAGTGCAGGCACAGGTCCGTGGCTGATGGGGTGGAGGCCAGACCAAAACAAAACAGCAGAAACACCCTGCCCACCTCGGCAGGTGCAGCCACAGTCCACACAGGCCTGGGCAGTGTACAAAGTGCTACCTTCTCCCAGGTCCTGTGCTGGCACTGCCACCTTGCTCACCGCCAAGCCCCCTTGAGCCCTGACAGTGAAATGTGTAGGGCATCCTGCAGGAGTTGTGCCGCTCTGGGTGCTTTTGCCAAGAGACACCCTTTGGGAGGAATTCAGAGCCACATCTCACCTCCCATAAGACCAGAAGGATCCATGTAAAAGGAATTCGACAAAGTTTTCCACATCTCTGTTTATTCTTTTGAATCCATAAAACGACCTTAGAAAAAGCGTTCGGGCCACCTAAGAGAGAATGCACTTTCTGGCCAGAGCATGCAGGATTCTTTCACCCAACAGGTTAAAGGAAGCAGAGAGCTGGCACAGTGGAAAAGGCCCTGGTGCCCTATGAGGAGACCACGGGAATGGGGTTGCGGAAATTCCACAAGCCTCTTGCCACCTTCTCCTTTGCAAACCACACCATCCAGATCCACCAGGACTGGAGGCAACTGGGAGTCTCAGCTGTGGTTTGGGGCTCAGTAAGCAAATCCTGGGGGGCCTCTGAAAACACTGGCAATTGATTATAAGACTGGTCTTTATTTAAAAAGAAATAACAGAATAGCTTTGTTGAGATATAATTCATATACTATACATGTCACCTAAAGTGTACAATGAACTGGTCTCTTAAAGTAAACTCAGAGTGGTACAACCATCACCATGCTCAATTTTTAAATATTTTCACAACTCTCCAAAAAAACTTCTATCCACTAGAATCACTTTCCTGACCATCTTGCCCAAAATAGATTGCATTTTAAGGGTGAGTAAAGGAAAGTTAAGGGAAGTTAAAATACTGCACAAAGAATATTGTAAAATGACAAAGCCCAAAGTGAAGATCATGTGTTTTCTTTTCTTTTAATATTTTTATATTGATTTCAGAGAGAAAGGGAGAGGGAGAGAGAGATAGAAACATCTATGATAAGAATCACTGATCAGCTGCCTCCCGTAGATCCCTACTGGGGATCAAGCCTAAAACCCAGGCATGTGCCCCTGACCAGAATGAAACCTGGGACCCTTCAGTCCACAGGCTGATGCTCTCTCCATTAAGCCAAACTGGCCAACGCCCTGTATTTTCTTAAGTTCTGCATGGTTGTAACGGTCCCCAAATCTATACTAATAAAAGGGTAATATGCTAATTAGAGTGGACATCTTCC